>LPNX010424649.1:383930-446090 GCA_001517045.1 Pseudotsuga menziesii
TTTTAGAACTACTACTAAACTAACAGTCTGATTCAAATAATAATATACCCTTTTCAACCAATAGTATTTTAATCTTCAAGCTTAAGGAATTTAAAAACTTACCACAGGGGCCTTTGAAAAACTGTCGTTCAGCTTCACTGAAAGAGGTGCTTGTGTCAATGGAAAACTCTGTCACAAAGGTTTCCAACGTTCGCATCGTCCAGAAGTCAACAGCGCGGGATACCTCATTGTTCACGTGTTGCACAAGATTGACCCTTGCAGGGGTCCACACAGGAATTCGTCAAGCTTGAAAGTTTGTCCTCCTCTTTGTTAACCTAGACAACCACTATTGCAACTCTATGTGGATGCTACGAAAAAAAATTTCATAAGCATCACAAAAAAAATACCTTTGTAAAAATTCACTTGTGCTTCGACACGGATTCATATTCTCTTGCTGCGTGAATTTCAAACAAGTCTCAGCAAACCAATCACCGATTTCCTTCACAGAGGGCCTCCAGAACATAGCCCTTGAGGTACAATGTAAACCCCTCTTGAGCAGGTACTGAGTTCAACCGGCAACGGAACCAATTTGTTGGGCAATAGGGCAGACCCGGGTTTAATCCTTTAGTGTCGCACCAACAAAAGACCCACAGTGTTGGCCCTTTCGGCAACAACCTGCGCGCAGGTTGCAGTCTCACCCGAAACAGCTATGGGGTGCCGCAAAATCAGGTTTCTGCAAGCAGAGAGGGGGATTAATTTACCTTAGCCTTTTAATAACCTTATTAATCACTAATTATAAATCTTTACCATTCATTCACATACAACTTCGCAGATAAATAAACAATCGTGACTTGCTCAACCCACTACAGGGAATTCACAGCGAAGCTAAATATTAGCAGCGATCTAACTTATCAGATGTATACAGTTATTAATGCATAAAAGACAATAGAAACAGAAACAGCACAAGAAACCACAACACCGGATATAACGTGGTTCACCCCCAGTGTAGGGGCTACGTCCACAAACTGTGTTCTATTCAACTTGCTACAAAACCACAGTTTGATCTGTGCACTCAGCTGCAGATCCCTTCAGTCCTTAAAAAGCCACGCACACAGCAGCAGGCCCCTGTGCACACAGCTGGAGGTCTTTCCTCAATCTTCTTTACAAAAACCCTCCGCGCACACAGCTGTAGAGGTCGTCCACGCACACAGCTGGGACTTAACCTTTCCTTACAAAATAAACCTTAGCTTCGCCTTAAGCTTTCTTACATCATAAAACCTAACCTATCTTCTTTACACAAGCACTTATTTATACTGCGCATTTTTACAAAACCATGGTCTTAAACCATGGGCACCCAAAACCCTAAACCCTGGATTTCAACCAAGGGTTTATTACAAAAAAGGAGTTTTAACTTCCCCTGACACCCCTAAGACTGTTTTGACCCGTAACTCTGCTTACAAACTTTTTGATTAACCGTGGAGTTACCCAAACATGGAGTATGCATCCCAACATGAGCCAAGGTATTAAAGATAAAGGATAGAATGGGAGCGATCGAGGAAGCGGCGCCCATACCCGCGATCAGCGCCGAAAATCGCGGAAGACTACAGGAAGCTGCGGCGTGACCAGTAAGTGGCAGTTCAAAGTACAGATAGGCCGACTGTCATAGTTAGGGTTTTGGTTTATTGTTGGGATAGGCCCATAGTTTTGTATCATGGCGAGACCTTCAGGCCACCTATTTTAAGCATGTATTTTGTATTATGAAGGGTTGGTTGGTTGGGTTGTGACTAGTTGTCGTCAGTATTGTGAGACATTAAGGAAGAGTCAAGCTTTGGTTCTGTCGTTAAGTCTATAGTTATCTTACTGTAACTAGTGGCCGACTCCTTGAGCATGAATGTAACAATCCGTAGGGATTGAGAGAGAGAGGAAGGGTATATTGTAAGAAGGAAGCATTATAGGAAGAGAAGAGATCTAAGAGAAGGGCTCCCAGCTCTATGAGTGGAGTTTCCCAGAAGATCTCATGTTGCATAAGAGGTTGTAGCGGAACTGTGTTTACTCTCTCAAGATATAATATAAATACAGTTCCCATGGACGTAGCTTCCCCCCTGGAAGTGAACCACGTAACATCTGTGTGTTGTGCAATTGTTTCATGTGATTATGCTCTACTTATTTGCTATATGTTATCCGTTACATGAAATTTGCTTATCAGTTAATGAATGTATGTATGCTATCCTTCAGTTTACAGTAACATAGAAGGTTAAATGCGAGTTGAATGTGTCGAGTATTCTGTAGATGAGTTTATCAATGCTTGATTCACGACAGCTAACAGCTATAGTGTTAAGTGACTTCTGTATATTTAGTCCGGTGAGTTGAGCGTAATTGATGTTAAGCGTGTTAAACTATAGGAGATTAAGTGAAGTTGTTTAACACCCTACTGAATGTTAACTGAGCTATTATACCCAGGGAGGAATCCTCTGGGCCTTGAGAGATGATGAACATATTGAGTCTTACTATAGGAAATATCACATCCTAGAAAGGCAATATCGCACTGTCGGGGGAGCTGCGGTGTGAGATATCGTAGGTTAAGAGTTGAGCAGAAGAGAAAGTTTGTGCATTGTCCTAGAAGATGCGATGTGATAAGAGTCAGTCCCATAGCAGAGTCAGCTAGGAAGAGAGAAACATCCCTTGCTGAGAGATTTAGCTGGTTAATTAGAGTCAAGAGGACCTAGGATGCTACAGAACCTAGTTGAGGAATCCTGATTCTTCAACCACCCCGTCTAGGATCACTTCGGGTGAGACTTCATGTCGTTCTGCGGTCTGTTGTCGAAAGGGCTAGTGAGCTAGGGGTTTTGCTGGTACAATAAAGTAAACCCAGGTCTGCCCAGAAAGGCCAACAAGCTTCTTCATGAACTAAACAAATTCTTATAATTAAGTCTATTTGTCTTTGGTATAAATTATGCCCAATAATGAGGTAAATTCATGCTTGGTATCGGATGAGACGTCATTCAACACTAGAAAATTGAGCATCGATCCTTTGGGTTTGGATATATATAATTAATGTTCCATAACACATATCAGTAGTGGCAACGAGAAATAAATGTTTGTTTTCCCAAGACTCTTCTTCTATTGTTTCCTCTTTATTGTTGGGTAACTAAGACACTAGTTCTGCAAATGTTAAATACTTCTTGGTTTTAGCGTTTACGAATTTGATATCAAATTCTTGCAAAATTACTATCCATTTTGAATACTTCCCCTGATGATTCGACATGACAAAATGGGTCTCATGGGGTTCATTTCAGCCACTATAGTCATTTTTCTTGGAAGTATATAATGTCCAAGTCATGGACAACATGGACTGCTGCTAGGGCTAGCTTTTCCACCCAGGAATATCTGAAATTGGGGCCAACAAGGCCCTTACTAAGATAATATATGACATTTTCTCGAGATGAATCATCCTATTGGACAAAAAACATCCCTAAAGTGGATTCGGTTGCTGCCAAATATAGAAAAACATCTTTGGTATATTTTGGGGGACTAATCACCAGGGTTTACATGAGGTCTTGTTTCACTGCATCAAAAGAACATTGAGATTGTTCATCCCATATGAACATTGCATCTTGTTTTAAGAGATACATGAAACCATTATAAATTTCAACATAATTGGCAATAAATATTCTCAAGAATGTTTCTTTTCCTTGTAGGATTTAAAGTTATCTAATTATTTTAGTGGAGGGAAACTGCAATATTTCCTCACCCTTAAGGATATCTACCTGTATCCCATCCTTGGATACAATGAAACCAAGTAATATCACAAAATCAACGCAAAATATGCATTTATGTAGATTCAATCTAATGTTATACTATCGACATCTAAGGAAAACAACACATAAATGTGCACAATGTTCAACTCTTCTCCTAGATTTGGTTGTTAAGTCATCAAGACAAACCTAAATTTTTTTCTTAATATCATAAAAAGAATATGACATGGCTCTTTGAAAAGTAGCCTCGACGTTTTTAAGGCCAAAACGCATTTTCCAATAGGAAAAAGTGTCCCATGGGAAAATGAAATTTTTTTTATGCTGGTCTTCTTTTTTAATCCGAATTTGGTTGTAACCGGAGAATCCATGCATAATGAAAAGATTTCATTACTGGAACACTCATTTATGATCTGATAAATGAATGGTGTGGGATAATTATCTTTGGGGCAAGCCAAATTTAAATCCCTAGAGTCATTACAGACTTGGATCATCACTTATTTTCTATTGACTAGAACAATATTGGATAACTATTCATTCAAAGGTATAGGGTAAATGAAGCCATCTTTCAACAACTTTTCCACTTCTACCTTGATGGCAACGGATTTCTTACGATTTAGTTGATGTAATTTTTGTCGTACAAGTTTGAAATTTGGATAGGTTTTTATCTCATGTTGGACAATAATACTAGGATCGATGCCCGACATTTCCTCATATGACAAAGCGAAAAAATCACAAAACTATTTCAATAGAGCGGTATAATGTGTGATTTCCTCTGGAGAGAAATTGGAACCTATATTGATATTTTTTATGATGTCGGGATTAATGGATATTGTTGGGTGTTATATCATCTAAATTAAATGATCTAATATTCAATTATCGACTGGGGTTGGTAGGCTTAGAGTTGACACAAAATATATGCAAAGGTAGAGGGATTACTATGGTGTCATGGGAATATTTTAACAAACAAAAGATCGAAAGATCTTTCAAAATGAAAAAATGAGTCAAACTCCTAAGAATTCAACTATTAAGGTAATTGAACCGGAACAGAATACTGAACCAAATGATTGATAATTTATTTTATAAGCAAATAACTTTAGACTGAAAAGGATACTATCAACAACTAACTTTTCAAGCGAAATACTAGGATGCAAGGAAGGCCTAATTTATAAGTAAGTAGAAAGATTAATAAAGTAAACAAGTAGAAAACTTAATAGGAATGGCTTTGAATTCTATCCTACAAGTCTCTTTTGGTAATCACATAATGAAAAATGAACAGTATACAAAGTACTAGTATATTTTCCTAAGGATAACACATTTAATTGTATGTTTTACATGCAAATTGATAAATCAATCCAAAGGCATGAGCACAAAACAATACAATAGTAAAATGAATCAGAAACAAACTCAAGAAACAAAACACAACATAACTCAAAATATGTTCAAGGTGAAAAGAGGTAGGGATAAGGATAAAAATTTAATAAATAACCTAAAACATTCTAATTTTAGCTTTAATGTTAAATAGAACTATCATCTAGCTACATTCAAAGTACACTTCAAATACTAAATAAACAAAACTTAAAACAGGTTCAAAACACGTTAAAAACACTAAAAATGAAACTTTGGACTGGATGGCAGACTGAACTGCAAGTCTGAAAGGGGTGTCTGAATAACAATTTAAACATGTTGTTTGAATGACAGTGTGCACAATTAAAATGACAGAAAATAATCTAAATGATCTAATCTTCAGCTGAATTTGTGTATATGTAAATAAAATGCAGAGAGGTAGTAAATAAACCTACTTATTAATCAAATTTGACAGCGAAATAATCTTAAACTAATTCATGAATATAAAGAAATCATTGTGTATTTAAGAAACAAACTGAATTTAACTTGAATGAACTTATAGAAGAAAGGAAATAAACAGAATTGAATATGTTCTAACTTGATAAAAGCAATCTATTCTATCTACTTGCAAATAAAACTAAACAGTAAAGCTAAAAATGAAATGATTGAAAGCAAATTGAAAGAAAACTATGTGCACAACTAGCTATCTAAATTTAGAAATAAAATGCATTACAGGAAGCAAATGAAATAAATGTTTACAATAATTTAATAACATAAACAAACTAAAAAATAAAAAGGTAATGAAACTACATAAGAATAAAAACCTCTGGTTGATGAGGGGCCCTCTCAGCAATCAGGGGTGATGCCTGGCTAACGCTTACTCGAACGCAATCATAAACAATAGAACATACAACTTCTATTAAAAATATGGAACATAATCACATCGTTCTTAAGAATGATGAATCACATGCATAAACTGGTTAAACTGCTAGCTAACTGAGCTCTCATGTAGAGGCTAATATATATATTGTTTACATAGATTAGTAAGTCGACCCCTTAGTGGTCGAATGCTCTCTAAATTTAGTCAACAATTATGAGCATTTAACTGATCAAACGCCAACGCACATCGTTCTCACTTTCCTTCGCGCTTCGGCTCTCTTCATTGCATGACGTGGAATACGGGATCCTTCTTTAGCGTGGCTAGTGGAGTGGTATCTAGCAAAGGAAAGCATGCTGGTGAGTCTTCTAGAATGAGAATCATGCTATCATCCAAACGTGTGGACTAGTGGTGTGGTGTCGAGCAAAGGCAACGTAATGGTGAGTCTTCTAGAACAAGAGCTTCTTCATCACTCAGGTGCGTGGACAACAAGTAGTTTGTAGACCTTTCCAACGTTTTAATGCCTGGAATATGTTATCAACAACATGCAGTATGGTTAATGTTTTGGATAGTAAGCTAGACAGTGAGATGGATATGCTCTACGCATATCTAGCTAAATGTGTGTTTGTTTGTTAACTTGTCCAAAATACTATATAACCTGCAAACAAATATACACATAAATTAATATATCAAATGTGCTTCAAACAATGTCAATTTTAATCAATAAAATCATAAAATGATAATAATAAACAGATTTTACATAAACCTTAAATTCATTTATACCTGGGGATGAATAGTGAGCTGCATGACAGAAAATATGCAAAAATATGAGAAAGCATATGTTTAAATGAGTAATTTAACTGCAAAAAATGATAACAAATCTAGGATCAACATTCCCCCAAACCGGAGAAATGCCAGGTCCTAGTGAGCAAAAAGAAAGATAACTTAGGAAGAAGGCAGATGAAGGAGGTGATTTAAACTTTAGTCTTTTGGCCTGTGCTTTCAAAATAGCATGTATTTCATGTCAAACATTGTATGAATATTTAATGGCTTTGTTGAGTTCTTCAACATTCTTAATTTGATAGCTCTCAGGTTCGAAACAATTCGGCATTATTCAATAGTTATGATACAGGATCTTTTTGTAGAGGGTGTAAGAAGAAAATGGCTAAAAACGCTCAACAAAAATAATGAAAATGATGGAATAGGAAGATGTTTAGCCAATTTAAGAGATCACACTATCATATCAAACCTTGAGACATGTGCCATTAATGATCATATGCATTAATGAATGAATTCATAAGGTTTGTAATTAGTTCAACCATGTCCAAAGTAAAACTTTGGACAGGTTGAACGTATGACACGGAGGCATAAATCGCATTTTCAATAACCTTGATTAACAACAAGATCAATCATTTGATAGTTTACATGCATGATTGGGTAAGAGGATAGGTTTTCCAGTAGTGAAATGATGACTAAAAATCTTTTAAGGTCAAAGCGTCCACATGGAGGTAAAAACTATTTTCCAAAAAAAACAAAATTTGGTTAGCAAATTTTAATCATAAGTGTTGTAATATCACAATGTTTTATTCAGATCATCATTTGGTATTTCATTTGGACCTTCATTCAATCCTTCATATAGTCCTCCATATTAATTTTTCTATGAAAATATGCTTGATGCTATAACCAAGTTCCACTGCTTACATTATCTTGAAAACACTTATCATTTGTCAGAGATAAATAGATCTGTCATAAATAATGAAAATAAAAACAATATAACCTTTTCTAATCCCCCCCAAACAAAAAATATGGCATGTCATCAAGCCATACAAGAGAGAAAAATTGATTGTTCCATATAATGAAATAAATATTTCTATCATACTGTTATTATTTTGTAAGAAAAAGAAAAACTAACTAGTAAATGGAAATGGTTCACATATGTATATTCATGAAAAATATAATAGTGCTTAGAAATACCACTTGAATGATGATAATATAACCAAAAGAATGCCATAGGAAAAGCTAGTCATCCATGCCTCATTTTAAAGATCTTGTCATCAAAAAATATTTTAAGTGTACCCCGAAGTGTGTGAGATTTATAGCTATGGGTCCCATTTCTAGGAGAATGACATCCTAGGTATTTACTAAATTAGATGGCCATGGCCAAGCCGAACTTATTTCCATTCTCGAATGACATTATCAACAATTGGACGTGACATGTTTATTCATAAATTCTAAAAAAAAATCTTTATATTATCATTGTTTTACGAACTATGTGCATAGTGGTGCATTAACCAGATCTCTTTTACTCGATATTGCCCTGCTTCCAGTAGGCCTATTCAATACCTCGGTGGGTTTACCTTGGTACCATGCAAGCATAGTCCCACTGCGATCAAGCCTGTTCAGTACCCCAGTGGGTTTACTTGCATTTTATCGATCTTCCCTGTTTTAATTTATTACTTAGCATTGACCTGCTGCCAGCAGGCCTATTTAGTACCTTAGCGGGTTTTCCTTGTATAATGATATTAAGTATATGGAATTTGATTGGTACTATAGCATGTTAAGCCTTGCTAAACACATAATTCCATTTTTGTAAAATAAACTCATAAGTAACTTTTCATAATGGCGTTAATCATAAATCATGTCAAAAGAAAATAACTTAAAGTTGTTCTTTGTCCTTACAGTCCTTCTTCTTCATAAGAGATAAGTAATGTTCCCCAAAGACAAAAATTCCACTTACTCTTGAGTTAATAACAAAATACTTGAGAGACAAGTTTTGATAACAAGTATAGGATGAACTATTAATCCATAGGTGTAAGATACAATTGTGAAAAATATAATAATGAAAGTAGGTCTGTCAAGCAATTGTTCAAAAGAGCAAATCAGAAATATACATGTCTGAATCAAAATACCAAAAACCATATGAATCATAGAAGAGCTGGTTAATAATGATATACAGAGGATTGCTTTTTTGTATTGTCACTAAAAGCTGCAAATTTCAAAAGTACCCCAAGAAAGGTTAATATACCTGGTGAGTGTTTTAGCGTACTTCCCTTTTCCAAATAATACTCCATGAGTTGCTTATAGAGATAAAGTACTTGTAATCAAAATGCAAAACCACTTGTTAGATGATTCAATTTATTCATGAAAACATATATAACATTATAAAAAGAAAAAGAGTCCCTTGTAAGCAATTTGTCAGAAATGACTCTTATTTATTCAAAGAAACCAACACATATTTACAAATATACAAGTGATGATAACCCAAAATACTTTTTTTAAGGATCAGGAGGAGGAGGAATAACTTCCCCTTCAACCAATTCCATTTCTCTTTGCTGCAAAACATTTTGTATGAAATCCTATTTAGATGTTGGTTGGTGATAAAGTCTAAGTCTATGTCCATTTACTACAAAGGAAACTTGTGAACTGTCAATCATCTTAATTTCTACTGACCCATTGTCAAAATATGTAACTACTTCATATCGGCCCATCCAATGGGTAGTTAACTTTCCTTTAAAACTTTTAAACCATGAGTCGAATAGTAGTGCCCAATCTCCAGTGTTAAATTTATTTTTCTTAATAAATTTATCATGCCATGTCTTTCGTTGATTCTGCATTAGCATGGTTCTTATGAGTGCATCTTGTATAATCTCATATAACTCATTAATCTATAACACTCATTGTTTCTGAGCTTCCAAATACATGCCTAATTGTGCTACCATACGAAAGGTTTTAACTTGAAATTTAATAGGTAAAAGGACTTGTTTTCCATACACTAACTCCTAGGGGGTATTTCCGGTAGTGTTTCTCCATGTTATCCTATAGGCCCATAAGGCCTCCAGGAATCTATTTGCCCAATCCTTATGATGTAAGTGATTGGTTTTGGTTAAAATGGCTTCTAATACTTTATTGGTTGATTCTACCTAACCATTAGCTTGAGGGTGATAAGGTGAAGATTTGCAATGTTGGATGCCATATTTCGTAGTGAGTTCTTTCATTAATTTGGAAGTGAATTGAGTACTTTGGTCTATGACAACTTCTCTAGGCACACCAAACCAGGTGAATATTTATTCATATATAAATTCTACCACTGATTTCTCGGTAGCCCTAAACAAAGCTTTAGCTTCTACCCATTTGGTGACATAATTTGTACAAACCAGGATATAGTTCTTTTTACGAGACATGGGAGAAATTGGTCCTACAAAATCAAGAGCCCATTTTTTAAAAGGCTCAATCATGACCTGAGGTTGTCAGGACATCTGATCAGATGATGTAGGTCTACCCATTCTTTGGAAACTATCACATCCTTTAACGTACTTGGCAGCATCCTTGAAAATGCTTGGCTAGTAATAACCAGAGTGCATGACTTTTTATACTATCCGCCTATCAGAAAAATTTCCTCCACATGGTCCATCATGGCATGCATGGAGGATATCTGTCGTTTCATGCTCCTGCACACATCGTCCAATAATAAGATTTGGACTGGTGCAGAAGAGGTCATTATCAACCCAACAATAATTAGAACTTTGTACTATTATACGACGCTTCTCGTGTGGGGAGAAATGGTTTGGTAATTTACCAGTTGCTAAATAATTGCAAATATCTGCAAACCGAGGGGTTTGAACAGACACAACAAACAAATTTTCATTAGGAAAATTGTCATCAATGGGTTTAGCACCATCATCATGTTGAATGCGAGAGAGGAAATCTACTGCTAGATTTTCTTAACCAGGTCGGTCAATGACAATGATGTTAAAATCTTGCAATAGAAGAAGCCACCGGGTCACTCTACCATTAGTAATTGGTTTATTCATTAAAAATCTAATGGAAGAGTGATCGGTATGCACAAAAAATTCGTAACTCGTAATGTAATGGAAAAATTTATTAATAGAATAAACTACTGCCAAAAATTCTTTTTCAGTAATTGTGTAATTTAGTTCGAGAGGAGTCAAAATATTGCTAATAAAATAAATGGCATAAGGTGCTTGTTCCTTTTTTGGCCCATGACTCCTCCTATGGCCGTATCAGAGGCATCAGTGGATATATGAAAAGAAAGGAACCAATCGGGAGCCGTGAGTATTGGTGCCACTGATAGTTTAGCTTTTAGAATTTCAAAAGCACTTTGATAAGGTTTTATCCACTAGAATTCTACATCCTTTGTAAGAAATTGAAACATTGGTGCAGCTATTTTAGTAAAATTTTCAACAAAGCAGTGGTAATAGCCTGCATGACAAAGAAAGCTTCTTACCTCATTTTGAGTTTTTGGAGAGAGAAGGCAAACAATTACTTCGATCTTAGCAGGATCTACCTTAAGTCCTTGGGAGGAAACATGGTGTCCTAAAACTATACCTTCTGTTAGTAACATTTAACATTTTTCATGACTAAGGGATAAATTCATTTCTTGACAATGGATCAGTACCTTTTCGAGGTTGTCAAGAGCTTCTTGAAAGGTATTACCATAGGCTGTAAAATCATCCATCTATACCTCCACACAGTCATGTATAAGATGAGAAAAAAATTCCTAAGAATGCTCACTAAAAAATAGCAGGTGCATTACATAATCCAAATGGCAAAAATCTATAAGCATATGTTCCCCAAGGGCATGTAAAAGTGGTCTTGTCTTGATCTTCAGGTGCTATTAAAATCTGGTTGTAACCACTATATCCATCAAGAAAGGAAAATATTGTTTACCTAACATGGTATCTAACACTTGATCAATAAAAGGTAAAGGAAAGTAGTCTTTGAGTGTAGCTTTGTTTATCTCTCTAAAATAAACAAAAATGCACCATTTTCATGTGACTTTATTTGGTACTACCACTAGAGGAGACACCCATTTACTATCAGAGTTAGGATAGATGAAACCAACATTGAGGAGTTTTTGTAATTCTTCTTTTACTATATCCTTTAGAGCAGGATTCATTCTCCTCTGAGGCTGCCTTACAAGTGAAATGTTTGGATCCATATAAATATGGTGAATACAAGTTTCAGGGTGTATACCCTTCATATCAGTGTATTCCCATGCAAATGCTCCATCTTGTTTTTTAAGAACCTCAAGCAACTGTGCTTGTTGGTTTTCACTTAATCCTGCATTTATATGTAGAAAATTTTCAGGGCCAACTTCACAAGGTATGGTATAGGGTCCTATATTCTCTTCAATTGTGAAGACACAAGGTATCTCCATAAAGGTTGAGAGAGCCATATTCTCTTGGAATTCGTCTCCAAAAATCTGATCGAATTGAGCAAAAGTCCAAGGAAAATCTACACAAGTTGTTGAAGAAACAAACTAGTTTAATACATTCTCAGTGGTATGCTCTTGAAGTTCCTAGGAGAAATCACTAGGAAGGGAGAGTTCATCAAAGTCCTCGTCCCTGAAATAACATTTTAACCACCATGAATTTTCAGTTATCGGTTGTGCTGGTGGGGTATAAAATAAGTCTCTGTGTAGACAATCCATTGGAAATAGTCATCTCTCCACCCCTACATCCTATAAAATCATTTGTAGTAGCTAACCATGGCCTTCCCAAGATAACAGGATTCCCTTTAGAAGGATCCTTTTATTCTATGACCATAAATTCGATAGGGTATTCCCATGAGGCTATTGATACAATAATTTCATCCAAGAATCTAGTAGGTTTTACCGTAGTACGGTCTGCTAGTTCGAGGATGGAAGGGGTAGGTCAGAGAATTTGTCCTAACTGTAAAACTTCTAAGACTGCGGTGGTCATCATGTTGATAGAGGATCCTAAATCAATTAATGTATTTTCTATGGAGGTATTGTTTACAATTACAGTCACTACTGGGGCTCCTGGATTTGTATATTTTGCAATCTGGGACTGATCTGTCATGCATTCAGACATCTCTCCTATAACATGAATTATGAGAGGGTTCTTTTGCTTCTTCCCTAGGCGTTTAATGCATAGTTATTTTATTACATTTTTTTAGATTGGTATGTCCTTGATAGCTTGTAATAGAGGAATTTTGACACATATATTCTTTAATTCATTCAAAATGTCATACTCAGGATGAACTACGGGTTTTTCTATTACTAGTCTTTCAGGAAATGGAGGAACTCTTTGCTCCTGAATGGGTTCTTGTAGAGGATGGGTGTGTACTAGAATCTTCATAATGTTCACCTCCTCTAAAATGACATCATTCATGGGTTCATTTGAATCCTATTATTCTTCATTTTCCTCATGAATGATGACTGGTGACTTGGGTTTGCCATTCACAACTCTTCCAGATCGTAATTGAATCTCATGTACATGTGCAGTCGAAATAAGGTATGATGGAAGAGTTTACAACTCAATGTTGTTAAGAGCTTGAGTTGGTTTATTATTTGGGTTATGTATCAGTTGTGCAAGTAATAATGTCGGTCATGGAGGATTTATATTCTGAAAGTGATGACGTTGTTGTGCAATGAGAGGAACTGGAGGCACAAATCCAAGCAAAATCTGTTGGAAATTTGATTGGTGCTAAGGATAAGGATGATGATGACTAAGGGTATGGTTTTCATCTCCATCCTTGTGACCAATATTGATGCTGCAGAAATTGAGGAGGAGGGTACTGAGGTGGCCAATTCTGCCAACTTGAATTGTTCCATTGTTGAGGTGGTTGATATGGAGGATAATAGAGTGGGGTTTGTGGTGGAAAATTTTGATATGCTGATTGGTCTCTAGGTTTCCAAGGAGGCCTCCTAGATGTTTCATCTACATCCCCACTATTATAGATGGCTTGCAACCTAGGAAAGGATGGCCAGTTATCTGTTGGATGCTCTTATGTTCAGATGTGACATACAGAGATGTTGTTTAATGGGCATTCCCTTTGGGGATGTTTGGTCCTACATCTTGGACAAAAAATGCTCATTGTTGCTCATTCTTCATCCTGCCTTTTCTTGGATTGTAAAGAATCTAGTTGAGAACCCATTGCTCCTAAGATATCAGTTTTAAAATTCTCCAATAGGTTTCCTAACTCTATCCTTGTAATTCCACCTAAATTGGGAATGTTTCCTCTTACATTTCTACTATAAGGCTCATGAATTTTTTTCCCAACTTTCCCCCTACTTCTAGAATAATTTTTACACATCTCATTGATTTTTGTGAAGGTTTTATGAGAAATATCACCAGATGCCATGAGATTAAGAATTTCTATCAAGTCCTCGGAGATCCCTTTAAGGAAAAGTGTACATACTGCATCTTCTCAGAGGTCACTATATTTTGATTTATGTACTGTATAAACAAACCTTTCGAGATAATCCTCTAGGATTTGATCTTCAAGTTGTTGTATCTTGAATATATCATGTTGAGAGTCCTTAGGTTTGCAATAGTCTTGATATTTTCACAAAAATGAGGTTTTCATATCATCCCAAGTCCTGATAGTGGATTCACCTAATCCCATGAACCATCTCAAGGTAGAATCTTTTAGTGTAGTGGGGAAGAGTTTTATTTTGTGAGCATCTTGTAGATAATTATAGCTCCTACAAAGGATATCAAAATCAAACAGAAATGTGTCTGGGTCCTCATTACTTTTTCCATAGAAAGTCAGCAAGGAGGAGGGAGGGACGTTTTGAATAGTTACATCATGTATAATGTCTAAAATAGGAAACCCAAAGGTAGCCTCAATTTGATTTTCCCATTCTCCTTCATCATTTCTAACTTCATCATGATCTTCATTTTTTCCCCGTCTCTCCATATAGGATGGGTTTTTAACGTAAATATACCTAGGAGGCTCCTTTCGAGGTGATAATGGGACGTCCCAACGTTCTTTTTTAGGAGAGATCTTCCTCTGATCAACCGTGTTTTTATTGAATCCTAGAGAGATAGTAGGCTCTATTGTGGATGTTTCAATTTGTGAGATAACTGGATCTACAAAGTTTCCAAAGAGATATTTTACCTATTCAGGATCAACAAAGCCAATGAAATTCGAATATTCTACTAGTGAAAAAGTTGTATTAATTGGATTCAAGACTAGTGGAGAGTTAGAGGTTCCTAGTGGTTGATCCTCTTGAATTTTGTCAGGAATGAGGTCCTTAGGACCTCCTGCCAAGGTTTCTTCTCCATCTATGTATTCCTCAATAAGATCCCCCCAGAGAGTCTCCTTAGGTTTCAGGGTAGAACTACTTCCTCCACGTGTCTTTCGATACCTTTCTGCTGAGTTAGTGGTTGGGGTATTACATCCCCTATAAAATTTAGTAGGAATTTCAATAAATTTTCATGTCTTAACAAATCTATGCTGAGGATCTCTAATTCTACTCATGAAAAACTTAAATTAAATAAAAACCTATGCTACTACTATTGATGTATTTGGGGGTGCCTGTTATAATAGATGCACAGGTTCTTACCTCTCATCTTACCGCTCCCCCACCACCAGCCTATTACTAAGATTCATAAAGAATTCTATCTATTCTACCTTACATAACAACTCCCCAGCAATGACGCCAAAATTTTGGGTGTTATATTGTCTAGATTAATTCACCTAACATTTAATTATCAACCAGGGTTGGTAGTCTTAGAGTTGACACAAAATATATGTGAAGGTAGAGGGATTCCTATGGTGTCATGGAAATATTTTAACAAACAAAAGATCGAAATATATTTCAAAATGAGAAACCGAGTCAAACTCCTAAGAATTCAACTATTAAGTTAATTGAACCGGAACATAATACTAAACCAAATGATTGATAATTTATTTTATAAGCAAATAAATTTAGACTAGAAATGATACTATCAACAACTAACTTTTCAAGTGAAAGTCTAGGATGCAAGGAAGCCCTAATTTATAAGTAAGTAGAAAACTTAATAAAGGAAACAAGTAGAAAAATTAATAAAGAAAACTTAATAAAAATAAACAAGTAGAAAAATTAATAGGAATGGCTTTGAATTCTATCCCACAAGTCTCTTTCGGTAATCACACAATGAAAAAGGAACAGTCTACAAAGTACTAGTATATTTTCCTAAGGATAACACATCTAATACTAAGTTTTGCATGGAAATGGATAAATCAATCCAAAGGAATGAGCACAAAACAGTACAACAGTAAAAGGAATCAGAAACAAACTCGAGAAACAAAACACAACATAGCTCAAAATATGTTCAAGGTGAAAAGAGGAAGGGATAAGGATAAAATTTTAATAAATAACCTAAAACAATATAATTTTAACTTTAATGTTAAATAGAACTATCATCTAGCTATTACAGTCAAAGCATACTTCAAATACTAAAGAAACAGAACTTAAAACAGGTTCAAAACACATTAAAAACACTAAAAACGAAATGACGGACTAGATGATAGACTAAACTGCAGGTCTGAAAAGGGTGTCTAAATAACAGTTTAAACAGGTTGTCTAAATGACAGTCTTGACAATTAAAATGACAGAAAATAACCTAAATTATCTAATCTTCAGCTGAATTTTTGCACATGTAAATACAATGCAGAGAGGTAGTAAATAAACCTACTTATTAATCAAATTTGACAGTGAAATAATCTTAAACTAATTCATGAATTTAAAGAAATCATTGTGTATTTAAGAAATAAACTGACTTTAACTTGAATGAACTTATAACAAAAAGGAAATAAACTGAACAGTAAAGTTGGAAATGAAATGACTGAAAGCAAATTCAAAGCAAACTATGCGTGCAACTAACTATCTAACTTTAGAAATAAAATTCCTTACAGGAAGCAAATGAAATAAATGTTTATAGTAATTTAATTACAGAAACAAACTAGAAATTTAAACTAACTACAAAATATAAAGGTAATAAAACTACACAAGAAAATAAACATCCAGTTTATGAGGGGCCCTCTCAGCAATTAGGGGTGATTCCTAGCTAACGCTGACTCGAACGCAGCCATAAACAACAAAAAATTTAGCTTCTAGTAAAAATATGGAATAGAATTACAGCATGCTTAATAATGACGAATCACATGCATAAACTGGTTAAACTGCTAGCTAACTAAGCTCTCACGTAGAGGATAATATATATATTGTTTACATAGATGAGCAAGTCGACCCTTTAGTGGTTGACTGCTCTCTAAATTTAGTCAACCATTATGACCATTTAACTGATCAAACACCAATGCATATCGTTCTCCCTCTCCTTCGAGCGTCGGCTCTCTTCATCGCATGATGTGGTGTTTGGGTACACAGGGTACTCCCAAAAGACCAAACACCTTGAGAAACTGCTTCACACAAATAGATCACAGATCAACACACCGATGTTTGTCACGTGGTTAAAACCATCAAGAGGGAAACAGTCCATGGCCCTAGACAAATAGCTACTTGGAACAATTTATTATGCAAAAGAAATAAATTTACATGAGCATCTCATAATCAATCAACTAGCCAAGAACCCTCTATGCTCTTTAAATAGAGATCATAGACCAATCGGGTGTTAAGCCACAGATCAATGGTAGGTATGATCTAAGAGAAGTTGAACCCTCATATCACTCTATGTCTAGAACATATCGTGACCGTCGGATTAAAATATTTACAAATGCATACTAAAGAAACACACTTTTACCTAACAGATATACTAAACAAGTTGATCTTAACTAACTCCTAAGTGTCTAAATATCCTAACATCCCCCCTTAAGAATAACTTGGGATAGGATTGAAGGATTTACAAAAGTGACACTATTAGGAGAACGAAGGAGGCATTAGAGCCTATCCCCCCTTAAGGACACATTCCTGAACTCCTATCATAGACCGAAATTTAGAAAACTTTGCTTCTGTAAGAGACTTGGTGAAGATGTCTGCAACTTGATCATCTATAGGGCAATAGAGAACTTCAATAACACTATCATGAAAAATATTTCTAATGAAGTGCATGTGTAGCTCAATGTGTTTGCTACGCTGATGTAGAACTGGATCTTTGGCAAGCTTGATGGAACTTTGATTGTCGCACCAAAGTGGAGTAGGCTACTGCTGCTTGAATCCAAACTCTGAAAGGATCTATCGAAGCGATAAAGATTCCTGACTGGAATTAACTACGGCTCGATATTCTGCTTCTACTGAAAAAAGAGCAAGAGCTTGTTGTTTCTTACAAGCCTAAGTGATAGGTCCAGATCCTAGACTGAAAACATAACCTGCAGTAGACTTTCGATCATCAGGATTACCGGCCCAATCTGAATCAGTGAAACCAACCAACAAAGGTTCCCCCCCTGTACTATAATGTATACCAAACTGAATTGTACCTCGAATATATCGAAGTATTCTTTTTGCTGCTTTCTAGTGACTTTCATGAGGAGTTTGCATATAACAGGTAACATGACCAATGACAAAGGAAAGGCCAAGACGGGAATGAGTCAGGTATAAAAGACTACCAACAAGCTGACGATACAAGGTGGCATCTACTTCAGGGGAAGTACAAGTGGCAGAAAGTTTGACTCCAGACTGGAAGGGAGAAGGGGCTGGTTTACAATCTTCCATGTGGAAGTGATGAAGAAGGTCACAAGCATACTAAGACTGGGAAAGAAAGATTCCTTTTTTGGTTTGCAAGACTTGGAGACCAAGAAAATAATGCAAATGTCATAAGTCTGACATTTCAAAAATTTTCTTAAGACTAGATTTCACATGGGTTATAAGTTTAGGGTCACTACCAGTAAGGATAAGATCATCAACATAAAGAACAAGTATGATGAGATGGTTTCCTACTTTCTTGGTATAGACATTAGGGTTAGAATGGCATCTAGAAAAACCAGTGTCAAGGAGAAATCTATCCATTTCGGAATACCAAGCTCTAGTAGCTTGCTTAAGGCCATATAAGGATTTCTTAAGGAGACAAACAAGGCTATATTTATTCTGAACATATCCAGGAGGTTGGTCCATGTAAATTTCCTCATGTAAATCACCATGTAAGAAGGAAGACTTGACATCCATTTGATGGACTTCCCAGTTATGTAAGGCTACAAGGGAAAGAACAAGGTGGATGGAGTTCATTTTTGCTACAGGGGCAAAGGTTTCATTGTAGTCAATCCCTTCAACTTAGGAAAAACCTTTGGCAACTAACCTTGCCTTATGTATTTCAAAACTTCCATTTGATGCATACTTATTTTTGTAGACCCATTTACATCTAACAATTTTTTTTTCCTTTTGGAAGAGGAACAAGATCCCAAGTATCATTCGCCATTAAGGAACGATATTATTCATCCATAGTTGAATCCCAATCTGGATTTCCTGAAGCTTCTGCAAAATTTTCTGGATAATGATTCTTGAAAACTTGATCCAAAAGAGAAGAGGCTCACTAAAATTGAGAACGTGTTCGATGTTGATCTCTAGGATCACCGGCAAGATCACCAGCTGCTTCACATGTTGAATGGACCCATTGAGGAAGTATTGGTGCTGGTACAATTGGAGGAACATGAGCAGGAGGAGGTGGATTTTCATCCTCACTGTCATCATCAAAAACTGGAGTTGGAAACCTATCAAGGAAGCTGGAAGAAGAAGATGAAGGCACAATTGTCGAATCAGGCTCGCAGGCCAAAGATGGCACACCCGCCAAGTTAGGCTCGCAGGCAAAGATATTTTCATCAAATTTAACATCTCTTCTAATGATTATATCATTTGAATGGGCCTAAAGAATTCTATAACCTTTTACATCTTCAGAATATCCAACAAATATGCACTTTTCACTTTTAGGCTGCAATGCTTTCCGTTTTTCATCCGGAATGTGAGCCCATGCTTCATAACCAAACACACGAAAGTGACTTACATGTGGTTTAAGTTTATTCCATGCTTCTTTTCGGTGTTATACCTTGTAAAAATTTAGTGGGTGTGCGATTAACTATGTAATTTGCACAATTTATGGTCTCAACCCAATATTGAAGACTTAGTCCCTTAGATTGGATCATATAATTATCCATTTCTTTTAAAGTGCAGTTATTTTGTTCAAATACACCATTTTGTTGTGGTTGTTAGAATAATCAACCCATAGTTAGCTACCTTAGACATTAATTAATCCAATTTTTGTCTTAGTTTCCTAGTTTCCATATTCCACCTTATGCAAGTTATCCTCCACACATCCATAGTGGTCAAACTTGCTAAATTTGAGTCATGGAGTGCTTGGGAAACCACTTGGAATAAAATATGCTTTATTCTTGGTGTCCCTAGTGCATGTCTTCTTTTTTTGCTTTATTGCTTGCTTTTTCTGAGTTTTAAGGCAATTGGGAAAGTTTGACTAGGTGAAGTTAACTTGTTTTTTGTCCTCATCATCCTCGACCCTTTTCTCCTAGGAAAAGCATGTATTAGTTTTCCTTCCATCACCTATTAGCTTTCATAATTGATTTTTCCAATTCGTGAACTCCTAGATAGTTTTGGAAACTGCTTTATGCACCTATGGGGGATTTGCTTAGATTTAGTAAGCCTGCTTTTGACCAAATTTGAATGGCATACTTATGCATTCAAATATCTCATGTAATTATTTATTTTGGTAACCTATGACTTCACAGGGTTGGCTATTGTACACTTATTCAATACAGATTAGTGTTCTGCTCCATATTTAGTCTCCTTTGTGAGTAATTTGCATGTGTAATTGGCAATTGTTGTGAGTGTAATTGTTCTAAAACTTGGGTTCAATTTCCACAAGGTATCAGAGCCTTTGTAGATAAATTTATCTCCTTCCAATTTTTTATTACAGGTTCGACATCATTGACTGGGAGCATTCTCCTGACTGAAGGGACAATTTCTGAGCTATGGATCAATCTCAAAAGATTATCTTAACTCAATTTAACTTCTTTGAATGGAAATAAAATATGGAGATACTATTGAGAGTGAAAGACCTCTACAGAGTGACTATGGAAATATAAGTAGAGCCCAATGCAACTAGAGATAAGATTAAATGGCACAATAGGAGGGATGAGACCTATGGTCTCCTATGTTTGAGCATATCCAGAGACCTCCTTTTCCATCTTGATGGATTAACATCACCAAATGAAGTATGGGAGAATCTTGTTGAGATTTTTGGTAAGATAGATGAGATGAGTGGACATCAAATTGAAAATGAATTGATCTCCCTGAGTCCCAATAGCTTTGAATCCCTGCAACTCTATTTTTCCAAGTTCAAAGCACTTGTTTTGCAGCTAAAACAATGTGGGATCAAAAAGAAGGATGAGCAACTAGTTTTGGCCATACTCTCAAAGCTTGGCCCTAACTATTCAGTGTTTGTTTCGACCTTCTGTGCCACAATGTTGACAGCTCGAGCCTGGAAAATGCCTAGCCTTGCAGATTTCATGGAATCTCTCACACAAGAACAAGATAAATTGGTGATGATGGGCACCAGCAAACCTTCCAAAGACCAAGCACTGGTTGTTGGAGATTCAAGGGTGGATTCAAAAAACAAGAAGAAATCTAAAAATCCACTTGAGGAAAAGAGAGACAAGAACAAGTCTCTAGAGGAGCCTCAAGGTTCCAAGAAGAACCCCCAAAAGAAGAAGAACAAAGGAGAAATGAGCAAGTGCGCATATTGTAGTAAGGGCAATCATTCTAAAAGCTCCTGCATGAAGAAGCAAATAGACATGCTGACCCAACTCCTGGAGAAGAATGGCATCTCCCTTCCAGACAGCTCTAAGAAGAGGGAAGGAGGATCAAATTCATAAGACAGTGAGAGAGTTCATGCATTGGTTGCTGGCACATCAAGCTCACCTAGTTTCATCATTGATTCTAGAGCTTCAAGACATATGGTTTTGACCAAGGAGGCATTCACCTCACTTGACATGTCGAAAGGTCAACCAATTGTACTAGGAGATGACTCTCTCACTGAAAGTTTGGGAAAAGGGAGGATTGATCTTGACCATGGTAAGTTCAGCAATGTATTGTATGTTCCAAGTCTTGCGTCTAACCTCTTATCAGTGTATCAGATGACCCACATAGGGTCTCCAAATAAGGTCATATTCTCCCCTGATGAAATTGATATCACAGAGATCTCAAGTGGTAAAGTCATTGGAAAAGGAGTTGCAAATCACACTTCGAAGGTATACATGTTCTCACACTTCCTACCCTGCTCAAACCCCTCTACTCTTCTGATTCATGCTAATGAGGCAAGCAAGCTTTGGCATGAAATATTTGGCCACCTAAATTACAAGTATCTTTCTGATCTTAGTGAAAAAGAAATGGTCATAGGGTTACCAAAGATTAAGTTTTTCAAAGGATTCTGTCAAGGTTGCATCTTAGGAAAACACCCAAAGCATAAATTTGAGAAAGCTAGTCATGAGAGAACCTCTGCACATCTTGAGTTCATCCATAGGGATGTTTCTGGCCCATTTCCTCATATGTTAATGAGTCAGGCCAAATATGCATTGACATTCATAGATGAATTTTCCAGGTATTGCCGGGTTTACTTTCTGAAACACAAGTCTGAAGTTTTTGGCCTCTTCAAAGTCTTTAAGGCTTTGGTTGAAAACCAGTCTGGGAGGAAACTCAAGGTCCTCAAATCTGGCAATGGTGGTGAGTATGTCAAGTCTGAGTTCATTCAATATTGTGTAGATGCAGGTATTCAGATGCAACATTCTACCCCTTACACACCACAACAGAATGGTGTTGCTGAGAGGAAGAACAAATCACTGAAAGAGATGGCAACCTGCATGATGGAGGCTAAGACTTTGCCACCAAAGTTTTGGGCCAAAGCTATAAACTGTGCAACCTATATCTAGAATAGGGTGCCTCGTAAACAACTTGATGGTATGACTCCTTTTGAAGCATGGAGTGGGCACAAGCCAGATGTGACCCATTTCAGGATTTTTAGCTCAAGGGCGTGGGCTAGAATTCCAACAGAAAAGAGGAAAGCTTTGCATCCCCAAAGCCAAGAGTGTCTATTTTTTGGGTACTCTGAAGATTCAAAAGGATACAATATGATCAATTTGAGCACAAACAAATCCTTCATTGAAAGGTGTGTTCAGTTTCAAGAAGAGCCCCTAGTAGCAGTGGAAGTTGGAGAATCCTATTCGCCACCAGAACCTCTGAATGTAAGTGAAGAGATAGTTGAACATGCTGATTTTGATATGTCTGATAATGATGATTTAATTGCAGATCCTAGCAGTCCTACAAGACCAAAATGGGCATCAAAGACCATTCATGCAGCTGGAGAACTAGCTGGAAATCCTAATGATCTTACGAGGACTAGATCTCAATTTGAGAGTGCTCTATGCATGAAAGATCCTATGTTTGCAGAGAAATGCTATCTAATGGTTGAATCAGACCCACAGACATATGAATATGTAGCAAATGATCCAAGATGGAAAACAACCATGAAAGAAGAGTTCAGCTCACTCCAGAAGAACAACACTTGGGAGCTAGTTGATCTTCCCCCAAGGAGGAAGCTAGTTCAGTGTAAGTGGGTGTACAAAACCAAATTTTCTGCTGATGGTTCACCTTTGAAATACAAGGCTATATTGGTATCCAATGGCTACTCATAGGTACATTCCATAGACTACAATGAGACCTTTGCACCAGTGGCAAAGATGGACTCCATCAGGCTAGCCTTAGCCATTGCAGCTTCAAAGCAATGGGAGGTACACCACATGGATGTGAAGTGTGCTTTCCTAAATGGAGATCTCACTAAAGATATTTACATGCAGTAGTCTCAATTATTTTCTACTAACCCATCTCTTGTGTGCAGGCTAAAGAAGTCATTGTATGGGCTTGGTATGCCAAGATTGATAGCTTTCTGCTATCACTAAATTTTGTTCGATGCAAATCAGATCCAGATGTCTATTTGAAGCTGATTCATGGTTCATTAATGATCATTGTTTTGTATGTTGATGACCTTCTCATTAAAGGAAGCTCAAAGGATGAAATTTCCTCCTTGAAGGATGCAATGAACCATGCCTTCTCAATGACAGATTTGGGCTTATTGAACCAATTCTTGGGGCTCGAGATTGCTCAAAACAAAGAAGGAATCAAAGTACATCAATCCAAGTATGCCTTGGATTTATTGAACAAATTCAATATGAAGGATTGCAAGCCAAGCAAGACTCCTTTCCTTTCAGGAGTTAAGCTTGAAGAAGCTGAATCTTCACCTATGGTAAACAATACACTGTATAGGCAATTGATTGGATGTTTGTTGTATCTTACACATACTCGACCTGATATTTCTTATGCAGTAAGTGTGGCTTAAAGATACATGGATCAGCCTCATGAGATCCATTGGAGAGTAGCCAAAAGGATCCTTAACTTTGTTCAAGGAACAAGGACTCATGGGATCTTCTACAAAGCTAAATATGATCTTGAATTGATTGGGTTTACTGACAGTGATTGGGCAGGTGACAACACATATCGAAAGTCAACATCAAGATATGTGTTCATGCTTTTTGAAGGGCCAATTAGCTGCTCAAGCAAGAAATAGAGTGCCACTGCACTCTCATCTACAGAAGCAGAGTACAGAGGAGTTGAAAATGCAGCAACTCAATGTTTATGGTTGCAGGGGTTACTTAGTGAGTGTGGCTTCGAATCAGAATACTCAACTACTATCTATTTTGATAATCAAAGTACTATTCAAATATGCAATAATCCAGTTCAGAAACAGAGAACCAAACACATTGTGGTCCATATGCACTACATCAGACAGCTTGTGCATGATGGCACCATTCACCTACTCTTCTATTCATCTTCAGAACAAGTAGCAGATATCTTCACCAAAGTTTTTTGTGAGAAGACATTCAGCAATCTCAAATCACTGCTAGATATTGTTGATCATGCTGTGAAGCATGAGTGATGATAAGATTTCCAAATTTTGTTTTACTGTCCATGTTTAAGGGAGGATTTTTCCCACTGGGTTTTTTCCTCTTTCCTTGGTTAAATGGACATGCAATATGTAAAGGGTGACTAAGCCTTGTTTCTAGGCCCTATAATTTTTTTGATATTTTACTCATAAGTCAGGCTTAAGGGGGGGTGTTAGAATAATCAACCCATAGTTAGCTACCTTAGACATTAATTAATCCATTTTTTGTCTTATTTGCCTAGTTTCCATATTCCACCTTATGCAAGTTGTCCTCCACACATCCATAGTGGTCAAAATTAATAAATTTGAGTCATGGAGCACTTGGGAAACCATTTGGAATCAAATTTTCTTTATTCCTAGCCTCCCTAGCACATGTCTACTTTTTCTGCTTTATTGCCTGCTTTTCCTGAGTTTTAAGGCAATTGGGAAAGTTTGACTAGGTGAAGTTAACTTATTTTTTTTCCTCATCATCCTCCACCATTTTATCCTAAGAAAAGCATGTATGATTTGTCCTTCCATCACCTATTAGCTTTCCTAATTGATTTTTCCAATTCGTGAGCTCCTAGACAGTTTTGGAAACTGCTTTATGCACCTATGGGGGATTTGCTTAGATTTAGTAAGCCTGCTTTTGACCAAATTCGAATGAAATCCTTATGCATTTGAATCTCTCATGTAATTATTTATTGTGGCAGCCTATGACTTCACAGGGTTGGCTATTGTACACTTATTCAATACAGATTAGTGTTCTGCTTCATATTCAGTCTCCTTTGTGAGTAATTTGCATGTGTAATTGGCAATTGTTGTGAGTGTAATTATTCTAACACCTGGGTTCAATTTCCATAGTGGTGTATATGGAACAATGTGTTGTTGTTGGATTCCTTGTTCAGTGCAAAAAGTAGTGAACTTGTTGTTAACATATTCTCCTCCATTGTCAGATCTTAACTTAATAATTTGATGACCATAATGTTTTTCAACAAGGGACTTATAGGCCAAGAACATGTTAAATACTTCTCTCTTAAGTTTTAGGAAGTAAACCCAAGTGCATCTAGAGTAGTCATCAATGAAAGTTAAGAAATATTTGAAACCAGAAAAGGATGCAGATGGAAGAGGACCACACAAGTCACTATGCACAAGCTCCAAAGGAACCAAGGTGTGCCAAGATGCTAAGAAAACTGTCCTGATGATGTTTTTTGAGTACACAACTGGAACAAAGACCATCTTTGAAAGATACCATCGGAAGACCAGTCACCATAATGTCTTTACATAGTTGTTGCAATGAGCGATAATTTAAGTGACCAAATCGCTCATGCCAAAGTTTGCTCAAGTTATCACTATGAGCAACAAAAACTGAAGGAAAAGGTGATGACCCAAAGTTGTTAAATCTGTACAACCTGGTAATATCATCAATAGTTCCAGTAGCAAGGACATTTTGAGGATTTTTAAAATCCTTGATTACAACTTGGTGAGGTGTAAACGTCACAGTTTTACCTTCACCTGAATGAGTAATTTGATAAACTGATAACAAATTGCAAGAAATTTTTGGAACACATAGTACATCACTGAAATGACCATTTTCTGCTGGAACTGTTCCAGAACCTACAACACTTAGAGATCTATCATCACCAACAAATATTTGTTTGGTGTTACATTCATGCATAGTAGAAAATATGGCTTGATCCTTAGCCATATGATAAGATGCTCTAGAATCAATAAGCCATTCATTTGAAGTAGAAGAAGAAGATGCAGTATAAAAGTAACCAAAAGCGCAAAGTGCATGTCCATGAGAGTTAGATTCTGAAGATGAATCTATGCTGATGTGGTGCTTCTTCATTGCTGCTTCCAAGGTTGCCATCTTCTTGAAACACTTAGATTCATCATGATTATCTTTCCCACAAAAATTGCAATGACGCTCAGTCTTCTTTCCTTTTTGCTTGGATCCTTTGTCATTTTTTAAAGAAGGAGCTAACTGAGAGGGTTTGGGACCCTTTTTGTTTGGCTTATTATTGTGAAAATTCTGTTTCTTGGGAGGCTTGGACTTTTCTTTCTGCTGGGACAATAAGGCTTTCCCAGATGTATCTGCATTGTTAATTATTCCAAGATGAATGAGCTTATCTTGCTCTCTAATTAAGGAATCACAAAAGGATTCAAGACTAGGCTCTTGATAGCTAGCTGCAGTCAAGGATTCTTTCATGGAGTAGAATGTAGATACAAAAATAAAATATGCGGGTCCAAGTTTGGAAAGAATATGATAAATACATTGCTTGTCTTCTTTCTTAATCTTGCATTCTGCACATAAGAGTCTAAGAGTTTTATACTTAGATAAATAGTCTTGAATACATGAAAAATCATTTGGATTCAAGGAAATCAACTCATTCTCAAGTTGATGACCCTGAATTTCATTGTGTTTACCAAACACAGATTCCAACTTTTCCCAAGTTTTATCAGGTTCATCAATTCCAGATATGTGGAATCGCAAATCAGTAGATATTGACATCCCAATCAATCCATGATCTTCATCACATATATTTTCCCATTTAATTTTCTTATCATCATCAGTGGGTTCTGTTTCTTTCCCTGAGAAATAGTTAGAACTTGTAAGTATAATATCACAAGGGGCAGACATACTGTAAAATAATGGCTGAAAAAATAGAAAATAACTATCTGGTTGCAAAGAGCTCGAAAAAATATGCGGTTTTAAAAAAAACGGCACTGAAAATTGATTTTGGATGATGAAGTTATGCTTGTTCAAAGAAAATGTTGAAGATGTCCCCAATAGTGACGTGGCAGATATTAACTTGACCAACTAAAAAAAAGACCCCCCCTCTTCCCAAGATACACCTTTGACAATCACTTTACAATAAAGTTGCTTTGAAGTGAATCACTTTTGTAGAATAAGTGAGGTTCAATTTTACAATAATGTTACTTTTAAATAGCGCGGCAATAAATTAAAAGACTTAAGTGACTCACTTTTTATTTTATTTTATTTATGTGAGATGCGCTTTTACAATAAAGTAACCTGAAAATAGAAATTGCATGCAGTAAAAAGTAGCTTAATAAGACTTGAACTCAAGACCTGTTAAGGAATAAAACAACTTTGGACCAAGTGAGCTAATTTTAAAAGGTACGTAAAAGAATGGAAAGAGGAAGGGGGATTTTTTTTTTACTCTTCTCTCTTGTTCTCCGTGCTTGCCTTTTTTTCTACAAATCACAAAAAAAAACGAAAAACAAAAATCAAAAAAACTTTTTCCACACAATGGGGTTAGATCTTGGTTAGATTACCCTGAAAGTCTACGTTTTCAAGTTTTCTCGTTGTTTCTGATTTGTTGTGATTGCACAAGATGCATGGCAAAGAGCATACATAGCCAAGAAGACAAGAAAAAAAAATTCCCTTAATGTTTCTGATTCACCGCGATTGCGCAAGGTGCATGGAAAAGAGCATACGTAGTCAGGGAAGGCAACAGTCCGAGACTAAAACAAAAGGATCTAATAATAAAACTGATAAGATATGAGATATTTATAAAAAAAAAACAAATCCGTCACTGTAACATTATACCTTCAGATTTGTCGTAAATGGGTGTTTCTGGAACAAACCGAAACGATTTTCGGTGAAACAAAAACTATTTTCCAATGGAAACAGCGCTTTAGACACAATGGAACAGCTCCCATGAGAAAAAAATCAATAGAAAATATATAACCATAAACCCTTTCAAAGTTTTGGCAACACCAGTTCCAGATCTTGATCAAAACCGAAAGAGGCTCTTCATAAAAGATCTGATACCATGTTCGGGTACACATGGTACTCCCAAAAGACTAAACACCTTGAGAAACTACTTCACATAAATAGATCACAAATCAACACACCGATGTTTGTCACGTGGTTAAAACTCTCGAGAGGGAAATAGTCCACGACCCCAGCCAAATAGCTACTTGGAGCAATTTATTATGCAAAAGAAAGAAAGTTACATGAGCTTCTTATAATCGATCAACTAGCCAAAGACCCTTTATGCTCTTTAAATAGAGATCATACACCAATCGGGTGTTAAGCCACAGATCAATGGTAGGTATGATCTAAGAGAATTTGAACCCTCAGATCACTCTATGTCTAGAACATATCGTGACCATCGGATTAGAATATTTACAAATGCATACTAATGCATACGGAAGAAACACACTTTTACCTAACGGATATATTACACAAGTTGATCTTAACTAACTCCTAAGTCTCTAAATATCCTAACATGTGGCATACAGGCTCTTTCTTTAGCGTGGCTAGTGGAATGGTATCAGGAACAGGAAAGCACATTGGCGAGTCTTCTAGAATGAGAATCGTGCTATCATCCAAATGCGTGGAATGGTGGTTTGGTGTTGAGCAAAGGCAACGTGATGGCGAGTATTCTATAACGAGAGATTCTTCATCACCCATACGCATGGAAAACAAGTAGCTTGCAGACCGTTCCAACGTTTTAATGCTTGGAATCTATTATCAACAGCGCATAGTATGACTAATTCTTGGAATCTATTATCATAAGTTGATTTGCTAGAAACAATTAAAATGGCCAATAACTTAATTGTTGACATCTTGGAGAAAATCCCACATCCAGCTTCGGAATGCCAAGTAGAAGAGGAGAGACCCACTGAAACCCACAAGCAAAATTTGAACAGACCCCATAATAATAATGACAGTGTTAATACGAATATTTTATAGGCCGCACAAGAAGCTGATGAAAGGAGCAACAATGTTTCGAATTTCGAATGCAATATCTATTTGGAGATAGCCAGGGAGCCTGTGGGCATTTGTTTTGTTGGGATTTTCTATATCAATAGCTTCATGTGCACTCCAATACTAAAGAATGCCTTGTTTGTAAAGGCAAGGTTATAGAGATGAATATTACTCCGATTTACAGCAGGGGTAAGAGTAATGTCGATCCCGCAGTAGATAATGAGAGCAAGAATGGTGGAGAGCAAGGTGAAAATATTCCTCCCCGACCCCGGGCACATAGAATCGAGGGTTTGAGACAGAGGATGAGGATCGGTAGACCTGTTTCCAGGAGGCTAGCGGAAGCAATTAGGTCATGGCAAGAGTTAAGGGTGCAAATTGAAAACAGAGGAGAAATAGATGGAGATGGAGATGGCCATGGAGATAGGCGGGAAGCAGCCCCCATGGACAATGGTGTTGAGAATTTACTAGGCGTTGCAGCTGATCAAATGCTGAATCATTTGAGGACGGCTCAGATATTGCAAGGAGAGGGTCTGGAAGATAGATGGCAGATGCAGCGAAGATGAAATTTCCTTAGATAAGAATCCATATCCAACACCTATGCCCCCCAAAATGCTATAGCAACATCATCCCACTTGGATGTTGAAGTTAGAATTCGGGGGAGAGGAGATGATAATTGGGAGGCTCACCAGGAAATTACCGGGCTTCAGTCCACAAGGGCTAGATCTGAGAGATTGGCTGCCATGAGGGAAAGGATTTCAAGCATGGAAGGTATAATCGATACTTTTTCTGCTTGGTATAGGGCTAATACCAATTTCAATAAATGGAAAAGAGATTTCTCCTGCAAATTTATTGGCAATATTGAATGACTTAGGGGAAAGCATGGTATTGGTCGTGTGGACATGGTGGGGAATAGATTGGTTGGGATGAAAAGTAGAGGTGTCTATGAAACTCCTGGGGGCAGTATTCTAACTACTATTGTGTGGGAATTGGAATCCCTTACACTTAATAGAGAAACCATGCAGGTTAAAGATACTATTACTTTAAAATATGCAGAGTTGGTTTATGCAGGGAGATGGTTTGATCCATTAAATATAATCCATGGATGCATTTATGGAAAAGATCACAGATACAACCACATGATCTGTAACATTGAAACTTTACAAAGGTTCTTTGTATGTTATGAGCAGAACAATTCCATACAGCTTATATTGCCAATATATATCTTCGTTTGAGGAGGGTAGTGGAATTTACAATCAAGCGGATGCTGCTGGTTTTAATCATCTATATGGGCTTCCAATCATAGTTCGAGCTATGCTACAAAATAGACTATGATGCCATTGAGATTTAGAGCAAACGTTATTTATAATTCCATTTTAGAGGCTCCATTTAAGGGTTTAGATTTATAGTTTGCTTGTGAAAGAAATTTTGTTTGTTGACAGATGTCTCTTTTATTTTACACTTGTATTAAAAAACTGTTTAAAAGGGATTGACCTTTCTATTTTTGAAAGAGCTTGATCCATAGAAATAGGATCTTATAGCTATATTAGAAAAGTATATATTTTGTATATAAGGATAGTCTCTAGATGAGACAAAGGGGGGGTGGAAATTGGAGTTATGAAGATCTAGTTTTGATAACTTTCTATATGACATGAAATACTCTACATCTTCAATACAAGTTCTACCTTGATATGAGTATGATTATGATTTGTCTGTGTATCTTATGAATTGTGTTTCTTATGATTTATCTTGTATATGGTCCATTGAATCCCATTGCAATGATTCTTATGTTTAAATACAATTATCTATTAAACTTTTAAAACGAAAAGACAGTCTCATTTCATAATTTCATGATCGTAGTCCCTTTGATATTGGATTTTGTATCTTGTTTTATGTTATATAATTCTTTGATGATTGTGTGATTTTCCTATAGCTTTGATTACATACCAGCCTAGTCTTTATATTGATTTCATTGAAGTATATTTTTTAAAAAGATTTCCTTAAGCTTGAACCCCTGTAGTCTAGGTTCAACTTTAGGGATAACATCTTCTGGTGCCGTTGCTAGGGATGGAGGAGTGAAGATATCTTCCCTGGGAAAGAATGACAAAGATCAGATCCATCTCTTGATGGTGGATAAGAGTAGGGCATTAGTTTGACTACAGATTTATTCACCGGGTGACTCCATGTTTGAAGAATCCAGAGTCAATTTTACAAGATGTCGAAGCGTTTTGAAACCATGTTGGCACAGATATTTGCTCCACTCAATTTCTCAAATGTTCCTAGCTTTCCAAATATAGTACCTATCATTGATGAATGGGGAGATTTTCTTCTGCGGTTCTGAGAAAAGGAAGAGGAAAAATTGGCACATCATGTAATTAAATTTCATCAATACATGGATCAGCTGAGTATACATCATGAAGATGTATTGGTGAAAATGTTTATGTATTCATTAGATGGTTGTGTGAGACAATGGTACAGAACTCTTCCTCGTTCCAGTATTTCCTCTTTGAAAGATTTTCATGATGCCTTTTATTCATATTGTAAGAGGATTTACCCAGTTGAGTGTCTTTTTGAGCATTGTTCTAAGGGATATGCATTATATATCCAGGTTTTAGAAGTAGATTCTTCTAGTAGTAAAGATGAAGCTGGTGGTTATGCTATTAAGAAGGAAGAATATCTATTATCTTCCTCTAATTATGTTTTACAACAAGAAATTTTTCAAAATTCTGATATTAAAGTGGATGATAGCATCATAGAACATAAATATTCATCTTTAGAAATTGATCAGAATGCTCCATTTTATGATGAATACAATGAAGTTCTAGATTGGTATCAGTATCAACCGATTCACTCTGAAGATATGCCAATTTATGATGAGTATTTAGATGAAAAAGAGCAGATCCCTACATCAGCTTTTGTTGATTTGAGGAGTAGCCAACGGATGTATGACAACTATGAATCCAATTTTGATTAGGAACAACATTGTGTGGAAATTAACCACTTGAATCTGTAGAAGACATTGAGCAGCCATATTTGCAATTCATTTTGTAGGTAGCTGAAAGTGGTAGCCATTATTAGGAAGAGGATATACAGAGATATTTTGATCTTCAGCAAGAGGTATTTCCTTATAGCTTCATTGATACATTTGTTGATTATATGGAGTCTTTGAGCAGCTCAAATGTCAGATTGTTTTTGTTAAATGGAGGTTGGATTTTCCCTTCTTTTGGAATGAATTTTGATATTCCATGGGTTCCTTTATTCATCATCTCCAAATCAGAAGTTTTACCAGTTAGTCAAATATTTGTATGGCTTCACTGGAAGCATGTATTTACCTAATCAAAAGAAAACAGATGATTAGAATGGGAGCTGTAAATAAATAATCTTGATGCTTCAAGCATTTCCTTAAGTTTGTACAGTATGATCATATTGTTGTGAGACAATTAGGCAATTTGTAGAGTAATTTAAAGATTCAGTCAGTAGTTTGTTTTCAAGCTTTTTAAGTAGAAAAGATTTGTGATGAAGACTCTATCCCAATGAAATGGAAAGGCACTTGGTCTACTTGTTCTTGGAAGCTCACAAGGAGCATGCCATCCCCAGACAAAGCCAGATGTTATCATCAGATCTGCTCCAACAAAATTTTAGTTTCTGGCAGCATCCAAATGTCAAAGTGACCACTTAGGTTTCAATTTGAATACCGAGATCAGGTAGAAAAATAGTCATGATGGCACTCATGTGGAAGAAAAGTTTACAATTTGTGTGTTTTGATGAATTTGTAGAAAAGGAAAAATCATGATGCCTTAGTCGTGTTGTTGCTGATCCGTTTAGAAAAGTTGTTGAGCAAGGTCCTTAGATTGACCAGGAGCACTTTAACAAAATTATGCGTTATAATAAGGCTGGGAAAGAGAGTGGTGCAAAAATTGTAACAGGGGGTTGATCTTATATCATCATTATGCAATATATTTCATAAGTTGATTTGCTAGAAACAATTAAAATGGCCAATAACTTAATTGTTGACATCTTGGAGAAAATCCCACATCCAGCTTCAAAATGCCAAGTAGAAGAGGAGAGACCCACTGAAACCCATAAGCAAAATTTGAACAGACCCCATAATAATAACGACAGTGTTAATATGAATAGTTCAAAGGCCGCACAAGAAGCTGATGAAAGGAGCAACAACGTTTCGAATTTCGAATGCAAGATCTATTTGGAGATAGCCAGGGAGCCTGTGGTCACCTCCTGTGGGAATTTGTTCTGTTGGGATTCTCTATATCGATGGCTTCATGTGCACTCCAATACTAAAGAATGCCCCGTTTGTAAAGGCTAGGTTACAGAGATGAATATTACTCTGATTTACGGCTGGGGTAAGAGTAATGCCTATCCCGCAACAGATAATAAGAGTAAGAATGTTGGAGAGCAAGGTGAAAATATTCCTCCCCGACCCTGGGCACATAGAATCGAGGGTTTGAGACAAAGGATGAGGATCGGTAGACCCATTTCTAGGAGGCTAGCGGAGGCAATTAGGTCATGGCAAGAGTCAAGGGTACAAATTGAAAATAGAGGAGCAATAGCTAGAGATGGAGATGGCCATGGAGATAGGCAGGAAGTAGCCCCCAGGGACAATGGTGTTGAGAATTTACTAGGAACTGTAATTGATCAAATACTGAATCATTTGAGGACTGCTCAGAGATTGCAAAGAGAGGGTTTGGAAGATAGATGGAAGATGCAGCGAAGATGAAATTTCCTTAGAGAAGAATCCAGATCCAAGACCTATGCCCCCCAAAATGCTACAACAACATCATCCCACTTGGATGTTGAAGTTAGAATTCGGGGGAGAGGAGATGATAATTGGGAGGCTCACCGGGAAATTACCGGGCTTCGGTCCACAAGGGATAGATCTGAGAGATTGGCTGCCATGAGGGCAAGGATTTCAAGCATGGAAGGTATAATCGATACTTTTTCTACTCGGCCTAGGGCTAATACCAATTTCAATAAATGGAAAAGAGATTTCTCTTGCAAATTTATTGGCAATATTGAATGAACTTGGGGGAAAGCATGGTATTGGATGTGTGGACATGGTGGGGAATAGATTGGTTGGGATGAAAAGTATAGGTGTCTATGAAACTCTTGGGGGCACTATTCTAACTACTATTGTGCGGGAATTGGAATCCCTCACACTTAATAGAGAAACCATGCAGGTTAAAGATACTATTGCTTTAAAATATGCAGAGTTGGTTTATGCAGGGAGATGGTTTGATCCATTAAAGACAATCCATGGATTCATTTATGGAAAAGATCATAGAGACAACCACATGATCTATAACATTGAAACTTTACAAAGGTTCTTTGTCTATTGTGAGCAGAACAAGTCCATACATCTTATATCACCAAGATATATCTTCTTTTGAGAAGGGTAGTGGAATTTACAATCAAGCAGATGCTGCTGGTTTTATTCATCTATATGGACTTCCAATCAGATTTTGAGCTATGCTACAAAATCGACTATGATGCCATTGGGATTTAGAGCAAACGTTATTTATAATGCCATTTTAGAGGCTCCATTTAAGGGTTTAGAGTTATAGTTTGCTTGTGAAATAAATTTTGTTTGTTGATAGATGTCTCTTTTATTTTACACTTGTATTAAAAAATTGTTTAAAATGGATTGACCTTTCTATTTTTGAAAGAACTTGATCCATAGAAATAGGATCTTATAGCTATCTTAGAAAAGCAGATATTTTGTATATAAGGACAGTCTCTAGATGAGACAAAGGGGGGATGGAAATTGGAGTTATGAAGATCCAGTTTTGATAACTTTCTGTATGATATGAAATATTCTACATCTTCAATACAGGTTCGACCTTGATATGAGTATGATTATGATTTGTCTGTGTATCTTATGAATTGTGTTTCTTATGATTTATCTTGTATATGGTCCATTGAATCTCGTTGCAATGATTCTTATGTTGAAATACAATTATCTGTTAATTTTTAAAAAAACAAAGACAGTCTCATTTCATGATCGTAGTCCCTTTGATATTGGATTTTGTATCTTGTTTTATGTTATATAGTTTTTTGATGATTGTGTGATTTTACTATAGCTTTGATTACATAACAGCCTAGTCTTTATATTGATTTCATTGAAGTATATTTTTGAAAAATATTTCCTTAAGCTTGAACCCCTGTAGTCTAGGTTCAAATTTAGGGATAACACCTAGTTTCATCAAGTTTTTTTGAATGTATTTCTTTTCCTTCACTGGTTTGAACTTGGATGTCCTCTATCATAGTTCCATATGATGAAGTGGAACCCATTGTTGTAGTGGATTTGGTCAAAACGGGTAAGGGAAAGTTAACTTCTGATGTAATGGTGAAAATTGGAGCAGTTTGGTGGTTAGATGTTGGTGGTGGAATTGTGAAGGTTCCCATGATGGAAGAGTCTTTAAACATCCCCACTCCCACATATTGAATCACTACTTGTTGATTTTCCCCAAAAGGTACATTTGAGTGGATACCAGTTTCAGGTAATCTAACTAATTGATCGTAATAATATTCTCTTGATGAGGGAAACTAATTAGTCAAAATACCGAAGATACTAATGTGGTGTGTCATAGGAATGAACCCTTGCTTGAATATTGACCTCATGATCTAGTACAAAGATGTTGGTGATGGGTGTATTTACCCCTTGCATAGGGTTCGAGTGGTTTCCCCCTTGAGGAGGGTTTTCTTGGTTTCCCACTTGTGGGGGTACCAGAGCTGCATCAACCATATTTTGTTGTTATGGAAAAGGCTGAGTCAACACAGTAGGTTGTTGAGGTCCACTGCGTTGAGACAACATTTGATGAATGTAATCCATATGAGGGAATAGGTTAGTAGGATGATCTCTTTGACAAATTTTGCAAGGATACTTGGTTTTTCTATTTCTCTTGATTTCCTCTTGTTGATTATTCATTCTAGGTGCATCTCATGTCCCAGCATTAACATTTGGATTCTTCTTTTTTCCTTTTTGGTCCATGGATTGGACTATGAGAATTTTTGATGTTTGGGTAGGATTTTTAGGTTGCTAGTTTTCCTATCCATCTATGGGTTGAGAGGTTTGAACTGACACTTGTACCATTTTCTAGGTAAGTTGATCATTTTGGCTAACAAAACCAATCACACCATCAACATGAGGTCCTTTCGATGGTCTTGCTGGATTAGACATAGGTCTCACAGCAAGAGGTATTATATCATAAACTGTGCATGATTGTGAATATATCAAATCCATTTGTTGGGAACTCTGAATTAGTTTCTCTTCGGTCATGGCTCCTGACATATAGTATATCTTTGGTAAGAGTAGGAAATAGTGATTTTACAAACCAATCTGTTAAGAATTGATTTGGGATTTATGCTTTAATAAGCCTTCGTCATCTCCTCCACTCATGTATATGATCAGATATGAGATTCAAAGTGGATTGCCTAAGCAAAGTCAAAATTTCAGTACCCATCTCATAGTAGATAGGTAATTGAAACTGTGTCAAAAATACCATGGCTAAAGATGAAAAATATGAGAATGTATTACATGAAAATTCAATGTACCATTTTGGAGTAGTTCTTGTGAGGATCCACTGAAACAACCTCAACTAAATACTATCATCGACTAGGGAATTGGATGAACACCATAAATGAAATGTCATCATGTGATTTGATGGATCATCCCCTGGTCATCCATAGAACTTGGGTATGTTTGAAGGAACTTAGTTTGGTATGGTTGGCCATCCATTCATATGTAGAACATGATCATTGGTCAGCCATGATAAATGAGGTAGATTTGTTGGCACAAATTTTTGAGGATAATTAGCAGTGCAACACTAAGGATGATGCATAAGTTTAAAGTTGGTGCACAAGGAGAAAGATGGCGTGCAAGGAAGATTGGTCATATTTTGTAGATCTTGGTCATATTTTGTAGATCTTGGTCATATTTTGTAAATGTTGGTCATTTTTTTGTAGTTTTTGGTCCAAGTAGTTAGGAAGTTGATCTAAGTGGAGCATGCTATAAAGGAGCAAGCCTATAAATAGATCTAGTAGTTGTAATATTGAATTATCCTTTATGTACTTGAAGAAACCTTATGATCGAACTTGATACGTGATATTGATATTATGTCAGATACTCTGCAAAAGACTGTTCTCTGTTTCAGTGTGTACTAATATGAAATGATGAAGATTTGATGGAAACATTGAGTCCTTTTGCATATTCCTATTTTCCTGTTTTCCTGCGATGTGATGTGGATAGATTAATGTTGCAGTATGATGCTTATTTATAAATGATGTGATGCTTTTATGTTTTAAATCATGTTATGCTAGTAGATCTATTTATGCATCTTCTCCTACTGAGATTTGAATATGTTGATGTGATCTGATGAGTGATTATATGAATTTATGATAAATAAACCAATGCTTGGATCTATGAAGTGATGATGCGATAGCTGAACAATAGATACACAAACCCTCCTTCTTACTATAGAAATGTGGTTTCAACAGTTCTCCCTTGAACATCTCAGGAGAGACCTCATTTGCTTCGTAGGTGTTGCTGAACAGGGTAAAACCTGTCTAGGTCAGTGCTCAGTGAGATCGCTGAGTTAAGGGTTTCGACTAAGAGTGAACCCCTATCGATGGATCTGTGTCAATAAATGATTCCATTTCAAGGACCTTAGTACATGGAGAAGGAGGACATGTTGTGGCATTCGACAAGACCATATATTCAAGATTGGTTCAACCTGAAGGATCAGGAATTCACGGCATAGGAGAATCAGAACCTTGGATTGATGAGAGGACAATGGATGGGAAGGTACATGTATTCTCATCTACATGAGTACATTTTCTCTAAGTTTTTGATCACCTTGAATGAGTGGTTAGCGCAGTTGACCTATCGAAAGACAAATTTTCAAGGAGGAAAACCCACTTGCTGGACCCCAGAGCTGATCTAACATGTTATCACTCTAGGAAAATCCTCTAGGTTGTAGCTCGAGGATGCCTAGTAACTTACAATGTTTTTGGGGGTTTTCATATATGGGTCAAGTTAGTTAACCTATGTAACCTTTCCACTCTTAAGGCATGCATAAAACTCACTCGTTTACAAGGATTTTAGTTGTAATTTGCTCAAAAGTTTGACAATAAGGTGCAGGGTTGGAGAACTCAATAGGATGGCAAAATTACACACATAACACATGCATATAAATGGCTAAATCCTACCAAGGATGGTATTTATAGATCAAATATCACTAATAAACCAATAGTATGACAGCTATTGGCTTTTTAATAAATCTGAAAATGACCTAAATGCACATTCAGGCATAAACACAGTAAAGAAAGAGATGATGGCTAAATAGATCACAACAAAAGAGCTTATATCATTAATAAGTAAAATGAGAATCTTGAAAGCATTATTGGCTCATAAATCCCCAAAGTTGAACCCTTATTATAAAATCAATCATGGGCTTTATAACCTTCTACAAAAATGACAGATCTTGAAAATCCGATTTGTTTACACAAAAAATACTTGAAAGTGTTAGTTTTTTTCATATTAGGGATTCAAACCCTTGCTAACTATTTGTCTATCTATTATGAATATATAGTTCACTAAGCAAAATTTTAATAACTGAAGTGGTTGCTGATAATCACAACTGTTGGTTCAGTGTAAAATTGCCACCAAAAGCCATCGTCTCATCGTTTAACTGAAGTGTTTGATAGTGATCACAGGTACTCTTTCTTGCTTAATCCACCGGATTCTTCTACCTTGTCGCCGCAGTTGCCGATCGGAAGTTCTAACCTCTAACCCATCGATTCCTTAGACCGAAATGCTATCGCAATGTCGATGCCTCAAATTATTAACATCACGGCTATTTATGCATCGATGCTTTCCATCACTAGCTTGTTGGCGATCAAAAGCTAAAACAACTAATGCTTTGGAACCTCAAAGAAGAATGCTGCCATAGTGTCAGAGGTTCCAACGACTAATATTCTCAGCTTCAGCGATCGGAAGCTCTGTCTTCTAGCCCATCGGCACCTTAAACCGGAACGCGGCTGCTGTTTCGGAGGTGAAATGAACTAATCTTATTGCTGTCGGACGTCATTTGATGAAGGAATCGGAGCTTTAGTTATTTATGCAGCCGACACTGCGGAGGAGCTTAGTCTTAAATTTGTTGATCTGTAGTTCTTAGTTCTCCCAATCACCGATTATTTCCTATTGTCATGCTATAGGAATGATTATTGATTGATCGGAGGCCTTGTCCATTTGTCTTTCGCCCTTTCGGTTCCTTAGTGGACTAACTCGTCGATATGTAGCCCTTATTTCTTCCGATCGGTGATAATTTTCTGTTGATTGATCAAAAGCCATAGTCTATATATCTTTCACTATTTCGGCTCCTTAGTGGACTAACTCGTCGATCCGTAGCCATTAGTTCTTCTGATCGCCAATGATTTTCTATTGTGGCGGAACCCATAGTTAGTTTGTTTCTCGTCGTTGTGGCTCCTTAGTGAACTATCTTGCCGACAGTTTATGTTTTCAAGCTCTGACGCATAGTCTTTAGTTCTTCTGATCACCGATGATATTCCACAGTGGTGGCACCGCAATGAACTAAAACTCCGAAATGTGGACGTAATAGAGGACTACACCTCCGATCACTATTTAAAAAATGTTCTGATGGCAGTAAATTTTTTATCAATATGCCTAACTATCGAAGGGGTTTTCCACCTGTTATTTATCTTCCATCTTTCAGTGGCTAATGAGATGTTTTGATCCTCACCCAAGCCATCGAAAGCTAAAACTTGTGAAATTTTCACCAAAAACAGAGGCTTTCAAACTATTAGTGACATTCATATCCCTCATTGCATGAATTAAATTCTTCATACAAAAATAAAATTTTTTGGAGATAACATCTGGCTCCTACTTGGGGATGGGAACCTCCCAGTGAGGTCCTAAGAACCCCAGACCAAAATGCCTTTCCCTAAAAGCAACTAAGTAACTTAACACTAGAATTTATTATTCCATTGGGAATTGATTCTTATTCTGAAATCAAAACAACCTACTATCTACTAATTTACAATCATAAGGCCTCAGAGCCTCAAATAAAATAGAGCTTCAAGATTCACGCATTTACTGGGTCATCAAATACCTCTTCACCTTCTAGACTCTGCAATTTGAAGGTGTTATTCTTATATACCTGGGCTACCACAAAAGGGCCAATCCACAAAGAGTCAAATTTTCCATGCTTCCCCTTGTCCTTTCTAACAACATCCCATTTGAGGACCCAATTTCTGACCTGGAAGTTGTCTTCCTTTGCTCTTTTGTCAAACATGCCCTTTATCCTCTGTTAATGAGCTTTTGATTTTCCTATAAATTGCTCCCTAATCTACTGTAACTCCACCAAATCCATCATCCTTCTCATCATATCATTTGGTTCATCCTCCTCTTCCTAAAAGAACTTTGCCACTAGAAGGATGAGCTTGATAGGAAATACGGCCTCAGTACCATAAACTAGTTTGAATGGAGAAGTCTGTTGGGACGCATACTCCATGTTTGGGTAACTCTGCAGTTAATTAGAAATTTTGTAAGCGGAGTTACGGGTCAAAATAGTCTTAGGGGTGTCGGGGGAAGTAAAAACTCCTTTTTTGTAATAAAACCCTTGGTTGAAATCCAGGGTTTAGGGTTTTGGGTGCCCATGGTTTAAGACCATGGTTTTGTAAAAATGCACAGTATAAATAAGCTCTTGTGTAAAGAAGATAGGTTAGGTTTTATGATGAAAGAAATATTAAGGTGAAGCTAAGGTTGATTTTGTAAGGAAAGGTTAAGTCCCAGCTGTGTGCGTGGACGACCTCTGCAGCTATGTGCGCAGAGGGTTTTTGTAAAGAAGATTGAGGAAAGACCTGCAGCTGTGTGCGCAGGGGCCTGCTGCTGTGTGCACGGCTTTTTAAGGACTGAAAGGATCTGCAGCTGAGTGCGCAGATCAAACTGTGGTTTTGTAGCAAGTTGAATAGAACACAGTTTGTGGACGTAGCCCCTACACTGGGGGTGAACCACGTTATATCCGGTGTTGTGGTTTCTTGTGTTGTTTCTGTTTCTGTTTCTTTTATGCATTAATAACTGTATACATCTGATAAGTTAGATCGTTGCTAATATTTAGCTTCGCTGTGAATTCCCTGTAGTGGGTTGAGCAAGTCACGACTATTTATTTATCTGCGAAGTTGTATGTGAATGAATGGTAAAGCTTTATAATTATTGATTAATAAGGTTATTAAAAGGCTAAGGTACAATAATCCCCCTCTCTGCTTGTAGAAACCTGATTCTGCGGCACCCCCATAGCTGTTTCAGGTGAGACTGCAACCTGCGCGTAGGTTGTTGCCGAAAGGGCCAACTCTATGGGTCTTTTGTTGGTGCGACATTAAAGGATTAAACCTGGGTCTTCCCTATTGCCCAACAAATTGGTTCTGTTTCCGGTTGAAATCAGTACCTGCTCAAGAGGGGTTTACATTGTACCTCAAGGGCTATGTTTTGGAGGCCCTCTGTGAAGGAAATCAGTGATTGGTTTGTTGAGATCTGTTTGAAATTTGCGCAGCAAGAGAACGCCAATCCGCGATGTAGTGCAAGTGACTTTTTACAAAGGTATGTTTTTTGTGATGCTTATGAAATTTTCTTTGGTAGTATCCACATAGAGTTGCACCAGTGGTTGTCTAGGTTAACAGAGAGAAGGACGAACTTCCAAGCTCGACGGGTTCCCGCGTGGACCCCGGCGAGGGTCAATCTTGTGCAACACGTGAACAACGAGGTATCCCGCACTGTTGATTTTTGGACGACGCGAACGTTGGAAGCCTTTGTGACGGAGTTTGCCCTTGACGCAAGTAGCTCCTTTAGCGAAGCTGAACGACAGTTCTTCAAAGGGCCCCGCGGTAATTTTTTGAATTTATTAAGCTTAAGGATTAAAATACTATTGGTTGAAAAGGGTATATTGCTGTTTGAATCAGACTATTAGTTTAGTTGTACTAACATATGTTTGCAAGTGACACTCCCTTCGACGAGCAAAGTGGGTTGCTACGAAACGGAAAAAGGTATAAGAGAGATTTTGACCCCTCTTCCTTAGGTCAGGCTACCGCGTCCACCCCTGTAAACCCTGAAGAGTCATATTCCGAAGAAAACCCTTCGGTGGGAAACCCTTCGGTCACCCCACAACGCCGCTCCGTTACCCCTGAAATTCCATCGCAGTCTGAGAGTCAAACAGGCCAGAGTATTCCGGCCATAGGCCAGTTTGCCCGTAAATCCCCCCCCATCGACGTCCTGTCCCCCTCCCAACCTCCCCAGAAACTCCATGGCTCACCTCATTGATGACATTAAACTCCCCATCTTTAAAGGCACGGGATCAGAGGACCCAGAACAGTTCTGGTTTCTCTGCGAAGCAGTATGGAACGTGAAGAAAATTACAGATCCAGATGTGCAAGCCACGCAGCTCATTACTTCCTTTCGGGACCTGGCTCTGACATGGTTCATGAAATTTTCCAGCACTCAGAGCCCTACTTTAGGCGAGATCAAGGCGGCCATAATCAAATAATTTAAGAAGCCTAAATCGGAGTCGCAGAGCATCACTGAACTCAAGGAGATTCAACAGCGACGCGGCGAATCAGTGTGGGACTTTGATCAGAGATTCAAAGTTCTACTGGACCAAGTCAGCTTTACTATTAGTCCTGTGCAACACAAGGAATGGTTTATTGCAGCATTGTTACCACATATCAAAACCCCACTCATGCAATAGAAGGTTGCTGACCAGCAGGAGGCTCTGGAAATTGCAATGAAACTAGAGACTGCCCCTGTCGGGGATGACTCTGGTATTGCTCAAATCCAAGCACAGCTAGCCGCGATGGCCCTAGAACTTCGCGAGATGAAAAAGGGAAAAACTGATCGCGAAGAGGTTTGGTGTACGCAATGTCGGACCGAAGGTCATGACAAGGAACGGTGCTCTCTGGTAAACAAGTACTTGCAGACAGGTGCGCCAAACCCCTTTCCACCACAAGTTCTCTATTGTGAGCTCTGCAGAACGACAGGTCAGCACCAACCTAAGAACTGTTACCTGCTGCTAAGGTATGGACAGGGACCTAAGAACTCCTACTGTAATTTTTGCAAATCTGTAGGTGATAATGAGGATGAGTGCCGCACCTATGATGCTTACCGGGTGCACACTGAAGGCCCAAGTAACGATAGTTATGGTTACTAGGGGGGTGCCTCTGGATGAGGTACTTCTGGAGGCCGTGGTGGCATGGTTGGGCGAGGCCGAAGCCAATTTGTGTGTTACAATTGTAACCAAGCTGGGCATTTGGATCGCGACTGTCGGAACCCCACTACGACGTGTCGGTATTGCCGCGCAGTAGATCATGTGATTGAGCAGTGCCCCCAGTTGATAGCTAAGATTCAGGCACGACAGACTACCCCTACTCAGAACATCCAGATGATTTCTGTGGAGCCCCGCCCTGCTGCGGCCATCAATGTCGTTACAAGAAGTGGAGTTATGACACACATCCAAAATATGCCAACCCGACCTGTCGAAGGTCTAGTTCGTAAGGATCCTGAGAAAAGCCCTGCATTTGATATCATCAGAGAGAAAGAGACATTCATGGAGGCCAAGAAATATTTTGCTGGCCCTAGCCCACCCAGCGTGCCTGCATAGCCTCAGTCGCCGCCCCGCGAAGCTTCGCTAGATAAAGTAAGTATATTGTCTACCTTTTTACAAAATTGCCTCAAACTTTTAAGAAATCAAGATTCTCTGAATGAGCTGCAGAACGTCATCGCTTCCTGCGAATCTCTGCAAAGCTGTGGTCGGGACAAAACTGTTCATCGAGTCAGCATGACTGACAGGGAAATGCGATTGAATGCTCAGATAGGGGCATATGATATGACCAATGTTATTCTGGACTTAGGGTCTGATGTAAATGTTTTAACCAAACAAACCTGGGAACAAATGGGGAAACCTACCCTTGCCTGGTCCCCTATACAGTTGAGGCTAGCCAACCAGTAAAAGATTGTACCTTTAGGAATATTCCTGGATCTCCAAATAGATATTGATGGAGTCAGCACTTTCACGGACTTCGAAGTAATTGAGATCATTGATGACAGCAACCCTTACCCGGCCCTGTTAGGAATTGAATGGGAAATGGCAAATGCCGCAGTCATCAACCTAAAGAAGAGATAGATGGTCTTCGAAGGGAAAGACTTCAGGTTCATCCTGCCCCTGGATCCTTCACAAGGGGAACGGTACACAGAACCACTCTGACATGAGGATCAACCTGATGCGGAACCCATCTCTACTATCACTGCGCAGGAAGAAGGTTATGCAGATCCTCCAGCCGCAGGGTGGGAGTCTGGTAGCTCCTGTATGACGGACTCTGAAGATGAATTAGAAAGCTGGCAACACCGATTATCTGAGCACCATAGGGACAGCAATGTCTGCCCTACCAATTCTCTCAGATGGGTCGACTCACAACCTAGAACTATACCTGTGTATGATGGTTCGACAGATCCTGAACCGTTTATTGTAAAATTATTGGATCAGATACCTGACCTATAGAAAATGGAGGCCCTGGAGTCAGCATTCAGAGCCACAGCAATCAGATGGTGGACGAGCCATAAGAAGCAGATCCCTACCTGGGAAGCATGTCAGAAGCTCCTTCGCCTATGGTTCTCAGACCAGTTGGCAAAGGCGTGAAGCAAGTTTGATGGAAAAACTTTCCCCCAGGACCACTTAAGCAAATGCTACGAGGCATGGAAGTATGTCCCTCAGGATGAGTGGGTACATAGATTTGTGCACATGCTGGGACCACTGGCGAAGAACTGGTACGCGGAGGCTGAAATTCACCAAGATACTGTAAGTTGGGACTGTCTTGTTCATAGATTTATCAATACTTTCTCTACTAATGATGTCTGTCCAGCCCTAGACGCAGCTATCAGGATCATCCATACTAAGGTATTTAACGAACAAGAAGTGACAGAAAATCGCCCTGATTGGGCCACACAAGAAGCCCTCGCAGTCGAATGTTATAACTTCACAGTCAATGAGGAAGAGGACCCGCGCCGTCTTGATATCCCTGAGTCAGAAGGATACTGTGACGTGCATGATCCGACAGTCAAAGTGACGCAGCCCTTGAAGACGCGCACAGTTAACATTGGATCCGATGCACAGCCTAAGTTTTCTACCATTGGCGACTATTGGGATGATGAGATGGTAAGCAAGGTAACTCAACTTCTCCACGAATACCAAGATCTTTTTCCGACAAAGTTTTTTGAAATGAAAGGTATTCTGGGAGATATCGGTGTAATGAAGATCCCCTTGAAGTATGATGCGAAGCCTGTGAAGCAGCGCCCTTATAGATTGAATCCAAAATACAAGGAAAAGGTTAAGCTAGAGTTGAATAAGATGCTTACTGCAGGAATAATCGAACCTGTTGAAGAATCTGAGTGGGTCAGCCCTATGGTCATCCAGGAGAAGAAGACTAAGGGTGAAATCCAAATCTGTGTCGATCTAAGGAAACTCAATGATGCCTGTCTGCACGACCCTTTCCCCACTCCCTTTACAGATGAAGTGCTTGACAATGTCGGAGGTCAAGAAATATACTCTTTTACCGATGGTTTTTCTGGCTACCATCAGATCCGAATTGCTCCAGAGGACCGACATAAGACAACCTTTGCTACCGAAATGGGATCCTTCCAGTATACTGTCATGCCCTTCGGGTTGAAGAATGCACCTGCCATATTTTCTCGAGTAGTGATTTCCGCGTTTAAGGAATACATACATAAATTCTTAGAAGTTTACTTTGATGATTGGACTATTTTTGGGCTAGTAAAAGACCATATAACTAGTTTGAGACTTATGTTGGACAAATGCAGACAGCACCAAATCTCCTTGAACTTAAAAAAGGTGCATTTTCTATGCACCCTTTGGCATTCTACTTGGTCATGTGGTATGTAAGCAGGGATTGATGATGGACCCTGCGAAGATCGCTATTATTGTGAACCTGCCACCTCCGAAGTCCGTCAAACAACTTCGCACAATGCTTGGTCACACCAGCTACTATAGGAAATTTATCCAAGGATATGCCAAGATTACCGCCCCAATGGAAAGGTAGCTAAAGAAAGATATTAAGTTCGAATGGACTCCAAAATGCCAAGCAAGCCTCGACATTCTGAAAGAAAAAATGGTCACTGCCCCTATCCTAGTATTCCCTGACTGGAACAAGGAGTTTCATGTGCATGTTGATGCATCCTCTATTGCTTTAGGTACTGTGCTCGCTCAGCCAGGCACAGGTAATATCGACCACCCTATCTCTTTTGCCAGCAGAAAGTTGTCTACAGTAGAGAAAAATTATACTACGACAGAACGCGAAGGTCTTGCTATGGTATATGCATTACAAAAATTTCGACATTATCTGCTAGGATCTCATTTTAAGATGTTTACTGACCACTCTGCTTTGAAGTACTTAGTTAACAAACCTGTGCTAGGAGGAAGAATATGCAGATGGTTAATTCTATTTCAAGAATATGATTTTGAGATCATTGTTAAGCCTGGAAGACTTAACGTAGGACCTGACCACCTGTCGAGGCTCGAGTCAGGAGAAGAACCTACCAATTTGGACGAAGGCCTCCCCGATGCACAATTATTTGCTATCCAGATAGTTGATGAATATTTATAGGATATTGCTCAGTATTTGTCTACAGGTATCCCCCCTCCAGAGATGACCACACAGCAGAAGAAGCAGTTGGTGGTTCGAGCCGCGGACTTCACTTTAATAGTAGGACAGCTGTATAAAATGGGACCAGATGAGATACTGCGCAGATGTGTTTTGGAACATGAAAAACCTCTAATATTGGCTGAAGCACACTCTGGCGTAGCAGGAGGTCACTATGCAGGCAAAGCAACAGCGCAGAAGATTTTGACAGCCGGCTTATGGTGGCCCACACTTCACAAAGATGCAAGAGAATATTGCCACAGCTGCGACATCTGTCAGAGGACAGGTAAACCATCTAGGAGGGATGAAATGCCCCTAGCTCCACAAGTAACATTACAAGCCTTTGACAAATGGGCCATTGAATTTGTTGGTCCTATCAACCCCCCTGCGAAAAATTCAGGAGCCAGATACATCATTACAGCAACTGATTATCTTACCCGTTGGGCCGAAGCTCAACCAGTCAAGACTTGTAGCACTGCTACTGCTGCGAAGTTCATCTTCGACAACATCTTATCCATATTTGGGTGTCCCAAAGTTCTTATGAGTGATCAGGGGTCACATTTCCTGAACAGGACTATTGAAGTATTGACTGAAGAATTTCAGGTGTATCATCAAAAGAGTACTGCATATCACCCACAAGCAAATGGGACTGTCGAAGATTTTAACAAAATCCTTGAGCATGCCTTGACAAAGGTTTGTAATGCTAATAGGAATGATTGGGATCTTCGAATTCCAGCAGTGCTATGGGCTTATAGAACTACTTGCAAAAAGTTGACAGGCCATACACCCTTTAGACTAGTTTATGGGCAAGAAGCTGTCATGCCCATGGAATACAATGTTCCCAGCCTCCGGATATCTGCTTTCACTGAGATGGATGACCCAGCCATAATCACAAAGAGACTGAAACAGATATTAGAAGTTGAAGAGGATAGATTTGTCGCAGGCTTCCAACAACAGGTGCAGAAAGCTCGAGAAAAAGCATGGCATGATAGACACATCAAGAAGAAACATTTTCAACAGGGTGATATTGTGCTCCTTTATGACAGCAAATTCATGAAGTTCCCAAGAAAGTTTAAGACACATTGGAAAGGACTGTATGTAGTACAGAAAGTTACTGACAGGGGCGCAGTCCAGCTAGCTAAGTTAAATGGTGAGCTTTTTCCCTCTATGATAAATGGGAGCCGCTTAAAAAAGTACACGGACAGGCCAGGTACTCAGAATAGGAGGTAGCACCCAACAAATAAGTGAAGATGCTCGTAGCATTATGGATTATCGTAGTCTGTTTTGTCTAAAGGATGCGAAGCTACAGGTTGGTCATAGGTCGCAGGGTCAGACTGTGTCGGAGTCGAAGCTTGTCAAGGTGTGTCGCAGCCCAAAATGTGATGGATGGGACATACTGCATTCGGCGGCACTGGCACGAGAGCTGCTCTCATTACTTGTCGTAATGAGATTTTGGGAAAATCCGGCACTGTGTGGAGAAGATTTCCGAAACTTCATCAGATTTGGCATCATTACTGCACCATGATGACAAATTCCGCCTCAGGATTCTATAAGAATCCATCTCGACCTGTGTTTTCTGTCTTAAGCACATCTGTGAGATATTTAGCCTGAACCATGTCGAACGACTGTAAAGTTCAGGAGCTAGTACGAGAAGTAAGGGACAGAGGTCTGCAGCACCTTCTGAGTACTCCGCCAGTACATCCTTACTTGGCTAAGTACATCGACAGGCAGGAGTTTGCTCTAAATTTGCAAAGATGGACAGGAGTTTGCTCTAACGTAGAGCAACAAAGGGCATGAGGCCTCGCAGAAAGACTCTGGGGAATCCCGCCATGCAATCTCTCAGCGTAGCAGAACCATGGCAGCTATATTCCTTCTGCAGTAGGACACGCAATCCCAGGGGACCCCAAAGTTGTGGATGGTCAGGCATTGGCAATTGGAGTGAAGGATGGTGTTGCAGGTGGATCGCGACGGCTTTCATCAGCAAAAATTCTACAAAGGACAGAAGTAGGCAGCCGACAGCAGCATGGAGAGCTTCAGCAAGCAGTACACTATGCTTCGTCAGCGGAATTCTGCCACCAGAGAAACTGAAGAGTGTCCCGGGATGGGCCACTGGTGAGTCTTAGGGGCCTGTTGGGACGCATACTCCATGTTTGGGTAACTCCGCGGTTAATTAGAAAGTTTGTAAGTGGAGTTACGGGTCAAAACAGTCTTAGGGGTGTCGGGGGAAGTAAAAACTCCTTTTTTGTAATAAAACCCTTGGTTGAAATCCAAGGTTTAGGGTTTTGGGTGCCCATGGTTTAAGACCATGGTTTTGTAAAAATGTGCAGTATAAATAAGCGCTTATGTAAAGAAGATAGGTTAGGTTTTATGATGAAATAAAGATTAAGGCGAAGCTAAGATTGATTTTGTAAGGAAAGGTTAAGTCCCAGCTGTGTGCATGGACGACCTCTACAGCTGTGTGCGCAGAGGGTTTTTGTAAAGAAGATTGAGGAAAGACCTGCAACTGTGTGCGCAGGCACCTGCTGCTGTGTGCACGGCTTTTTAAGGACTGAAAGGATCTACAGCTGAGTGCGCAGATCAAACTATGGTTTTGTAGCAAGTTGAATAGAACACAGTTTGTGGACGTAGCCCCTACACTGGGGGTGAACCACGTTATATCCGGTGTTGTGGTTTCTTCTGCTGTTTCTGTTTCTGTTTCTTTTATGCATTAATAACTGTATACATCTGATAAGTTAGATCACTGCTAATATTTAGCTTCGCTGTGAATTCCCTGTAGTGGGTTGAGCAAGTCACGATTGTTTATTTATCTGTGAAGTTGTATGTGAATGAATGGTAAAGCTTTATAATTATTGATTAATAAGGTTATTAGAAGGATAAGGTACAGTAATCCCCCTCTCTGCTTGCAGAAACCTGATTCTGCGGAACCCCCATAGCTGTTTCAGGTGAGACTGCAACCTGCGCGCAGGTTGTTGCCGAAAGGGCCAACTCTGTGGGTCTTTTGTTGGTGCGACATTAAAGGATTAAACCCGGGTCTGCCCTATTGCCCAACAAAGTCCCTATGGATCTTTTGTCTGTCATCCTATTGGCCCATAAAGCAAACTTAAGCTTTGAATCTCAGCTTTTTTTATTTGTCTCTAGCAATTTTCTGATGATTCTGACTAAGATTTTGTTAGATGACTCAGTCAGGCCATTTCCTTGTGGGTAATAGGATGTGGAGTGCACCAGTTGAATACCCATTGATTCACACATTTTAACTAATGCCCCAACCTTAAAATCTGGTGCTTTATCAGTTACTAACCTTACTGGGAAACCAAACCTGCTGAAGATGTTCTCATATAAGAATCTCATGATGACTTAATGAGTGGCATTTATGGTGGGCACTGCTTCTATCCATTTGGTAAAGTAGTCAGTGGCTACTAAGATCCATTTATGTTGTCCACTAGAAGATAGATTTATTTCACCTATGAAATCTAGACCCCATTGTTGGAAAGGTCCATTCACTGTAACAGGCCTAAGGAGAAAGGATTTGAGCTGCTGCTTCCCTATAAATCTTTGACATTGGTCACAGGCCCTTACAAAAGTGCATACATCAGCAAAGAGGATTGGCCAATAGTATCATGCTCTTAATATCTTGTGGGCTATGGTTTTCCAGTAGTGATGGCCTCCACATGTACTGGAATGAAAGTGATGCATGACCTACTCTGCTTCCTCTTTATCTAGACACCTTAACAAAATTCCAAACTGGTCCCTCCAATACAACAATTTGTCAATTATACAAAACTTAACATATTTCAACTTAAGAGCTCGTGCTTGGTTAGGAGTGAGATCAGGAGAAAATTCTAATTTTAGCAAAAATTGAATGATACCTGAGTACCACTCACATGAATATATGTTCTTAGCTACTGATAGACTATTATTCTGATCTTGATTTACTTCTGTTTCAGTTGCTACCATAGTCTTCACCTTTGCTGATCTGACACATGTGAAATTTATTCCCATTAGTTCACAGTTTTCTTTGGCAATGAGTTTGGCCAGACCTAATCCCTTTACCATCATGGTGGGTTTCACCTCTACATCAAACTCAATAAGTTTGGCAATCCATTTAGCTCTTTTCCCATCAATGTCAGGCTGAGTCAAAACGTCCTTCACAGCAGCTGAAGGGACATATGCAATGACCTTTTCATGGAGAATGTAGATTCTAAAAGTCTTCAAAGATTTTATGAGAGCATAATATTGCTTCTCAATTGGGTCATACCTCAGCTCAACATCTCTTAGGGTTCTGCTGAAGAAAGCAATTGGATGTTGAAGACCTTCATCATTCTTTTGTAATAGTATAGCTACAACTATGTCATAAGATGCAAAAGAGAAAATATAAAAACCGTTGGTGTAGTCGGGACTAATCAGGGTTGGGGCCTCCATGATGGCTTTATTAATGTCTTCCAAAGAGTTTCTTTCTTGGTCAATCCACTTTATTTCTGCATCATTTTTTAGCATGACTGTTATATGCTTTAACAGCTCGCAGAAATTTGGAATAAAGCTTCTGACAAATTTTATCTTTCCTAAAAAGGAATGAATGTCTCTTTTTGACCTTGGTATTGATAGTTTTTGCATTGCTTCCACCCTCATCGGATCGATCTTTACACCTTCGGCTGAGACTATGTGGCCTAGGAGCTTTCCTTCATTGAGTGCAAATTGGGACTTCTTGGGGTTTAGTGATATTCCATACCTTCTACACTTCATAAATACCTTCCTTAAATGCTGCAAGTGGTCATGATGATTGTGAGAGTAAACTGTTAAGTCATCCAAATATATCAATACAAATTTATCTTTTAGCCCTACAAAATCTAGGTCCACAGCTCTCTGAAAAGTAGCTCCAGCATTCATTAGCCCAAATGGAATTTTAGCATACATGAAGGTGACCTAGGGGGTGGTAAAGGTAGTCTTCTCTTGGTCATCTAGGTGCACACCAACTTGAGAAGCCATCAAGGAAGGACATGACCCTGTCCCCCAATACTTTCTGCAGCATATGTTCCATCTTGGGCAGTGGATAGTTGTCTTTTTTGGAACACTTGTTCAGGTTTTTAAAGTCCACACACAACCTGATTTCTCCATTTTTCTTTCTTACCACTACTAGATTTGCAATCCACTTGGAATACCGGAGGGGAATTATGATCTTGGATTTAAGGAGCTTGTGGATCTCTTTTTCAATCACTGGTAATAGGAGAGGGCTGATGGGTCTTAGTTTCTGTTTGAAAGGAATGGTGTCCTTCTCCAAAGGAATTATGTACTAGATGATATTGGTGTCATAAGTTTTTATGTCACTATACTCCCAGGAAAAAACATCAGCAAACTCTTTTATCAAGCTGCAAAATTTAGACTTCTGATCAGCATTCAACCCAGTGGAAAGATTTATCAGTTTAGGATGGCTTTGGATGCCTATGTTTTGCTCTTTGATAGTAGGGTCTAGCTCCTTTTTGGCAGGCTTGAGAGGGATGTCATTGTAATCAAACAGTTCTTCCAATGGTACTAGACCTTGGGGTATGTAGTTGCTAGGCAATTGGACAATATTGTGCTTAGTCAATTTATCTTTGAACTTGAGCTGCTTGGATTCCTCCATGTTAAGGTTTTCTTGTTCTATGTGTATGTCAAAGAATTCATCTACTAATTGAAGGAATTTACTAAGCTCCTCACCATTTTCAAACACCCTCCAAAATTTTACATTGTCTGTCAGAGAGGGTCTGTACTTAACCTGAACATCATAGCTGAGCTTAGGGGGTAAAGGAGGAATGAACAGACTTGCAGAGACGGCCAGGGAATCAGCCAGGTGATTCAAATCCCTAGGAATATATGACCGTTCAAAAAACATAAAGGAGTCTCTAAGTTTCCATACCTCGTCCATGTAGGCCTTCAATCTGATATTTTTTGTCTGAAAAATGTTGTTGACCTACTGTATGATGAGGTCTGCGTCTCCAAAAATATTCATGCACATGATCCCCATCTCCTTGACAGCTTTAACTCATAGCAGCAAGGCTTCATATTCTGCTATGTTGTTCATGGTTTTGAAATCAAGCTTATAAGACAGGTGAATATTTTCCTTAGATGGGGAGATCAAGACTACACCCACGCCTGTTGAGTTTTGAGTGCTAGCCCCATCGAAATACATGGTCCAAATCAATTTTGTGACTTCTTCAGGCTACAGATGGGTGGTCTCAGTAAGCTGAACTAATGTCTGTTGATTATCATCTATTTGCAAAATGCAAGACTCAAAATCGGTGTCCACCACGTAGATGGGGTGATTTACTGAGCGGCTCTCCTTGCTTATAATGTATTCTAGCTGATTTTACCTGTACAAGCTCTTAGTCTCCCCTCCAAACATGGGAATGGTGGCATACATGAGATCCATCTGAAGGGTGCTACCTAGTCTTTTGCTCCATGAATGAGATAGCAAGAGGTCGAATTTTGGAGGAATATCAACCACTACAATGTCCATAATTATGCTTTTCGAAGGTAGCTGAGTTAAATTTATAGCAAGGTCTTTGATGAGGCCCAAGCACATGACCTTCCTGGAGTCAAAGGAGAATAAATCATGGTAGGGCTTGGTGATGTTGAGGCCAATCTCGTCCATCACAGCCTTTGGCATTAGGATATGAGAGGCTCCTGAATCCAGTAGATAGTTATGGAGGATTTTATCATGGATGTTCAAGGATATATAGAATGATGGGCAGGAGTATTTTAGGTCTTCAATCATGGGGCCCAGGATTACAACAGGCTTGTCATCTTCCAGGTTCACAAATTCAGTGTCAATGTGCACCTTGGGCTGAAGGGAATTCAAAATGGAGGTTTTGAATGCATCATTCTTCATTAGCTCGATTAAAGGGAAAGGGACTTTCAATTTTTGAATCTCAGACTCAAGGTTCAAAGAATAATGTAGCCTATCTGGAAACCTTACCTCATGAGCTATAGGTTTGACTTGGAATTGATCAGGTGTGGCTGAAGGTGCTGGTTTATGCAATGCTTTGGATGGGACAACCACTTTCTTTGGTAAAACAACAACCTTTCTAGTAGGTGCAATAGATTTCTTGACATGTACAACATTCTTCTTGAGGGGAGAAACCAACCTAGACCTCAGTTGGTAACCTCCCTTACCCTCAACCTGATATACAACCTCTTCATTGATCTGCTCATCAATCAGGGCTTCCTCATATTCTGCCTGTGTTAGAAAAGAATAGTCCACCTCATCCTCCATGCAATGGATATTGTCTTCAGCTTCTCCTTCTTCTTCAATAAATTTTGGCTCTTCTTCTAATACATCATTTTGAAATAGAGCTCTTATCCTCTGATATTCCCCTTGATTTCTATCCCTTCTGAGAATCTGAACTAGGGGGTGTCCTCTTCTATACGGAACAAAATTTGGGTTTCGAGGAGAAAATTCGCTTGGCCCTTTACCCCTCACTGGTAGATGTCCTTGTTCCTTTAATTTAGACATTTCAGCAGTCAGGTTGGGTAACATTTTGGTCATTTTTTCAATATTGTTCTATGATGCTGAAGCCCCACTATAGTCTGTTGGATGCTTTTTCCTGTCTATCTTTCCGTTGACCTTCTGAGATGCCAGAATGTTTGACTCTACTTCTAGGGCAGCATCCCGCATGAGTGATAAGGAAACATACCTCCTTTCTATGAGAATTAAGCAGAAGTTAGAGTCAAAAGTATTTGCATAAGTTATCCTAGCTGAGGTATCAGTGGGTTTAATTTCGATAGGGATCTTGTTGTACATATTGTTGAATCTCTTGGTAAAGTTGGAGATAGACTCCCCATTTTCTCTTTTTAGGTTTCTAAATTCTGTTATATAGTAGAGGTGGTCCCTCCTTTCTCCCCAAAGCTTTAGGAAAATGTCATCTAGGGCCTCTATTCCTACCACTGATCCGGCAGGAAGTTCCTTAAACCACTTCCTAGTCTGGCCTCCTAGGCTTTGAACAAACACCCTAGTCCATACATATTCTTGTTCTATGTTAATATTTTTAGCATAGCTGTAAAAATCCTCTAGATGTTCTTCAGCAGTGAAATCCCCTTCCCCTATAAACTTAGGCATATACTTGAGATAATCCCCAGTAGGCATGGTTGCGAGAGGATTTGGCAGAATTAAGGGCGCATACCTAGCTACCAAGATCCTTTCCATCTTGGTCAATTGAGGGGTAGCCATATTGGAAATGGGTATGGATAGGGTTGTGGAAGGCAACACTGATGAAGCTACTTACTAAGAAGGCGGTGGTATAGTTATTCCAGTGGAGTCACCAGGGATTGGATCTTCACAAGTAGTAGTGCTTGAAGATGCCCAAGCCCTAGATTTTTCTGATGTATCTAAAAATTCCTGGGAATTAAGAGTTTCAGTAGAAGAAATAATAGCAAAAATATTTCTTGAAATACCTGATGTAGGTTTTTGTGTAGCACTGCTGGTATGTCTTAGTAAAGCCCTAGCTTTCCTCAAAATTTCTTCTAGATCTGAAACTGGTGTTGCTGGTGGCCCCTTTGGGTTCGCTCTGGTACTTGGTCTTCTTGAATCCACCTTATATCAATGGAGTCACCAGATAGATGATTACAACCATAATAATGTCTAAGATTGGTATATCATCAAAGCATGGATCTATGTCATCTCCCAAGGAAGTTGAGCTTCAATCAATTTAGTCGACCTATGTAACCTTTCCACTCTCAAGGCATGCATAAAAATCACTTGTTTACAAGGATTTTAGTTGCAATTTGCTTAGAAGTTCGACAATAAGGTGCAAGGATGGAGAACTCAACGGGATGGAAGACTTACACACATAACACATGCATATAAATGGATAAATCCTGTTGAGGATGGTATTTATAGATAAAAAAATCACTAATAAACCAATAAGATGACAACTATCGGCTTTTTATTAAATTTGAAAATGACCTAAATGCACATTCAGGCATAAACACAATAAAGAAAGAGATGATGGCTGAATAGATCAGAACAAAAGAGCTTATATCATGAATAAGTGAAATGAGAAGCTTGAAATAATTATTGGCTCATAAATCCCTGAAGTTTAACCCTTATTATAAAATCAATCATGGGCTTTATAGCCTTATACAAAAATGACAGATCCTAAAAATCCGATCTGTTTACACAAAAAATACTTGAAAGTGATAGTTTTTTTTTAGATTAGGGCTTCAAACCCTTGCTAACTATTTTTCTCTCTATTTTGAAGATCTAGTTCACTAAGCAAACTTTTAATAACTGAAGTGGTTGCTGTTAGTAACCACTGCTGGTTCAGTGTAAAATTGTCGCCAAAATCCAATGTCTCGGTGTTTAACTGAAGTGTTTGATAGTGATCTTAGGTGCTCTTTCTTGATTAATCCATCGGATTCTTCTACCTTGTCGTTGCAGTCACTGATCAGAAGTTCTGAACTCTAACTCATTGGTGCCTTAAACCGAAATGTTGTCGCAATGTCGACGCCTCAAATGATTAATGTCGCGACTGTTTATGCATTGACGCTTTCCATCACTAGCTTGTCGACGATCGGAAGCTGAAACAAATAATGCCTTGGAAACTCAAAGAAGAATGTTGGGGCAGTGTCTGAGGTTCCAATGACTAATATTCTTAGCGTCGGTGATCGGAAGCTCTGTCTTCTAGCCCGTCGGCACCTTAGACTGGAACGCGACCGCTGTTTTGGAGGTGAAATGAACTAATATTATCACTGTCGGAAGTCATTTGACGAAGGAACCAGAGCTTTAGTTATCTGTGCTTCCAACACTGCAGAGGAGCTTAGTCTTAAATTCACCGATTTGTAGTTCATAGTTCTCCTGATCCTCGATGATTTCCTATTGTTGCACTATCGAAATGATTATTGATTGATCAAAGGCCTTTTCCATTTGTCTTCGGCTATTTCGGTTCCTTAGGGGACTAACTTGTCGATCCGCAGCCCTTAGTTCTTCCGATCACCAATGATTTTCTGTTGATTGATCGAAAGTCGTAGTCTTTATATCTTCTGCCGTTTCGAATCCTTAGTGGAATAACTTGCTGATCCGTAGCCCTTAGTTCTTCCGATCGTCGATGATTTTCTCTTGTGGCGGAACGCGTAGTCAGTTTGTTTCCCACCGTTGCGGCTCCTTAGTGAACTATCTTGCTAACGGTTTATGTTTTCAAGCTCTGATGCGTAGTCTTTAGTGTTGGAGACATTTAACATGATACACACTCTTTTTGGTCAAATTGTCCTAGTTAAACCACTATCCTAAGTATAATTGACATTAATTGACATCAGTGGAGCATTAATTAACATCATCCAATCACACCCATGCCTACCTACAGTCAAGGAGGCTAACTTAGCCTTCTCCTACAGTCAAGGAGGCTAACTGGAGCACTCCGGGGGTGATTTGAGTGATATTAATGCACCTTATTGCTAACTGGTGGTTACAATCAGTTCAACCAGTCAGTTAAGGAACCTCCTCTCATTAAATATACTATTTAAGGATTATTTATTATTATTTAATGATCTGGAGTCAATAGGGGTGCCTCCACCAACTTCTGATGATCATTTCAACTTCAGTTAACCTCATCAGGGTTCATTGAAGTCATTGAGCACTAGCACTTGATGGTTGGCTTGCTATGACATGTGTTTGATCTCCTTCAGTTAATATTCAATCTTTTATTGCACTCTGATTTTAGTTAGGGTTTGGTGAGTCAGTTAAGGTTTTGGTCAAGTGGTTAACCGAGTGTGAACCAATGGCTTACAGTCAGTTAAGCTAGACTCACTCATTGAATTCGAATGACCTCCTAAGGTACTCAAATTCCTCAATGATTCAAGCTATTTTCTTGACATTATTACTGTAACTATTCATTGTTTATTGAATATACAGAGAGGAAACAATTATGGTTCCGATTAACACCATTTCTGAGTTATTTGTTGATTATTTCTTGATGAGGTTGATTATTTGTTCCTAGATCAATGTGCAAGATTAAGATGGTATCAGAGCATATGGCGGGACGAAGATCTATCTCTCAAAAACAATATTTTTGACAAATTTCTCCATGAAAAGTGAGCAATAGCTCAAAAATCCAGCACTGCACCAGAAGCCAAGGCTTACAACTCAATACCCCAAGTAAACAACTTGTTGATCAAGCTTGCTTGATTGACTATGCTGGGTGTGATGAAAGCCTAGAATGTGCAAGCTATTCGACCTTATTTTTCCCTTTCTATTTTGATTTTTAGGTTTCTACAGGTGAAGCATTCACTCCAGCACATCCAAATGGCCTCCTTAGCAGATCTCTTGACTCCATACAATTTCCACTCATGGAAAAGTGATATGGAGATTCAGCTGCACTCGAAAAGAATTTTTAGAGTCACCATGGACACTGAAGTTGAGCCTGGATATGCCATAGAAAAATCAAGATTCTTGAACAAGAAGGATGAAGCCTTCGATTTCTTGTGCCTCTCTATTTCCCAAGACCTTCTCTTCCATCTTATGGATTTGAAGACACCGAAAGAAATATGGGACAAATTGGAATCTCTATATGGAAAGCATGATGACTTAAGGGTTTACCAGCTCAAAAATGAACTCATGTCTCTCCAACCTTTCAATTTCGAGACTTTGAATGATTTCTTTACAAAGTTCAAGCATACTGTTTTACTCTTGAAGCAATGAAATGTGGAGAAGGAGGATGATCAGCTCATACTTGCAATACTCTCCAAACTCAGGGCTGATTATTCAGTTTTTGTTTCTACATTCCGTGCAGGGAAGATCACAACCCCTGGATGGAAGATGCCTACACTAAATGCCTTCATTGAATCCCTAACAAATGAACATGACAAGCTTGTCCAAATGGGGATCATCCGATATTCCTGTGATCAATCCCTCCATGTCTCAGGGCCCAAAGATTTGAAGGGTAAAGGAAAACAGCAAAAAAATAAAAAAAATAAATTTGATGCTCCCAAACCTAGAGTTGAAAACCAACAGCATGATGAATCTTTCGGCTCAAGGAAAAACAAAGGAAAAGGGCACAATGGGAAAGAAAAAGTCAAGTGTTCTTACTACAGGAATGGTTTTCACCCTAAACATGCCTACATGAATAAAAATATTGATGAAGCAACCTCTCTCCTTGAGAGGAATCACATCAATCTTCCGGAGAGCTTTCGGAGGAGAGATCACCAAGATCGGGAACCACAACATGAGAAAGGTCATGCCCTCATGGCAAGCACTTCAAAGTCCAAAGCACTACTGATTGAATCTGGAGCTTCAAATCACATGATGGCTGAAAATGACTCCTTTTCATCCTTGGAGACTGGAAAATCCATCCCCATCCACATGGGAGATGACTCCACCATCATTTCTGAAGGAGAAGGTACTGTAGATCTTGAAATGGTTTTTTCTCTAATGTTTTGTATGTACCATCTCTAGCAGCAAATATCCTTAGTGTCTATCAGATGACACATACAGGAATGCCTAAGAGAGTCTCTTTCAGCCCAAATGATGTTGAGATAACAGAAATTGCATCCAAAAAACTCATTGCAAAAGGCCTTGCAAATCATCAAGCAAAAGCCTATGAGTTCTCTCACTTTGTTGCGGATGCAAAGCCCACTTCTATGCTAACTCATGGAAATGAGGTTAGTAGGCTATGACATGAGAGGTTTGGCCATATTAATTTCAAATATTTGTAGCAATTATAGAAAATCTCCATGGTTGAAGGCCTCTAGGTCATCAAGGAAACCATGGGAATTTGCAAGGGCTGTGTGATTGGAAAACACCCTGAGCACAAGTTCGATCGGGGTAAGGAAAACTGAGCTACAAGCATATTGGGGGTGATACATTTTGATATCAGAGTTCTGATGCCTATCACATCCATGAATGGATCAAGGTACCTCCTTACTTTTATTGATGATTTTTCAAGGTATACATGGGTTTTCTTTCTCAAAAGAAATCAAAAGTATGTGAAAAATTTTCTGAATTGAACTCCTTGATCGAAAATGCCTCTAGGATTAAGATCAAGATCTTGATATATTATAATGGAGTGGATTATGTTAGTCATGATTTGATGTACATATTCTCCCAAAGTGGTATTCAGGTCCATCATTCAATTCCCTACAATCCCCAGCAGAACAGAGTAGCGGAAAGAAAGAACCAATCTCTCAAGGAGATGACCACCTATATGTTGGAGTCAAAGAAGCTTGCTGAAAATTTGTGGGCTGAAGCAATGCATTCTACAGAATAAATTCAGAATAGGGTGCCACACTCATCCATGAAAGGAAACACTCCTTTGGAAGCATACTTTGGACACAAGCCGGATGTGTCGAACCTACGGGTGTTTGGGTCCACTGCATGGGCCCAGATTCCGCTTGATAAAAGAAGGGATTTGCAACCGCAAAACATAGAATGTTTGTTTATTTGGTATCCTGATGAATCTAAAGGATTCAAGCTACTATATATCAATACCAAACAGATCATCATTGAGAGAAGTGTCAAGTTCGATGAGCCTCTTCAGGAGATGGAACTAGTGAAGGAGAAAATTGTTGAATTTCCTTCCTATTCTACTGAATATTTGGATGATGAAATTAGGGGTGATGAACCTGATTTGGATTCTTTGATTTTTTATATCAGTGTGCAGCAATAATAATATTATGAATCAGAACCTGAAGTGCAAAATCATCTTCCTACATGGGCCCAACAGACACTCTCCTCCGCAGGAGACAACATTGGAAATCCGGATGATCCAAGGAGAACACGGTCTGATTTCCAAAGAACAGGTATTGCTCTCTCTTTTTATAATCATTTGATATTTGATTATTATTTCAGATCAAAAATACTACTACAATTCTTGGAATGATCCAAGATGGCAAGTTTCCATGGATGAAGAGATGAATTCTCTCCAGAAAAACACTACTTGGGAGCTAGTTTCTCTTCCTCCGGGAAGGAAATTGGTTCAATGAAAGTGGTTGTTTCAGAAAAAGGTTGATGCTGATGGAAGAAACTGAAAATATAAGGAAATTCTGGTATAAAAATGTTTCTCTCAGGTCCAAGGATTGGACTACCATGAGACCTTTGCACCGGTTGCAAAAATGGACTCCATCCGCCTTGTTTTGGCAATTTGAGCATCCAAGCACTGGGAGGTGCATCACATGGATGTTAAGTCAGCCTTTTTGCATGGAGATATTCATGAGGATATCTACATGAAGTATACTAAGGGATAAATCACTGATCCATCTTTGGTTTGCAAGCTAAAGAAGTCACTATACAGTTTAAAACAGGCCCCAAGAGAGTGGTATTCTAAGATGGATGCCTTTCTTCTCTCGTAAAACTTTCAGAGATGTAGATCAGATCCAAATGTGTATTTAAAGAAGCATGATAGTCATATAATTATAATTTTTTTATATTTTTATGACTTATTGATCACAGGTAGCATAGTTTCCTCCATTTCAGCCATCAAAACTGCTCTCCACAATGCCTTTGAAATGAGTGATTTGGGGCTTCTAAAACAATTTTTGGGGCTTGAAATCGAGCAAAATTCTGATGGGATTATGGTCACTCAGTCCAAATACACTTCAGACCTGTTAGTAAAGTTTAAAATGGCTGAATGTAGTCCTGTACCATTTCCTTTCCTTTTAGGGATCATCCTTGAAGAAGGAAAACACACACCTCCCATGGACTGCACTATCTATCGACAGCTGATTGGTAGCTTGTTGTACTTGACACATTCTAGGACTGATATTTGTTATTCCATGAATGTTGTATCAAGATACATACATAAGCCTCATGATATTCATTGGAAGGAATCCAAGAGGATCCTCCAGTATATTCAGGGAACCAGGACCTACGACATCCAGTATGCTACAGACTTCGAGCTAGAGCTGGTTGGATACACAGATTCTGATTGGATGGGTGATTCTATTGATAGAAAGTAAACTTATAGATATGTATTCATTTTTGGTCGTGGTCCCATTTTCTGGTCAAGCAAAAAGCAGGCTGCCATAGCACTATCTTCAGCAGAGGCCGAGTATTGAGGAGCGGTGAATGCTTGCATCCAAGCAGTTTGGTTG
>LPNX010424649.1:452327-467257 GCA_001517045.1 Pseudotsuga menziesii
ATGATTACTATGGGAAAATAGTTCAGTTTTTTGCGACAGGAACAACACAAGAAGGGATCACTAAAAATTAGAAGAAGCATTTGGTTGTTCGAGCTGTGGATTTTCAGTTGATTGCTGGAGAACTTTATAAGATGGGACCTAATGAGATCTTATGGTGATGTGTCCTACCGCATGAACAAGAAAGGGTCTTGGAGGAAGAACACGTGGGAGTTTCTAGTGTACACTACGGAGGTCTCACTACGGCTAGGAAGGTACTTTGCACAGGACTTTGGTGGCCAACTATCAATGGTTATGTGGCAGACTATGCGCAGAATTACGATGTTTATCAAAGAACTAGGAAGCCATCATGGAAGGGATAGATGCCATTAGTACCTTTGTTCTCAAGTGATGCTATAGTCATTTAATAAATGGGCAGTGGATTTTATGGGACCTATAAGCCCACCAGGAAAGAGAACTGGTGCATAATATATCATCACATCGTCGGATTATTTGACAACATGGGAAGAGGCCGCACTAGTTGCAGATTGCACTCCTACGACAACAACAAGGTTTTTGTTTGACAACGTTGTTACTCATTTTGGTTGTCGAAATATCTTAATGAAAGATCAGGGGAGTCACTTTATCAATCACATCGTCAGTGTGCTGAGAAAATAATTCCATATACAACACAATAAGAGTACGCCTTATCATACACAAGAGAATGGGACAATTGAAGTGTTTAATAAAGTATTGGAGCATGTGGTCACAAAGATTTTCAATGCAAACTGCGATGAATGTGATTTGAAGATTCTGGAAGTATTATGGGCTTATCGCACTAACTGCAAAAGGTTGATGGGGCATAGACCATTCAAGTTGGTGTATGGGTAGGAGGAAATTACACCAATGTAATATATTTTTCCAAGTTTGTGCATTGCAGCAGCGATAAGGATGGATGATGAAGGAGAATTATAAGAACGCCTAGCTCAATTGGTGCATCTTGGGGAAGACCGCTTTGTTGCAGGATTTCATCAGTGTGTTGAGAAGGACTGACGAAAATCATGGCATGACTTCCATTTCAAGAATAATAACTTTCAGCAAGGAGACCTGGTGCTTGTATATGACATTAAAAACATCCAAGTAAGTTGTAAATGCATTGGTTGGGTCCTTATTTTATCAATTTCATTACTAAGGGAGGAACATTATAGTTGTAACAGTTAGATGGTACGATGTTTCCTAAGTTAGTGAATGGGAGCCAGTTGAATCCCTACAGGATAGGCCCAGTGCACATGATGCTTGAAGCATTGCATGAAAAAAAATTCTTTGTTTTGCATGAGGTGGAAGTTGGGATGCTTGCGCACTAGGATAAAGTGGCAACGTAAGTAGAAGTTTCAAAGTCACATTTAGGAAGCAATGTCACAACATTTGTAGGGACGCAATAGATTCAAATCAGCAGTAAATGCAGTAGTTAAACCAGCTATCTAGCGGTGTTGTTGGTCGAGACGTGAATTAATGGTGGATCCTACCATTATATCGAAAGGATCAATGGTGGATTCAAGTGATGAATGACAGATTTCGTCGAAATGATTGTGAAATATTTCACATTGTCCATCTCGTCTATAAGAATTGGCGCATCGCAGGTTGAAGCCACCATTGTGGAGATTAAGTTATAGAGGTTTAATTACAAAGAGTGAGTTGCAAAATTACAATTATAGAGTTGAGTTTGAGTTGCAGGTTGAGTTAGATTGAGTTGCATAACTTAGTATGAGTGAAGAGTATTGTTGTCAGTTTGCTAAAAAAAACATGTGACTAATGAAGTGGGTAGCACCACAAGAAATTTTGAGTGGGAGTGCTCGGGATTCACCACTTATCGATGTACCAATTGAGGAAGAAGTCACAATAATTCTATTTGGAACATCACCCATCAATAGGAAGAAGAGGGGGGGAAATTAGCCCAAGTCTTCACAACAGAAGAAGAGAACCACAAGGAGTTCAACAAGAGCGGATACAGAGGCAGGTGATACCTCCACGGAGAGGGTAGGGGTGATCACGGTGGACATCCCTATTTTTGTTCCCCCATGCAAACCCAGTGCCAAGGAGAAAAATCCTATGAAGAACCAAAAATATCCTATCAGGATGCCTGTGATTCCAAAAGGAATGAAGTGTACATTCGATATTGCACCCTGTTTAGTCAAAATGAAATATAAATGCCATGATCTATTGGCATTTACTGATTGTACCACAGACCCATTTGAGAATTGGATGGGTTAAGAAGGTGATCCCATGGTGCACACCCCACAGTAGTAGGATTTGGGTTTGGAAAAGTTGGGGTTTTTAGGCCTGATTCACATGCCTCAGTTTGGTCGAATAACGGAGGCAAATGCATGCGCCAATAAATTTTTGGCATGCTTCCATGGAGGATACCTGTGGCTGGACCAGCTAGTTCTAATCATCATAGATTTTATGTCATGGATCATGGGGTTTCCCAAGCAAGGCCCTAACCCATCGCAGTGCTTCCATGGCAAAGACAATGATAAGTGACTGGTCTCCAAGATCAAGAAGAAGTATGACTTGGAGTGTGACGGGCGTGCATATGTTGTGGATAACATCAATGAGCAGGCTACATGTATTATAGCTAGGATTCTTGCGAGCAAGGTAGTGCAGAAGAATCAGTCGAACCCGTGCACCTTAAGGGTGGTTGCATGTGCTAAGTAGTGTGTTTCAGGCATACAAATGAACTGATCGCTCTTTTTGTTGAACCAGTTGATGGAGGATGTTATGATTGTGCAACAGGGGAAGTGCGCATTCACCTATAGTTGGTTTCTCATTTGATTGCATTAGTTGCATGGATGGAGCCGAAGGACTACCATGGAATGGATGTCGCATACACCCAAGTATTCAAGGGTGCGAGGTACCAGAACCTTCAGTACCTGAGTCAAGAAGACAAGTTGAAGGACTATCCCATACAATTTTAGTTTTATTGGGACGCATTGTAGGTTGCAACTATGAAGGTTTTGCAGCTCATAGAGGAACTAGTGGCAAAGTATCGATGAGTCATAAGATTCGATATTGTTCTGCATGTTATACATGTGCAAGCACAACAAGACCCTCAAAAACATTAGTTAGTGACACAATAAAAACTAACGGAGGAGGAGCTAGATGAGATAGTCAGCAAATGGCCTGTAGACTCGAAAGCATGGGTCAATCTAGAGGAGGTATCAGATGATGAGGTAGGTCCTCCAGCGGATGCACCAGTGGATAAAGCATCTATGAAAGACAGTGACCAAGAGTCAAGAGAGGAATCGTCAAGGACCCTGATGGATTTAGAGGCATAAAGACTCTATGAGGAGACTAGAATGAAGAGAAGGAATGAGCAGGGAGAAGACAATGACACAACACCAATGGAATATACGTAGGTAGATCGCATTGTGTCGACCATTACAGTAGTGAAAAGTGCAAGCAAAGTGCAGGTGAAGCAACAAACCACTGAAGGATTTAGTGAGGTAACAACTAGATTGAATTCTTTAGTTAACACAATATTGGAGAGAGTACCAGAAGCAAATCTAGCACAAAGGGTAGTGGATATTAGTACAGGGAAGCAGGCCAGGATAGTTCCCATTCCACCAAGAGCAGTTGAGAAACACAACAAGGATGTAGATACATCCCTAAAGTAGTTCAAAACCCTTGCACTGGATGTTAATGAGTTGTCAACGTAAACATTGGTGCGACAACAAAGGTTGGTTGCGCAAGAGTTGGTCGATAGGGATAAGATCATCAACGACCATCTATTGAAGTCACAGGAGAACGAAGCAGTAATAAAGAAGGATATTGAATAATTAAATAAGGAGAAATATAGGTTAAAAGTTGAAAAGGCACAACTATGGGATGATAGAGTGCGATTAGAAAAGGCAGTCTCTATTACATGTCAGCAAGTTTCAGAAATCACAGAAGACATGGATGCAAAAATAAAAGCACAAAATCTGGGTAAAGTGATTATGACATTGAAGAGCGACATTAAAGATTTGCATGTGTTGGTAAACCTAGGAACACCACTAGAGAAGGTTGCAAAGTGCAAGAGCACTATTAAAGACTTGGCGATGCAGCTAGAAAAAATGGAAAAAGAAGCTAAGTTGGTGACAGATGCGACTACACAATTTTGAAGAAGTGTAGTTCAAGATGAGCAATTGGAGTAGCTCAATATGCAGCTGCAGGAAGTAGAGGGGTAGATGTCTACATTGAGGACATTTCTCAAAGTGATGCTTCCAGTTGTATAGAAAACAAAAGCTCCAGAACTAAAGTAGTTGCAGCAATGAGTCACAAAGTTAAGGGAGCACCAGTAGAGGTGCACAACATAGTTGGAATAATTTCACGACATAGGTGCACAAATCTCAATAAAAGTGGTTACTACGCTTTAGAAAGTTCAGGATGACCAAAGATATGTCAATGCAAAAATTGATGAGCATCCACTAGAGCATGAAGTGACCAAATGTATGAAAATAAACGATAAGTTGAAGGAGTAGGTCAAGGAATTCACCCAACAGTATGAGGAATTCAAGGTTAAGATCGACGACTACACTATTTCCAGCTGAGGTGGCTCAAGGGAAATCCACACGATTGTGTTGGGGGCCTGTTGGAAGGAAATTTTGAGGATAATAGGTTGTGTAGCACTGAGGATGATGTGGTAGGTCAAATTTGGTGCATAAAGAAGATTGGTCATATTTTGTAGATCTTGGTCATATTTTGTAGATCTTGGTCATATTTTGTAAATGTTGTTCATTGTTTTGTATTTTTTGGTCTAAGTAGTTAGGAAGTTGATCTAAGTGGACCAGGATGTAAAGGTGCAAGCCTATAAATAGATCTAGTATTTGTAATATTAAATTATCCTTTATGTACTTGAAGAAACCTTGCGATCGACCTTGATATGTGATATTGACCTTATGTTGGATACTCTACGGAAGACTATTCTCTGTCATGGTGCAAAGTAATATGACATGAAAGAGATTTGATGGAAACACTATGTCCTTTTTCATCTTTTCATTTTCCTATTTTCCTACGATGTGATGTGGATAGATTAATGTTGCAGTATGTTGCTTCTTTCTGAATGATGCAATGCTTTTATGCTTTAAATCATGTTATGCTGGTAGATATGTTTATGTATCATTCTCCTACTGATATCTAAATATGTTGATGCGATCTGATGAGTGATGATATGAATTTATGATAAATAAACCAATGCTCCTATCTGTGAAGTGATGATGTGATAGTTGAATAGTAGATGCGCAAACCATCCTTCTTACTGCAGAAACGTGGTTCTGACAGTTCTCCCTTGAACATCTCATGTGAGACCTTATCTTCTCCACAGGTTTTGCTGGATAGGATAAAACCTGTCTGGGATGGTGCTCAGGGAGATCACTGAGTTAAGGGTTTCAAAATAGAGTGAACCCCTATCAATGCATCTATTTTAACAAGATTCAATGTTGCTAGAAATGGTGATCTGGTAGGTTTCTTCGTAGGTGTTTAATATGTGGGTGGAACTTGATTAGTTCCACTAACTTGGGGTTCGATTTACATTCCAAGGTGGATTTCCTTCTTGAAAAAGGGGACCCAAAAAATATTGGTTATTCCCATTAGTTTTCCCATTCCATTGTATGATGGAATTTAAAGGTGAGTTACATCCTTGTCGATGTGGACTCCAATAAGGCTGATAGTTTCCTATAATTCAACCATTCCAAGGATATTTTCCTTGTAATTAAGAAGTATTCCAATGTGGATTTCCCCCCTGTGGGGTTAATTTCTCGAAATATTGGTCACTTCCAAGACCCATACTACTTGAGTTTAAGACATGATTCATAGGTGGAATTCCCCCTGATATAGTGGTCATTGGAGGTGTAGGGTTTCCACTAGACATTGTACTAGGATTAGTAGGAGGATAACCTCCATGGAAATTTCCACTCATTTGTGGATGATGGATCCACTTGGTATTCATGTTCCAAGGTACATTTCCTCAACTAGGAATGTTACCATTCAAAGGTATAGAGTTTCCTCTAGAAGTGGAACATAGACAAGTATTAGGCTGACCAAAAGGATTCAAATTAAATCCTTGTAATTTTTTACCTTGATAAGCCCCACCATATGGGAAACCCATATTTGGCAAGGTAGAGCCTCCAGTAGGGATACCTGTATATGAAGTGGATGTACTTCTTGGATTGGAACTTAGAAGTGTACCAACTGACACTGAAGTTTTGGTTCAACTCTTGCTATTAACAAGAACGTTAACCATTAGGATTGTCATTTGGGTTGAATTGGAGGTATTACCTCCTCTAGCCACCATTTGGGGTTGGATCGATGTGGTTCCTATTAACCCAAAAATCTCCCACACAGCTCTCAATGTCCTACACCACCCAAGGACACCATCTCACAACACTCATTTCACTCCATAAGACCTTCCATTTGATCCCCACACCTCCAAAAGAGCCCAAGGATGAAGAAAAGGGCTAAAAACCCCAAAAAAGAGCCCAAAATAGACCCCCAGGAGCTAAAGCCCTAAAAAAGGGGCTAAAACCCTGAAAGGGGCTAAAGTTAGGGCAGAAGGGGCTAAAGGCCCAAAAAAGGGGCTAAAGCCTTGACCAAGGGATTAAAACCCTAAAACCCCTTGGAAAAACTATATAAGGAGGGTGGGGGGTCACTCTCAAAACACTCCTCACTTTCCTATTGTTATGCTGCCCATGGATGCTTTGAGACCTCTTGCTCTCAAACCACCCACTCTCCCTCTCCTCCATCTCCATTTCTCCAAGCCATTGCTTCCCAACCAAGAGAGAGGTGCTCCCATGAGCTAGGGCATGGTGGCCCATTTCCACCTAAGTGAGGTATAATCTCTATTTATGCTTTATTTATTTATTTTTACTTTCTAACCCCAATCTCTGTTTGCAGGTTTTCATTTACATTGTTTGCAGGTTTAGTAGCTTAGGTTTGTTTTGCAGGTTTTGGAGGTGGAACCCTAACCCACTGTGTGCAGAGGGGTTCACAAGGGTTGCATATCCATCTTTCTTTCTGTTATTTTTCTCATAGATTTAGTTTACAGTAGCTGCCATTCACTTAGTCTTGCTTAGATTAGCTTAGTTTCAATTCGCAGCTCTGTTTATGCAATATTTCCATTCCATTTTTTTACTGTTTTCTAAGGGTAGGAACCTACCCTTGTTCCCTATAGGCACAAGGGAGCCTTTCTTACCCCTGTAGTGAGGATAAATTCTCACTACAGCTTTGGCAACTCAGCTGGGTCGATCCCACAGGATCACTGGGCAAAAAATTTCAAGTTTTTCAAGTTTTTCAGTTTTTACCCTAGTTCTCAGAAATGTTAGTTTAGATCTATTTAAATCTACTTTATTTCTTGTTTCTATCAGTTCCAAAGCCTCTTCTATCCTGAGCTAAGTCAGATTGACCCCAGTACCAGTTACTGTCGGCCAGATCTGACCCTGCAGCGCCAAAACACCCCTTTCTGGAGCAGGTTTCTCTTATCGAGGGAAAAGGTGAGACAAGGTGCACTTAATCCATAGAAAGGTGCACCCAGGGCTCACTTAATCCTCATACAAGTGCGAATTCATCCCAGAAGCTCAAGTTGCGGTTATTTTAGCATTTTCTTTGACCCCCTTGCTCATTTCTGGAAAAATCTCGTGCCCCCCTTGCGAGATTTGGTCAGAAATGTCCATCCTGTCACACAGAAGTTGTTTTTGATTTTAATTAACAGTAACTTGTAGTTTCAGAGGACTATCAGTGCAGCCTATCTGCCTCTATCCAACATTGTAGGTCTCTTTTCATTCCATTTTTCATTTTCTACAAATAAATCCATGAACAAAGTGTATATTCTAAATCAATCATTAAGGTTTAATAAAATGAACTAGCCTAACTAAATGTAACCTAAAATTAACCATCTTGTTACCCCCTTCCTCCTCTACCCAGTCATCACCCTCTGGGGTATTCTAGGATACGACGAAGGGAAAGCTCATATAGATCTAGGCACTCCATGGTATTTTTCCTAAACCACTAAAACCAGGTGACCTGGAAGGTAGAGGGGGTAGAGAAGGAGGGCTTCTCATAGCGCTAAGCGTCCTCCCTATTGACCAACCTAGCACTTGGGAGGTGACCTGAGGATCTACGGATGGGCTTAGTCCCATTGTGTTGAGAGCCCAGGACCTTCTCTTGGTTGAAGAAGAATACCACTAAGAGGCAGACATTTAGTTAGTCCAACAATTCAGGGTTAATCACCATATTTGCTTACAAATTTCTGTTTATGTTTGCATACAAAACAATGATGTGAACTCTACCATGAATTCATAAACCATATTGCAAACCAAATACCAGAACAAAAAAGTAAACCAACACACCATACCAAATAATTAACCCAACTTAGTTCATGACGCTGAGTAAGCATTAAAATTTACCAAATTTACACTAAGTTCAATCAATTCTGCAGTCTTTGAGGACATAAGTCCCTGATTGCTTCAACTATGGGAAGTACTTGGGCCTTGCCCAGAAACTCATTATGTGGAGTACCACAGGAACTCCAAAGTAGCTGGCCACTAAGAGGAATTTCCAAGTGAAACGGGCAATGGCCCCTTCCGATTGAGTAGAAGCACCCATGAGGAACAAGCCAAGTGCTATCTTCTGGTAGTCTTGGTGGTCGAGAGACCACCTTCAGCCAGTAGGAAGCCATTGAAACTGAGGTCCAAATTTCATACCCACCAGTTTCATACACCAAAGAAAACACAATTGATCCTCCATAATCTTCCTCACGCCTAAGAGGCGAACCACCACCATTTGGAACACTTAGTCAACACCATCGTAGCCGTTTTCAGTGATCTCCCACACCATCAGAGGGCCACATAGCCTCTGATTCTAATTCAAACCCATATCAATATCTGAACCAGACCTTCACACCACACCATCTAGCCCCATGGATACTATTAATTCGAATCCATTTTTCGGCCTAACCTTAGCAAGTGGACCCATTTCCACATCACAACCTGTCACCCACAATGTGGGAAGCCGTCCAAGCACAGTCATGCAGACTGTCATTAGCCAATTTCCACCACCAATAGTGACCAGCCAAGCTGGCATAGTGGTAACACAGGGGGGTAGTGGCCCCTCAACACACACTGTCCCCCCTGCCACACAGGGGGGCAGTGCACCGACCACCCACATTGCCCCTACCACCATGCATGGGGGAAATTCCCCCGCTACCCACACCATCCCACCCACAACACTTGGGGGCATTGGCCCATCCACCATGGTGCCACCACAAGCACCCCCAACTATGCAGATGCACTATGCACCCGTAAACCCCACCCCCATTGCAGCCCCATCCCACATCAACTTGGGATCAAATCTACCCTTCATGGCTCATTTGAACTTTCCTGACATGGATATATTAACAAATGATCCCATCCGCCACTAATATTTCTGGCCACCTATGCCAACGAAGCTGCCATCAGACATCCCAAAGTTTGAGGGCAAAGCCGGGGAATGTCGCCAAAATCATATAATGACATTCCATCTATGGTGCTCATCCAATAACATTGTAGAAGACTCCATTAGGCTGAGGTTGTTCCAACGCACCCTTACAGGTGCCGCAGCCAAATGGTACATTGAGATGCCACAAGCCAAGTACCCCGACTTCAACTCCCTAGCCTTCATGTTCCTACAGTATTTCCAACTCCCTGTCAGATATGATGAGGGGGTGGAGATCATGCTATCCTATTGCCAAAACACCACCACTCACATCACTGATCACATCCATGAGTGGCGATGGCGCCACAACTTGTGCAAGATCCAACTTGACAACAGGATCTTCTTGGATTGGTTCCTCAAGACTTTGCTCCCACCCATTGCAAAGGACGTTGCATCTGAATGTCCCCAATCTAAGGAAGAGGCCATACTGAAGGCCCAACAATTTGACCTCATCTATGCCCAGTCAGGATACTTGTACACTGTCATTCCAGACGTTCCCTGTCCAAGTACCTCTTACCACGATGCACCGGGGGAATCCCACATAGTAGATGGCATCATAGGGTCAGTCTCCCAACAACCACAGCCTAGACCGACACCACCTGTCAACACTGCTAATCTTTCTTACCAAAACCAAGCTACGGACTATGCTAGAATGATGTCTCAGTCCGGAGCAACAACCTCTTATGCACAATTTGCACCATCGCAGCAAGCTCAGGCGATGGCTTGGCCAACACAACAATATGTGGGGAAAATTCCCACATTCATGGCACCACCACCCCCACAAATATACTATGCACCACCAGTGCAACAAGTTCAATCCCCCACCCCCGCTCCACCCGCTCCATTGGGACAAGTGTTCGCACAACAAAACTGTCCCAACTAGCCTACCCCCAATAATCAACAAGGGCAAGCTAGAAACAACCGGCCCCACAACCAAGGCAATAACCAACTGCAAGGAGCCAGTCAGCAAGCAAACCCTCCCAATAATGCCGCGGCCAACCGGCCATCCAAAAACCCCCCACAGCAGAATGCACCAAGACGCAATGTTTTGTTGCACATGAACCAACCTTGTACACTCTATGATGTCTATGGGCATTACACATTTGAGTGTCCCCTCATGGTTCGCGCTAAGTAGGCCATTCAAAATGAGGCCCAACAAGCCACCAATGCCCCCACCCAAGCCCAACCCAACCAGGCACCACAAGGACCTCCTCCCATGGTGCTTCAAAACCCACTACCAGTCCAAGGATTGGTGGAAACTGCTCCCCCTACCTAGGCCAATCCCAACGCTCTGGGGGCACTGCCCACAACTGAAATAGGTGTTCACCACCTGATGACCATGACCACTGAAGAGGTCAACTTACAGACTAGACTAAATCAGTACGGTACCACCACTGAACCTGCTGACTCATCAACAACATCCATGTCTAAGACAACCAACCTACCTCTCCAGTTACCCCCGTTCCCATGCCCCCCCATATCTAAAATTGCCAATAAAACCACAGCTAGAGCTGAAGTCAGCTATAGCATTGTGGGTGATTTGGCCCAAATTCCAACCACCATGTCCGCTCTTGAGGTACTCAAAACGTGCCCAACGCAGCGAAAAGCCTTACTAGCTACTCTAGGGGTAGTAGACCCCTTCGATTCCATGATAATCACATTTGATACAGAAAATGGAGAGCTGCACATGCCCTCCACTATCGCCTTCCAAATCCTGGTATCCATCCGGAACTTGGTTATGCACCGATGCATAGCGGATGAGGGGGCATCCATGTGTGTCATGTCTACCTTGGTTTGGCAGAAGCTTGGATCACCAATTCTATAATTGTCCTCCACAACTCTACGGGCTTATGATGGACACCCCACTAAATCCCAAGGAATCCTCCCCCATGTCCCCATCACGTTAGCCGGGAAGATAGTCATGATTGACATCGAGGTCATCAACGCTCAACTAGTTTACAACCTCCTCCTCGGGAGGAGTTACATGTATGCCATGTGAGTTGTAGCATCAATTATCTTCCACCTCATGATGTTCCCCCATGAAGGGAAGATTGTGATGGTTGACCAGCTCACCTACCATTATCTGCAAGGGTTAACAACGCCTACTAACTTTATCCCTACCATCACCACCACTGAGCCGCAAGGGGTGACTGCACATGCTAACATCATCCCTGCAACCAACGTCGTGGTTGAAAACACACCAGCCTCCCCACCATTGAATGTGAGCCCTGGGTTGTTTACTGATCCCACTATGATGGCTCTCTTCTCATTGGTGTCACCACCACTGACACAAAAGCAAATTGTGGACTTGTGCATGGTCTCATAAAGCACCACTGCACCCAAAAAACAACCACATCTACAGCCCCAAGCACAACCAAAACATCGTTCACAGCCACAACATCACCCACAGTAGTAGCATTACGCGCAACCGCAACCACAACCTCACCCCCACATGCAACCAACTGGGAGTTATGTGGGCTCATCTCTAGTCCATACAATTCCCTTCCTCTTTCCCCCACCTGGTGTCATGAGCAAGCTAGTCATGGCCTCCTTAATCCTACCCAACTTTACGTTCGGGATCTTGGTGTGGTATCTAGATCCATCAGCTCAACTAGCAATGCCCCAGGTTGTTTTAACTCCGGTGCAACCTATTGCGGTTGAGTCTCACCCCCCACCTGGTCCACATAAGCCAATTGCCACACCCGCACCTGCACTGCCCCAACCCAAAAGGGCGAGGGGAAAGAACACCAAAGCCACCATAGAACCATGACCAATATCACCTTGTGCCATCTACAAACAACAAGGCCATCCAACTCAGAATTGCCCTGAAATCCCAGTGATCCGTGCGCATCTAGATGCCATGGATACGAATGAAAACATCCTCATGGTTGAAATCCCAACCGCACCACTAGTCAAGAACAAGGAATTGAGGACAAACCATGCTTGCACCCTTTGTGGCTTGTATGGACATTACTCCCACCATTGCCAAGACTTGCTCGAATTTTGAATGGCTCTCGCTGACCTTTGTCACCATTCCCTTGAGTCTGAAATCACCTTGATCGAAGAAGTGCACCCCCCACCGCCTTCTTCAAACACCATGTCCATCTACATGATGTCTAGTTCAACCAACCCACTTATCTCCACCATCACCAACGGTCCATCATACTTGTCTCTTCTGTTGTTTCCCCAGCCACCGCCGCAACCTCAGTTGCAACCTCAACCTCAGTTACCAAGGAAACAACGGGGTTCATTCCTGATCAAAATGATCCTTTTCCTTTTCCTTTTCCTTTTCCTTTTTCTTTTCCTACCATATGAGATCATGAGTAAGTATGTCTTGGAAACCCACAATCTACAAGATTTCACACTAGGAGATCCTATGTGGTACCTTAAACCACCTACCATACCTATGAGGCCCTAGGATGTGTTGACTCATGTCCAGCCAATTGAGATGATGTTGCACCTACCTCCAGGTCCATTAAAGACTCCTCTTGTCTCCAGGCCTGCCCCTCTTCCTCCAACAGAGACTAGGGGCAAGGCCACCAGAACCACAACCAGTACCATTTACATGGTTTCTAGCACTAGTTTCCCTTCCGTCTTGTCGGCCATGGAGGATCCACCAGATCTATCCTGACACCACTTATGTGATGACAAAGATATATGTAAGACCGCCTTCAGTTTTACCCCATTCCCTTTAAACCATAGTATGGAATTGGTTCCTCCCATAAAAGACCAGATTCTGTCATCCCGCCTTGCCAATGACCATCGTCACAGCAAGGGGGCATACCTCTTCACTGAATCTGATGGACAACTCTTGGAGAACCCTCGCAATGGGATCTACCTTAAGAGATTTTACGCTTAACATCACCAATGAGTCGCTTCATTTTCTTTTCTTGTTTTTTCAACGTTTTTTACCACAAGTTAGGGGCAACACCATTAGCCACTACTTCAAAGTCACCCAGAACCTATTCGAGACACCTCTCACACTTCTAAGCCCAAATTTCTATCTCCTTATGACACCATCATCTCAGGTTTAATAAATCAATTTCGGGACCATTTCCCACCAGTCACCTCAATTTATGAGCCATGACATGACGATGCAAGTGTCTACGGACCTGTACTTGTATCACACTTCCCGACTGCTACTCATGCAAGCTATCGGGCTGCCGCCCGTTAAGGATTGTACCATAATTTTTATTTTTTAATTTATAATTCTCTTTTTCACTGCACCTTACGCGGACATCTGGACCATCGTCCACAAAACCCTTTGTTTTTCTTCCATGTATTTGACATAGAAGTGTCCTTGGGCCCCTGCCCATTAAGAAATGTAATTTTAGCTTTTATTTTGTATTTTTAACACATAGATTGTCTTTTCTTTTTACCGCACCTTACGCGGACCTCTGGACCACTATTCACAAAATGATTTCTTTTCTTGTACGTATTTGGCATATAAATGCCTCCGAACTTGTGCTCACATCGCATGTGGTCAAGTTCATCCACCACAACACACATACACGCTCTCCTGACCTTTGTCCGAGAGCCACCTCGGTTTGCATGCCTCTGCTGCACCGTCTTGCAGGCCTCTACCGCAATCTATCCCACACACGTATTGGTATGTTTGAGAGCCTTCTGCTCCATCCATACTGTGTGGATGACCTTTGGACCTTTGTCCACCGTCCTGACATGGGGCACCGCTTGTGCCACCCCAGTCGGTTGACCACATTGGAGTTTCATTTAATCTCTTTTCTGACTCCTTAAAACAATGAAAAGATCGCCAAGCGCAGCTGCTTCCTTTCTCGCTCACTAAAGTATAGGAAAGGGCGTCTACATCATCTCGTTTACCTCCTTTTGCGGACCATGTAGACCATCAATCGAAAAGGACATCCTTGGCAAACTCAAGCCAATACTATTCCCCTCTACATACTTTTATGCTTTCTCAGGCAGAGGAGCCACACTTGACGAAAAATCTCCCCACCGGTTGTTGTTAAGCTCTTTTCTAGCTGTTTCATCAAGAAAAGATCATCGAGAAAACTTGGTTTCATTCATGCTTGTAAAAGTATTTGAATGACCATCCAGTCAGTATAGGTTTAACCTTTTCCGACTTGATTGGACTACCAACGGTAAAGAAGTCTCTCATCCCTTCTAGGATGGGCGATCTCTCCTATGTATACTTTTATCCTTTTTCGAGCACAGGAGACTACCAATGAAAAAGAGCCCCCATTGGAGTCTTATTCATGCTTTCAAACTCTCTAAAATTGAAAGCACCATCGAGCACTTACCTTCTTAGGCTCGCCAAAAATCCATGAGATCATACCACAATGGTGTTCCTAAACACTACCCCATAGAAAACACTTTGGCAGCATCCCCACATTGGGTCACCTTTGTTCAAAGTACTCTGCAATGTGTCTTCCTTGGATCCCATCAGTATCAAAAGTGTCCACCTCCTCCAAGTA
>LPNX010424649.1:467513-554557 GCA_001517045.1 Pseudotsuga menziesii
ATTTCTCACGTGCTCGACTTCAACTCCATCATCGCACCATTGAGATTTGTACAGGGTTTGTTTCACATAGTACTGAGTCGAAGACCCTGGATGTCACTTGACTCTAGCACATTGGTGAGTCCAGGACCTAAACAGGTTATGTCCCTTGTGATTTCTGGGTTGCGTTGGAGACAGTGTTTAGAAGCCCCAGCATTGCTTTGATATACCTTTATGATTGATGCAGCATACTTGTACCATAGAGACTCTGACTCCCAATCAGCGAGTCCACATAGCTATGTACTAGATCCAGCAAACCATCAATCATGAAGATGTAGCATTCCATGAGAATGCCATGGGTCCAATGTACCAGATCAGCGTTGTATTCATCCTCGCATGAGAGGCAACCATCATTGTAACATGAGTTGTATATGATCGGCTCTTGTATTTTAGAGCATAGATCAAATGATTATTTTGACATTGTCACAAGCATGGGAATGCCCACCTCGTCCATAGACATGTCACACATTTATTGTATCTCACCCATTGATGGGAACCAAATTAATACAAAAACCACAAGCCACCATGCCCCAGCCCCGGAAGCACCACCTCTCGACAGCAAATCCTATGATTTCCATCAACCATACGTTGAGCTCTTTCCCTCACACATCAGGGGGCAATATGTTAACCCAAAAATCCCCCACACAGCTCTCAATTGGCTACACCTCCCAAGGACACCATCTCACAACACTCATTTCACTCCATAAGACCTTCCATTTGACCTCCACACCTCCAGAAGAGCCCAAGTATGAAGAAAAGGGCTAAAAACCCCAAAAAAGAGCCCAAAATAGAGCCCCATGAGCTAAAGCCCTTGAAAAGGGGATAAAACCCTGAAAGGGGCTAAAGTTAGGGTGGAAGGGGCTAAAGGCCCAAAAAAGGGGCTAATGCCTTAACCAAGGGATTAAAACCCTAAAACCCCTTAGAAAAACTATATAAGGAGGGTGGGGGGTCACTCTCAAAACACTCCTCACTAGCCTATTGTTATGCTACCTGTAGATGCTTAGAGACCTCTTGCTCTCAATCCACCCACTCTCCCTCTCCTCCATCTCCATTTCTCCAAGCCATTACTTCCCAACCAAGAGAGAGGTGCTCCCATGAGCTAGGGCATGGTGGCCCATTTCCACCTAAGTGAGGTATAATCTCTATTTATGCTTGTTTTATTTATTTTTAGTTTCTAACCCTAATATCTGTTTGCAGGTTTTCATTTACATTGTTTGCAGGTTTAGTAGCTTAGGTTTGTTTTACAGGTTTTGGAGGCAGAACCCTAACCCACTGTGTGTAGAGGGGTTCACAAGGGTTGCATCTCCATCTTTCTTTCTGTTATTTGCTCGTAGATTTAGTTTACAGTAGCTGCCATTCACGTAGTCTTGCTTGTATTAGCTTAGTTTCAATTCGCAACTCTGTTTATGCAATATTTCCATTCCGTTTTTTTACTATTTTCTAAGGGTAGGAACCTACGTCTCTTGTGCCCTATAGGCACAAGGGAGCCATTCTTACCCCTGTAGTGAGGAGAAATTCTCACTACATGTCCAAGAGCTTCTAAAGAATCCAAAGGGTTAAGTGTCATATTTTTCATGTTATTTGAATATGTGAAAATAGGTTTGAGGTTATCCAATGATTCCTTTACCGCAAGTATTACTGGGTCTGAGAGATTCAAAGGTGGGTTATCAAGATCAGTTGTATGGTTTTCTATTATTTCAATTTCAAATCAAGCAAGATTATCAACTGTTTATGTAGATGGTTTAGGATTAGGTTGATGTTGATATTCTCTATTATTGTTAATTGAATTTAAAAGTGATTCAATTTCAAAGTCTTCTGATTTTTGTGTTTGTATCTGTCTCTATGTTTTAATGGGGCCTTCAAGTTTTGGTGACTCACCTCACTGCCATTGTGATTGGCAGGTCAGGAGATAATCCACTTTGATGTTTAATTTTTTAGAATTGAAAAATATATAAAAATGTAATCAAACAATTCTAAAGGAAATATACACTCCAACAGAAACAAAAGTGTATATACCACTAAAAATGTCCCTAAGGAAGCAACAAGCAAACTTCTTTTCCAAAAACCAAGGTTTAGTAAAAATTTGGATTTTTAGAGATCCCTCCAAAACTAGTAGCTCTTGAGGGACATTAAGCCTCAAGAATTACTAAATAGTGAACGTACAAGAAACAATTACAATGTTCTTCAATCTCCATGGGTGCAAGTGTTAGCTCTTGGCTATTCACCCTCCCAAGGATCTGAAACATCCTTGTGTTTGTCTCAGGTATTGCAAGTGCCCTCCACTCACAACATCCTATGTGATTTCCTAGGAAAATAAACTATGATTACCACCTTACAATCGGTGGCCAGGTAGGACAGTCGTAGGTCTGGGATAACTCACATAGACTAGCTATCTCAAGAAAGTGATGTCACCTCGAGGACTTGTTACCTATCTGAGATACTGTAATGTGCTCATATGCCACCAAATAAGGAAGAGTTGGGTAACCACCCTTACTATTTTGGATTGATCTCGTGTTTAACGCCTATGTTTGAAGCGCTTTCTCGGAAAGCACTCTTTGCTACTAATGGATTTGAATCTCTTTAATCAATACTAGTTTCAAATTTTTGTGGATTCAGAGTGTTAAATCACCATCTTAACCAAAATCCCTAGCCTAATATTGTTGGTGATATCAAAGATAAAATCTTGGTTGTTTTTAGATTAAGCGTTGATTTTAAAGGGAATTCAATTAGCTTCAAGGAGTGGTGGTGAAACTGATGGTGTTGGGACTTATAATACTTAACAAATCCAATGCATAGATTCATTTAAACCTATCTTTTCATTTGATGAACTCTTTATACTAGAAGCAAGGTAAGAGGTTTCATCGATAATCCTTCAAACATGCATCTTTCAAAATAGAATCACTTTTACAAATTTGAAACAAAGAATTTTTCAACTTTTTAGCAACGGTTCAAGAGGTTGGATTCAAACATAAGATGTGTTCAATTTTATTCAACTATCAGGAATTAGAAACAAAAAATGTTTGAATGTTCAATGTTTTTCTTATTTCTAATAAGTCTCTTAAACTGATGTTTACATGTAGGGTCGTGATTCAATTTTTATTTTCCATAATAATCATTTACACTTGAGATCCACTTTCTCTTTCACAGGATCGCACGAAAGCACAAGTGAAGAGGATACTCGTGACTTGACAATATGCTTCAAAACTTCAAAAAATCCTATTAGACTTGAGATCCACTTTCTCATTCACTAGACCGCCGAAAGCACAGCTAAAGAGGATACTCATGGCTCGAACACAACTTGGCTTAAGAATCTTGAAAATAACGAAAAATATCCTCTGATTGTGTTTGAACTTATCTTAAGTGATAAGCCCTTTTTTTGAGAATTTATGTGAATTTGATTTTTAAACGATGGTATTCAAAGTGTCTTAGTTGTGATTTCAAGTTGTGTGGAAGGTCATCAAGTTCATGTGACTTCAAAATTCATGGCCTAAAGGTTCATAAATTGAAACAATGTGTCATTTTCTTTAGTTTTTCAACAATTTTCTTATGCAAATATGTGATTAAAATGCCCAAATTAGACAAAATTTCAGATGTTCAAGAGTGAAATAAAGGACCTAAATGGTAAACATGTCATAAAATTTCATATATGAACATTCTTTTAAAGAAAACTATAGACAACATTTAAAACAAAATTACTTCTCAAAGTGATTATTCCTAGGTTTTCAAGGAGATTTCCAAGCTTTCCAAACTCGAGGGAGAATGTCCCTAAATCCTTAGAAAATGATCCTAAAAGGTCATAGTGGTTGGGATATCAATTAAGGTTCTATAAAGTTAAAAATGAACTCAATCCAAGGCCAAAAAATCATAAATCTAAAAAAAAAATCAATCTCAAGTCACATGCACACCAAAATTTCAAATGCTCTGAAAATCCATAAATCTTGATAAATGGGAGATAAATATTGTCTAAATCCTCATATAGAAGATTCCTAAGACATCTACAATAGGAGAAATCAACTTAAATGATCCAAAAATGAATATTCAACCATAAAAATATAATCAAGAACGATGACTTTCCAAGGCATTCGCGTCTATTACATGCATGAACCCGTGAGTTTTTCAATGCATTTGCAACTATTACTAGTATGTCCTTGCGCATTTTTCAGGGATTCATGATTGTTACTAGAATGTTCCCACAAGTGTTTAAGGGTTCATGAATATGAATAAAATGTACCCACGAATCTCCAAGGAATTCATGACTGTTACTAGCATGTACCCACGATTTTTTCAATGTATTCATAACTTTACATAGCTTGTACCCATGATTTCCTGATAAACCCAATATCCCATCCAAATATTTCAATATTTGGTTGGGTAGAGGCCAAAATTGGGTGGTGTTAGGCTCTATAACTGAAATAAAGCCTCTAAAGACAAAGATCAAGCATGGATCAAAGGATTTAAAGGAAAGAAACATCCAAACAAGGGGAAAAACTCAAGAAAACTAGTTTCAAGAGAAGAACCCCTTAGTTCCGAAGTGGAGTCGTCATTCTATTAGTGGAATATTCTAAAACTGAAGAAATAAATACTCTCCTTTTTCTATGGGGTGGGTGAATCCCATTTGACATAAAACAAATCAATTATCACAATAATCCTAAGATCTAAAACCTTATTTCATGGATTTTGAAAAAGGGACTAAGGGAGGAGAATACCTCTTTGCATCCTTGGTATTTGATGGAATCCCTTAAGGGTTCTCCTTGCAGCTGCTTGAGTCTCCTATTAGATTTTTAATGGTTATACAATATCTAAAAAATTATCATCATAACATAATAACCATAAGCAAAGTATCACTGAAATAAATACCAATGCAGCAACATAAGAGAACACAAGAGAACACAAAGATTTTCCTCGGGGAAACCATAAGGGAGAAAACCCCACAAAACTTCCTGAGTATAGAATTCGAACAAGACAGTGTAAAACCCCAGCAACAAGAATAGCTTATCATATTGCACAGTATACTATTTCTCTCTCTCTCTCTCCAGCGCAATACTTGAGTGTGTGATATTTCCAAATGAGAGAGGAGCCTCACCTATTTATATTCATTAGCTGAGTGCCTCAAATAACTAACTATGTCGGCCAGGTTCCCTAATTAGGGATGACTTACCTTGGGATACTCAAAATAAATTTAATATACTACTTCTCTTGGTACTATTTCCTTGACTTACAATGGAGGGTTTACCTCATGAGTTTTACATGACCAATTATGTTACAGCTGATTTTACCACACATGGTGAATCACATTTTTATGGCCTTCCCTGTCCCTCTGCAGACAACTCAGACCCCATGGACCATTTCTATACTTTTGATGTATCCAAGATCATCCCTAAAAACATGCGAAAATTGCCATACGCGACTTTTAAACCCTTTCTAGCGTCTATACATAGGTTTGACCCCTAAAACCGCGTACATTGAGATGTGTGCAAAAGGCCAAATTCTTTTGGAGTTTTCCTTGATGTGGATCTGACTCACTTGTCTTCTAGCCTTCCATATTCCTTGAGATTGCTCGGATTCAACCTTTCATTACCCCATTGAAGAGCTATATAAGGAAACCTTTGGATACATTGAAGGCATGAGGAATTGAGAGGAAGAGAACTATAGTCCATTGTTGCCAAAGCTTATACTTGAGTCTGCATCCCTTTGTCCCTTGGAGCACTTTTGTGTTCTTCCCAAGCTTGCCTTTTGCTTGTAAGCTTGCTATCGAGAGATGGAGGATTGAAGTGGTGGAGGCCCAAGTGGGGGACTCAATTTCTTCGATTCACAGACGTGCCGACAGAGGATGTCTCTATTGTAATCTTTGTTTAATATTAATAGAAATATCTTTTCCTATCCAATAATGTGTATTTGAATGAATGTTTGATCCATGGATGATTTAAAATGCTTATATGTTATTTATTATATATGCTAGAGTAGGTCTAACACAATTATATACAGCATGCTTGTCTTTTTTACTGAATGTTGAGGAAGCAATTTATCAATTCAAGCTGGAGTTGGAAAGCTCAACGGGGATCTACATCAACCATCCAGAATAAGGTACGAATCGAGATCCTTTAGTGTTAGATATTTGGTTTCTCTTGCATATAGGAAAGGATTGATTTCTAGATTCAAGCTATCTATTGTGGTACCCCAAGCCATAGGAATTTCTCTCCGTAACAGAGTTGGTGAATCCGCTAGGGAGTTCCTAGTAATTGTCCTTTGGGGGTTTTTATCGGCATTCAATGCTCTTGAATTGATCTAATTTCTCTATTTCTGAGTCGGTTCTGGGGGCATGTTTGCATGGTAGTGTCTTATTTATGTGAATTTTGTCTCAGCTTATCTGTTTTCCTTCATTTTTATACATTTTTCTTCCTGTACATGATTTTTTAACTCACAGTTGCGTATACACACGGTTTTGACTACTATATCTGCGTACATACGCGGGTTTTCTGCATACAGTCGCATATGCCTTGAGTTTTTCCTTTTAGAGGAATATTTATTGTTGTTGGGTGAATTTTGATGATTTCTAAGTCTCCTTCGATATTGCTAAAGTCTGTATACACCTTTGTTTCTGACCAGAGACACCTTTTTCAAGGTATTTTTTTTTAAGAATGTTCTTGTCATTGCATTTTCGATTTTTTGTTTTGGGATTAGTGCATTAGATTTATTTTACCTTAGTACTTTGTGTGAGTGCTATTTGATTGTTCTTGCAGAGTCTGGGGGTGGTAGAATCATTCTTTTTCTTTTCTATCTCATTTTTATTCAAAAAATCCAAAAATATTTGCTTCTTTGCATCATTATGCATTGCACTTCGCACTTTGCATGGTACTTGCACTAGGTTTTCTTATAGAAGTATTAGTCAGGATTTCATATAGGAATGATTTCATTTCTCATTTGAAGAAAATTTTGCATTTCACGTAGTAGCATGCCCTATTTTTCATTTGACACAATGCATTTGCATTGATTGTTAGGTGTGCATTTTACTTCATGTTGCATCATAACACCATTGGTTGCACGGTCATCTACCATTTTTGAGTAATAAATCCAAATAAAACCAATGCTTAATTAAAATGGATTACACTATTTTCTTTGATAGGGTACACCAACAAGATTAGGTTTTAGGGTCTTGGAATAGTTCATTGTGAGTAAATTCTCCAAGACCACTAAACAACAACATGTATGTGTCTGTCCAGGTGAGAGTGTGAAATTCCTTGGTATAATTAGTGTTTCTCAGGATCCTCCTCTTACAAGGGAGTTAAGCACGAGGCAGTGTGAGTGGTTATTGATTGGGATGACCCCTAGTCATAACTGAGTAGCACCAGAGATATTTCCAGGATTGTATTCGTATTTGGGGGCTCTTTCGATAGTTTTGGGCTTTGCTACCTTGCCCATATGGTCAATCCCGCCTGTGACTGTCCACCCGAGCATTGATTATATTGAGGTGACCTTATTTTCCTTACCTAGGTTATCGAGGGGGTACTTTGCAAGGGTTATTTTGCAGGTGTACCGGCCAGGTTGGGGTCGGACAACACAGTCTCTATATGCGTTGAAGTTGAGGGCCACAATAATTGGTTACGAACCTCTACTTTTTGTGTATGGGAGTCTCAAGCCTCTCCTAGGAGAGACATACCTACTTCATTTGAGAGCTCACGTATCCTACCCTTGTTTTCTTGTGATTGGATTTATATTATATTGGTGTATGCTCTATGCACGTTAGCTTTCTTAGGGTTTGCATCATTAGAGAGTATTTTTCATTTTTTGAGTCATTGTGGATTCAGGTGTGGCACCCCACCATTCTCATTGTTTAGCAGGAATTCTGCCTTCTACATCTCCTCCTCATTTGGGAGAGAGAAATAGACAGTCCAGGCAGACTACTTCTCACATTGATTCACACATGATGGGAAATCATGAAGATGAAATTCCTGAGTTGTCTTCTCCACCTCAGGACGTTGGGGAAGAAGATCATATTCCTATATATGATCCTTCACCTGATATAGCTACACACTCTAGGTTCCATCCTTCACATGATATAACTACACACTCCGGGTATGATCCCTCATTCACAAGTTTATGGTATTGGATGCCGAGAGACGAGACTCATCATGAACCTGTGAGCACTAGTGATGTTAGTTATGGCATGTCTGGTATCCCTACACACGATCCGACACATCATCCTGAGTCAGAATTTTATCCTAGCACTATGCTTGGGGGAATTCCCATTCCTTTCCATTCGGAGAGATTTGGGAACACAAGTCACATTGCACCCTCCATCTCGGTGGTGGAGGCTACATCTCATGTTCATCCTAGACCTGGTGTTAGTATTCCTATTCGGATACCAGAGCCAAGATGAGTGACTATAGGGAATACCACTTACATAGTTTCACATGTCCCTTCCTCCTCTATTCCTAGTTCTTCGAATGTTATTCCTCCCTATCATTCACATGGTCCTTTGGGCCAAAATTTAGCTACGAGTCATGTGCGTACTACTGCTACTCACGTAGTTGTGTCTCAGAATCAAGTACCTCCTATTTTCTAGGGAGGTCGTATTCCTACTTCTGGAGGTCATATTCCTACTTCCGGAACATCTATTCCTACCTATGAAGTTTCTCATGGGACTTCTTATGGACCGAAGTATGCACAAAGTTATTCACCTTATGGGTATGGGTATCAACAATCCACTTACTCCTCGAATTATGGCTTTATAGCCCCAAATAGTCAAGGTACACCACGTTATGGTGCTTCCATGCCACCCTGCATGGGTCAAATGGGAGGAGGATACTATGGCCATGGCCATGGTGTTTACGGTCATCAGTCCTATGTGAACCAAAATGATCAGGGAGAGTCTCATCGACCTGGTCAACCTAGGATCCCTTTCCTCACAACGTTAAATTTGCTTGACTTGTCGAGACTAACGAACGATCCAGTCTCTCATGACCCAGCTTGGCCCGCTGTCCCTAATAATATTCCCTTGGACATTCCCAAATTTGAGGGAAAACCAAGAGAAGAACCTAGTGAACATGTTACTACATTTCACCTTTGGTGCTCTTCTAATTCCTTACACGAAGATTCGATCTGTTTAAGGCTATTTCAATGCACCCTTACAGGGCCTGCAGCGAAATGGTGCATAGAGTTACCTAGGGGGGCATTCGTTTTATTCGATGACCTAGATATGACTTTTCTCAACCACTTCTAGCTACCAGTGCATTATGACATTGGTACAGAACTCTTGTCGACATTTTGGCAAGACAAATCCACGCATGTCTCGGACCATATCCAAGAGTGGCGTAGATGGAAGAGATTGATTAAAGCCTTCATACCACTGGAGTTTCTCCTTGAATGGTTCCTTAAATCATTACTACCTTATATAGCGAAGGATGTTTCTACATCCAGAGTGCAGAATGAGGAACAAGCCATTTTTAGGGCACAGGAATTGGATTTGATTTATGCTCAGTCCAGTTTGTTATATGAGATCATTCCTAATGCTCCACATTCTAGTTTCGACCCTAAGATCAAACCTGGACCACATGCCGATGGAATTGTTGGTTGTACAAGTACCAAACCTATGGATTCAGTTGTGAAATAGGTGAGTCAATTATCTATCAACCAATTTGCCTCGAGACAAGCCACAGCTTTGTCTCAACCCACCCAAATGGTGAGTGTGCTTTTGGTGCAATCATCGGACCAAAAGGGTAACCAACAACCTGGAAGGAATAAGAAAAAGGGTAAAAATAATCGTAAGGATGGGAATAGGAATGAAAATGCCAATTTTAATGACAAGAATGCCCGAAATGCTGGGGGGGACAAGCAGCCTAAACGTAAGGTTAAGTTTCCTTGTAAGTTGTGTAAGGATGACCACCTGACTCACTTGTGCCCTTGGATAAAAAAGTCCTCAACATTCATAGTGTAGGGCCCAGCTGTGTTGACTAACCCTTTACCTCATAATCAAAATATGAACTTGAGAACCCATGATCAGTCTGGTGGGGATCAAGGTCCATCGAAAGCTTGTAGTGGTCATGGTTGCATCAACATGGTGCATGTTACTAAGGTTGTGACTCATGTGAAGGGCTATGGTTTGTCACAACCAGACCTTGGGAAGGAACCTGCTCCACCCGAGAGTCCTTTGCATATTGAATACCCTATGGATAAACCTAAAGTTGCACCTCACATTCCTAAGGGAGTCTTTAAGTGTTTTGATCACAATACTAATGCTCGAGCCACCCAGAACTATTCTGTTGGAGAGGATTTGGGCCACACTCCTTGTGTGATGTCTGCACTCGAAGTACTTCAGAGTTGTCCTTCACAAAGGAAGGATTTTCTTTATGCTCTTGGTGCTAACGATGATCACTCTTCCTCTATCATCAAATTTGAAACTATGGGACTATATATTCACTTTCCTTACTATGTGTCTCTCTTGATTCATGTAGAATGTCTTAACATGACTGTCAAATGCACTATGATTGACAAAGGAATTGCTTCTTCCATGATGTCTTTGGCGTGTTGGAAGGGTTTGGGTTCCTCAAATTGTCTAAATCCACTACCATGTTGACTGCTTTTGATGGTAGATCATTTCGGCCGCATGACATTCTTCCTTCTCTTAAGGTCCGTTTGGGAGGGAAGACTATCACGATCGAGGTCGAGGTGGTTGATGCGCCCCTTGACTACAATCTGTTACTGGGTAGGAATTGGATGTACAATATGCAACCCGTAGCTTCTTCTCTATTTCGAGTTGTATGTTTTTTATTTAATGGGAAGATAGTTACGATTAATCAAATGTCATTCAAGAATACATGTGTTACCGCATCTTCAGGAACTTCTGTCTTGATTGTCGAGCACTCTCAGCTGGCAACTAGGAATGTGGGTGTTGGCATGTACCCATCCCTTATGGGATCCTTTAGTTGTCCTACACCTGTTCTTATGATTGGGTCTAGTTCTGGTGAGGCTTCATCGTCATTGTGTTTGGTGTCTTTTCGCACCACTCATATGGAAGATCCTTGGATTCTTCCTACACCAAGTCCTTCGTGTGATCCTATTGGAATGGACATGTCATTGCCTGTAGCAATGATAACATATCAAGCTAATCTTGAATGTGTTGCAGAGCCTAGTCCTTCCTCTTTGTAGATGGAGGAGGAGGACCCATATGTGCTTCCTACATGGGCAGTTGAGTCTTCTCACATGCATGACTTCCTTGATAGTGTTTTTCCATTAGATGAAGCTTTTATTGAGGCTATGTCTAGAGTTGAGCCACCTTGGGAAGAGTTTCATCATAGATCTTATTTTCTTCCCAATCTTGAATGTTTGGAGTGTGAAGACTGTTAACCCAAAAAATCCCTCACTTAGCTCTACATGGCCTACACCACCCAAGGACACCCATTCATGACCCTCCATTAGACCCCCACACCTTCAAAAAGGATTAAGTATGAAGAAAAGGGCTTAAAAACCCCAAAAAGGAGCCTAAATAACTCTCCTATGGGCTAAAGCCTCCAAAAATGGGCTAAAACCCCTCAAAGGAGCCTAAAACCCTAAAAGGAGCTAAATTTAGGGAGGAAGGGGTTAAAATCCCCAAAAAGGGGCTAAATCCTGGACCAAGGGCTTAAAACCCTAAAACCCCAAAAAATCTATAAAAGGAGGGTGGGGGGTCACTCTCAAACAAATTCTCCCTTGCATACTGTCATGCTACCCATGGATGCCTTGAGACCCTTTGTCTCTCAAGCCACCCACACTCCCTCTCCTCCATCTCCATTGAGCCATAGCTCCCCCATCCAAGAGAGGNCATGGTGGCCCAATTCCATCAAAGAGAAGGTATACCAGTGTTGTTTCTTGCATTTGCTTTAGTATTTTGTAATTTTTTCTAACCCATTTTTGTTTGCAGGTTTGTTTATAACATGTTTTTGCAGGTATTTTGTTTCTAATAGTTGTTTGTAGGTAGCCAAGGCGAAGCCCTAACCGTGTTTGCAGAGGGACCCACGGCCATACTCTTTCTTGTTCTTTGATTTCTGTCCATTCCATTTTGTTTCTGTATTTTCCACATGCAAGAACCTACCCTTCTGTCCTATAGATAGAAGGGAGCCATTGTTGCCTCTATAGCAAGGAGAAATCCCTACTACAAAGACTTTAGGGAGATTCTTAGTGAGAGAATTGGTAGTCCCGTGGTTCCGTTAAGCTCTCCTGGTCCAATGGCTGATGGAAACATGGTGAATATATTTCCTACCATCCCTATCAATACCTCTCGCGATCCTGGCAAGATTGAGAATGTCTATATTGAGGAAGAATGTTCCCATGCTGATATTCAAGAGTATACCGAGCTGTTCAAAGAATTTCGTGATGTATTTTCTTGGTCATACAAGGAAATGCCAGGTATCGACCTTCGCATTGTTGAGCATGAAATTAAAACTTATCCCAATGCTAAGCCTGTTTGACAATGCTTGCATGCGGTGAATCCTAGAAAAGCACCTGCAATTAAGGCTGAGATAGAAAAACTGTTGAATGTTGATTTTATCTATCCCGTTCCCTTAACGTAGTGGGTTTCAAATCCTGTTCTGATTGATAAGAAACAAGGAACGATCCGTATATGCACTGATTTCTATGACTTGAATCATGCCTGTCCTAAGGATAATTTTTCCACACCATTTATTGATCAAATTTTGGATGAGTGTGTGGGAAGCAAGGTATTTTCCTTTATGGATGACTTTTTCGGATACAATCAGATACAAATCAAACCTGAGGACCAACATAAGACTTCCTTTATTTGTCCTTGGGGTACCTTTGCATATCGAAAAATGCCTTTTGGCCTTAAAAATGCCGAAGCCACTTTTAAGTGGGCTATGACCTTGATCTTCCATGATCTCAAATCGATTATTGAAGTCTTTTTGGATGACCTCGTTGCCCATTCTCGTCACAGGATGCACCATTCCTACCATTTGAGATTAGTGTTCGAAAGGTGCTACCATTACTTGGTCAGGTTAAATCCTCATAAATGAATCTTTTGTGTGAATTCTGGTCGCTTATTAGGGTTCATTGTCTCCAAGGAGGGTATAAGAGTCGACCCTTTGAAGGTTGAGGTAATACTTCAATTGTCTCCCCCGAAAAACATTAGACATCTTTAGTGTTTGCAAGGCATGGCAAATTTCTTACAGAGATTCATTGTTAACTTTGCCAATTTGACTAGAGGCTTTATGCGTCTTTTGAATAAGGACACTACCTTTTTCTAGGATGAGTAAGCCTAGGAGTCCTTTGATGCACTTAAACGATCCTTAGCATCAGCCCCGGTGATTATTCCACTCAACTATAGCCATGACTTTTTACTTTATGTGGCCTCATCCATGGAGATGATTGGTATGGTTTTGGTTCAAGAGGATGAGGAGCTCCAGGAGCATGTCATATATTATTTGAGCTGAAACCTTATAGATGTAGATATCCATTATTCCCATGTGGAGAAACTTTCCTTAGCTACCATTCATGCAATTCAAAGATTGAGACACTATATTCTCCTTCACCAGACCTTGGTGGTAGCCGATGTCAATCCATTTCAGTTTGTCCTCACTAGAAGGATGATAGGGGGAAAGTATAATAAGTGGATTGTCATCTTGCAAGAATTTGATCTCGATTTTGTTTCAGCAAAATCAAAGAAATCATTGATTTTTGCGGAGCTTATATCTGATTTTCCAAGCGAGGAGGAGGATGAAGTTTGCGAAGATACGTTTTTCGATGAGCACATTTTCTTGATCTCAACTTTGGATCCATGGTATGGGGATATTATCATATATTTACAAACATTGAAGGTCCCAACTCACCTTTCATAGGATGAATGATGATGGTTATGTAACATATCCAAGATTTACCTCATATTGGATAACACATTGTACCATGGTGGGGTAGATTCCATTTTACGTCATTGTTTAACTCATAGGAGGCTGAGCTTGTGTTGAATGATTTCCATGGAGGGGCGTGTGGTGGTCATTTATTTGGGCTTTCTGCAGCCCAAAAAATCTTGATAGCGGGTTATTTCTGGCCGTCAATATTTAAAGATTGTGTTAATGTGGTCAAGAAGTGCCACCCTTTCTAGGTGTTTGCACGCAATATGCGCTCACATCCTACCCCGTTACATCCAATTATCACCACCAGTCCCTTCACTAAGTGGGGGCTTGATTTCATGGATTACAACCCAGCTTCAGCTAGGGGGCGTCATCATATTATCGTGGCTATTGAATATTTCACGAAATGGGCTGAGGCTATTCCCACGGTTAAATCCGATGGTGAGACAGCCACACATTTCGTATTCAACCAGATAATTACTCGGTTCGGTATTCTGAAAGAGCTTGTCACTGACCATGGTAGGCACTTTCATAATCAGATGATGGAAGAGTTGGCCTTGAAGTTAGGGTACAAGCAGGAGCATTCTTCTTCTTATTACCCTCAAGCGAATGGACAGGTTGAACCAGTGAACAAATCACTCAAGTCCATTCTCCAATGAACCATCGCATAAAGCAAGACCAATTGGCATATCATATTATATCCTGCTTTATGGGCTTATAGGACCGCGGTTAAGACTGCCACTAGTTTTTCTCCATATCAACTTGTACATGCAATGGAGTCTATATTGTCGGCTGAGTGCGAAATCCCTTCTTTGAAGCTAGCCATAGAGCTCTTACCAGAAACTTACCCATTGGAGGAACATTTGGTCCACTTAGAGCAGCATTGAGATGCCTTGGTGGCTCCAGAAGTGAATAAGAATCGCATTAAGGTCTAGTATGATAAATCTATCCATTCAAGGAAGTTTAGTGAAGGAGAGTTGGTCCTTTTGTGGGATCAAGCTAAAGAAACCTTGGGGGAAGGAAAACTTAATCCCATGTGGTATGGTCCTTACGTTGTTAAATGTGTGTTAGAGAAGGGTGCATATGAGTTAGTAGATTACGAAGGGACAGCCTTGGTGGAGCCTAGAAATGGGCTCTATCTTAAAAAGTACTATGCATGATTCTCATCCAAGGCTGACTATAGTATACTATTGTACAGTATTTTGCACAGTTAGGTTTTTCTTATGGTGATCGAATTTGTTGATTAGCTTTCGTTTCTTATGGTAGATGTCAATGGAGTCTTCCATCTATATAGGATTCATGGATGGTGCTCGACGCCACACTCAACACTCAGCCTCTACTACTTGGGTGATTTATACTCCTACGAGTCAGGTATTGTCTTAAGGAGGCGTAGGTTTACGGCCCTCTTCAAACAATGTTTCTGAATATAGTGACGTTATCGAGCTTCTATGGGATCCCATTTCACATGGTGTTCTATCTCTTGAGGTATGTCTTGATTCAGAGTTAGTAGTGTCATAGCTTAATGGCTTGTATCATGTTAGGGATCCAACATTATTTAGAAGATTCTTACATGTGATATTGTTAGAATGGCAATTTGACAACATAACATACATAGATGTTCCAAGAATTTATAATCAAGTTGCTGATTCATATGCTAACTATGTGTTAGATTGGCATTTGTTTCACAGACAATAAGCTCATCAGAAACATGCATTTTTACACATGTAAATAAATAAATCGATCATCATAAAAAAAATTCATTAAACATCCAAAATGTGATAATACATAAGTGTCATAATACAAAAATGGGGCTTTTGAGCCACCAAAATATAAATACACAGTAGTACAAAATGTATCACTCCCAGGTATCTAAGCCTGGGGAGGAGGAGGGGGGTTCTGATCATGGAATGTCACCACGACTCTAGCTAGCCGTCGAAAACGTAGGTTCACCACTTCCCCCCGTTGGGACAATCCAGTAATGAAGTATATGTCCTCCCCGTGAGGGACATCCCGTCGATCTGGAATGACTCTGAGTCAGGATCCTAGTACTCTACTAGCATATACACCAGTCTTGGTTTGTCCCTTAAGCCACCAAGACACCAAAACTTGTAGAGCCCACATGCACGAAGAGCCTGTTGTGCCATTAGATCACCCCATACTGCTTATTCTACATCCATGTGCTCTCATTCCCTCAATTCTAGAACCATCCTGCACATTTAATTCAAGTTTGGGTCATTATATGTCTTAGAAAAACTTGAACGCGGGTGCATACGTGACTGTTTTCTAAAAAGCCATGTATGTACGCCACTTTGAGGCATTTTTCCGCATATAGCCAGCCCTATACATGGAAAAATCCTCGATCTCTACATGGGTTGCAGTGCATAATTTAGAATGGCCTAGAAATCAAATTGGACCATGGAAAATTGAAAAATTTACATGTAAATGAAAGAGCAGGGCATGGGAATTTACGTGGAAAAAACGGTGTCGAATTCCGCCAGCTGGATCTCCCAGAATTTGTGTTTGAAGTTCTGAGCTCAATTGGGTAAAAATTTCAAATGTTATATAATGTTTTGAATTTTTACTATTTATAGAAATTTTTCAATTTTTTGAAAATTTTTACCCCCTTTTCTATAGTTTTGGACCGTTTCTAACCCTTTTGAACCGGTTTTGACTAATATATGATGTAGGAGACCATTTTGAGCGCTGTTTTGACCATTTTGACCCGTTCATGCTGATTTCAGGTATGATGTTTAAACTGGCATATAGGTTAGGTTTCACCTCCATTTGCATTTTGCATGACCTTATGACCATTTCATTATAACCTTAGGTACGAACCCATTCTATCTTGTCATGGAACCTTCTTGTTGTTTTAGAAGTGACATGATGTGAATGGTAGAGCTTGACCTTACATGGGTACCCTAGTTAGCTCCTTGTTTGCATTTGGTGCCCATGCCGATAGTTTGTCTTTTAGGATGTGGAAGTCCGTTGTATAGTATCGCTATGACATTTCGTAAGAGCCTCATACTCTTGATATTTTGCTGGCTTGTTTCCACAGGACTCCCTTATGTCAAGTTGTAATTGCATTATCATGAGCTTTGCTTGCCTCATTGAGCCTTATGCTAGCTTCCCTGACTTTGAGTATCAGCCATATAGCCCGAGCTTGAATCATGTCTAGCCATGCAAAGCCATTTTATATATCCTTTGTAGCTTGATTCCCTATTTTTACTGAGAGGGGACTTTCCCCTGAGTGTCGCTATCCTACACATGTGTCCTTGCATTGAGCATAGGTATGTTCCGCTTCTTGGAACTAGTTTGTTTTCCCATTTGACACTCATCTCCTCCTAGTTTGTAACTTTAAAGCGATTTTATTCTTTTTCAAGATTTTCAAATATTTGAAAAAGTCCAAGAAAATTAAAAAACCAAAAAGCCGGACAAGAAAAGATGTTATCTTTGGCAGAATTCGAGTCGTGTCGCCTTCGAATAGAGAATTATATATGACATCTATTGGTTAGGTTAATAGTTTGAATTTAGGAGCTGTACTCGTTTATCTGAGTTTATCTCCACCGACTGGTTAAGCTTCCAGTCCTTATGGAGCCTCTGTTGATGCCTCCTGTGTTGCAGAGATGTCCTAGTTTTGCATATCAAGTCTATGCTTCCTACATTAAGTCACCATTCGCCTTTATGATCTTGTTTGAAGGAAGTTGAAACCTAAGTCGGCCATTCCTCAGTTATCTTGAATTTGCATGTCAGCCATTCCCAGTACAGTTACTGGTTCATGCACCTTATGATCAAGTACTTCAACATTATACAGCTTTGCTTAGTACCTCATGTTGGATGATGGGGGATGCCTTAATGTCCTCCTTCTAGCGGATTTCATCCCATCGACTTCAGATCATTTATTCTGTGATAGGAATCTAGAGTCATGTTTGAGTGCCTTGAGACTTGTAGTCATCAGTGGCAGTTTCTCTCGCCATCGACATTTTTTCAGAATACATCAATGTCCCCTGATTGATGGATTCTCTCAGATTGTTCGACCTCAACACATTTATTCACACTTGTTAGTTTGCACTCTAGTACCTTGACTCCCATTTTCATTATTGGTGGGTGATCTCGTCTCTGTTAACGGTATACATCAATGACCAGTAATCAGACGATGGACTACTATGTTCAACCTCGACACCTCTATTCACATAGTAGGACATGTTATCATAGCATTTTATGTAGAAGACATTCCAGATTGGTGGCATCTATTATATGCTACCTCCTTGATCGTGCCAGTGTTCATGAGATTTCAACTCTCGTGACTTGATTCCAGTATATGTTATACATTTCCAGCCATTATGGAGATCTTGATCCATTATATATCTTAAGTGTTCATGGATATCATGATCCTTTGTATATCTTCATCATGGAGATTCTGATCTATTTATATTGTACATGGTGATGACCACATATGTTATATTGTATCATGCCTATTCATGGCCATTGTAATATTATGTATCCAATACTACTATATCTATTTGTAGTTATGTGCAGAGTTGGCTGGTTCTTCCACTAGGTTCATCATCACTTCACTTCTAGGATGGACTTATAATGTATTTCGGCCATTGTACGACCCCTCTGACCTCACACATTAGGGGGCATCTGTTACAGCTGATTTTACCACACATGGTGAATCACATTTTTATGGCCTTCCCTGTCCCTCTATAGACTCCTTAGACCCCATGGACCATTTTTGTACTTTTTATGTTTCGAAGATCATCCCTAAAAACATGCAAAAATTTCCATATGTGACTTTTAAACCCTTTCTCGCATATATACATGGGTTTGACCCCTAAAACCGTGTACATCGGGATGTGTGCAAAAGGCCAAATTATTTTGGAGTTTTCCTTGATGTGGATCCGACTCACTTGTCTCCTAGCCTTCCATATGCATTGAGATCGCTTGGATTCGACCTTTCATTACCCTATTGAAGAGCTATATAAGGAATCCTTTGGATACATTGAAGGCATGAGGAATTGAGAGTAAGAGAACTATAGTCCATTGTTTCTGGAGCTTATACTTGAGTCTGCATCCCTTTGTCCCTTGGAGCACTTTTGTGTTCTTCCCAAGCTTGCCTTTCTCTTGTAATATTTCTATCGAGAGATGGAGGATTGAATTGGTGGAGGCCCAAGTGGGGGACTTAGTTTCTCCGATTCGCAGACGTGCCAATAGAGGTTGTCTCTATTGTAATCTATGTTTTATATTAATAGAAATATCTTTTCCTATCCAATAATGTGTATTTGAATGAATATTTTATCCATGGATGATTTCAAATGCTTATATGTTATTGATCATATATGCTAGAGTAGTTCTAACACGATTATACATAGCACGCTTGTCTTGTTTATTGAATTTTGAGGAAGCAATTTATCAATTCAAGCTAGAGTTGGAAAGCTCAATGGGGATCTACATCAACCATCCAGAATAAGGTATGAATCAAGATCGTTTAGTGTTAGATATTTGGTTTCTCTTGCATATAGGAAAGGATTGATTTCTGGAGTCAAGCTATCTGTTGTGGTACCCCAAGCCATAGGAATTTCTCTCCGTAACAAATTACATCGAGGACATATCCGAATGGAGGAATAACATCTCCATAAGAGAACACAACAAAAGTACAATAGAATATCTTCTGAAGTTACAATATTTTAACACTCCCTCTTAACTAGGAAGGTATTCTACATCAACAACAACCATCATTACAACTGTACAACTGACTGGTGAATCTCTATATGTCATAGGAAGTTTTGGAACATTGACATCATACATATTCATCATTGATCTAAGCTAGATCATCTTTTGGCATCTTAGTATGTAAACACTGAATCATCTTCTGTACATGATGAATCATCTTATACCAGTATATAAATATCGAATAATATTCTATAGTATCAGTATGTGGATACTTAATCATATGAATCATCTTCTGGATGATCTTCTTGTAGCATCAGTATGTGAATACCGAATCATCTTCTGTTTACTAAACCTTCTTCTGTAACATTAGTATGTGAATACTAAATCATCTACTTTATAGCATCACTGTGTAAACAATGAATCATCATCTGTAATATCAACATCTTCTGAATCATATACTTTCCAACATCAGTGTGTAATCATTGGATCATCATATGTAACATCATCATCTGAACCATCATCATTTGCATCTTCAGTATGTGAATATTGAACTATCATCATCTGAACCATATTCATCTGTATCTTCAGTATGTGAATACTGAACTATTATCATTTGTATCTCTAGTATGTGAATACTGAAAGAATCATCATCTGCATCATAAGTATCGTCATCTGCACCTTCAGTATGGGAATACTGAAACATTATCATCTATATATTCAGTATAGAAATACCGAATCACCATCATTTTCATCTTCAGTATGTAAATAATGAAACATCATCTGTATCTTCAATATGGGAATACTGAAGCATCATCATCTGCATCAACAATATATAAATATTGAAACAATCAACAATACCATTAGCATGTTAGTGTTAAAAACCAAATCATCTGTAGTGCTAGATCATCATCTACATTACCAATATAGAGATGCTAGGACAACATCATCACCATCAACATAGAAATGTTGAAACAACCTCATCATCATCAACACAAAGTGTTGTGACCTCAACCACATCAACATTAATAGCACGGGGTGTTGAGACCACAACCATACCAGCAACAACACAACGTTTTGGGACCACAACCATATCAACATCATCAACACAAGGTGTTGGGACCATATCCACATCATAAGCATCATCATACAAATGTTGAAGCAACATCATCACTAATATTAGTGTTATCACTCAAAATATACCCAAGGTTGTGGAAGGTAATCTCAAGGTAACAGCAAAAACCACTTCAGAAAGAAACTGACTTTTCTTTCTAGAGAGGGATCTCTTAGATATAAATTTAACAAGGCCATATATATGAAATCAGTACTTTAAGTCAAGTAGATGGTTGAAACAACACATAAACCATTGGGCAATGGAGTCAAATAGATAAACATAAACAAAGCTTCATACACAGAATCCCAACAAAGGCAAGATAATCATCTAGTCATAGTCATTCGTTGATTTTTGGGTGAATAAGAGAGAAACATGAACAATCCATCAATATAAAGCATCATAAGATGAATTCTATATCGAATTTAGAAGAAATATTTGTGAAATATCTGAAACAATAGCTAGAGCATAACATGTATGAATTCTAAAACTATTAAACACTATGTTTAGATAAGAAAGAAAACACAATGGAAGGTAAACACTTAGAAGACAATCACATGGAAAGAAGGAACAGACTGTAACATTAAATGACATAGGAATATTTGGAGATCAACCAGCATTCAACTCTTTTATTTACTCAAAGATAATAAGTTCTCAAAATATCAGTCTAAACATATGGGTTCCAACCCCCAATACATCAAATAAATTTAAATATATACAAAGATAACTTCTTCCCAAGAAGATCAATAACTGAATAATTTGTTAATCAAAGTTTTCGTAACCATATCCCTAAAATATAGGAATAAAACTACATGCTTCAATTCAAACAACATATTGTTTGATTATAACCAACTTAGTGACTGCAAGGTATCTCAAATAAGCAGCTCCACAAAATGCAACACCTGTCTTCAAGGATGAAGTATGTACTTGGTCTTCCCTAATCTTTCCATGATTCTCCATTGTTCTGAATTTGGGGTGTCATATTATATCATCTCTCTAATGGACACCTCCAGATCCACATAAGCTTCATAAGATACAGCAGGAAATCCTTTCCTAATGATTAAAAAATTTTGCAATATTTCAAAATCCTCTGTCAATTTTTCTACAATGATCTTTCCAGTCAACCCTTTAACTAAATCCTCAAACTTGGAATGGTCCATTGGATTCTGTACTAGCAAGTTGTGATAATGCTCCTGGAAAAATAAATTTCCTTCATCGTCCCAAAAATAAGGGAGGTCATCATCAAATAGATATTTAAAAGCAAGTCTGAAATCCTTTATCTGCGAAGACATTGTATTAGCCTTATCCTACACTGCCTTCATAAGTTGATGTTTGTTAATAAACTTTTTGGCCCATAGCACAATTGCTACTTTGTCCTTAATACCGATGTCCTATAACTTTTGATATGTTAGAGAATTCAAGAAATTTAAAGCATTATGAGCAGTATTTAAAGGCTTCTTTTCCACGGTTTCATTTACTAACTTCAGTCTTTCAGTAGCTAAATTGACTAGTGCACTTTCATCATCAATAAAATTTAAATAGTGTCTAAACTTGGTGATTTCTACTGACAATGTATCCCAAATTAAATGCGTATCTCCTTGTAGAGGATCTCTTCCTGTACTTCTTTCCTTTAACTCGCTGAACTTTTTCTGTAATTGGATTTTATCATTCAATGTCTTATTTTTCTTCTTGATGCTCCTAGCCAATTTTGATTTAATTTTTTCATTTTCTTCTCTTAGTTCCTTAATTTCCACTTCAGACTTACCTATGACATAGGAACCAATAAATCATCTGCAGAGAATTCATTTAACGACTTTTCAATATCTATGATGGGTAAATCATTGTCAACAGGGGTTTGACTCATTAGCTCTTCCATAATTTCATTTTCATCATTCTGATCTGTTTTTAACTTTGAAATATGAGCCATTAATTCAGCTTTTTCCACCTCCCATTTTCTTTTCTCTTCTTGCAACTTCAATGATTTCCCTTTGTAATCCATTATCTCTTGATAAATTTTATCGTTTTCTTCTTGAAGTGTAAAAAACTCTAAGGACTGAGCATGTTCAGCATTTGGGATTTTAAGTTTCTTTTTCAATACATGAATGGTATTGTCTTTCTCTTCTAAAAGGTTTTTGATTACCTACATATTTCTGGTTCGGTGCCTAAGTTTATAACATCTCCCTACAACTTTTTAATTTGGATCAAATTTCCTTTATTTTCCACTTGCTCATGCTTCAGCCAGACCTCCATCTTATCTACAAGGGACTATAACTTATTAATTTTCACAATAGCATGTTAAATCATAATAAATAATATCTCTAGTCTGCTTATGGAGTTGTATCTTATCTGGGACATTAATTTTGTCCAACTTAACCTCCATTTTAGACACTTTCTTGTCATTTACCACGTCGAACTTCAAGGTATTCCTCTCTACATCTCGAGTAGAAATCAATGATGTCTTTTGATTGATTAGACTTCTAACTTAAGGAAGCAAATTTCTAGTTTCCTCTGATGATTGCATTTGTTTTTCAACATAGCTTAATACTAACTCTGTTCTATATTTGAAACAGGAATTGGGCTCTGTGATGCATTCTCCTTCGAAAGAATACTGATGTATCTGTACAGAATTTTTCAGAAACAAGACCATTTTCTTTGAATCCTCTAAAGCTATTTCTTCTGAAACTTGATCATCCTGAAAGTGTGTTTTGATATTTTTATGTGAAATATTCTCATCTACATCCATGCCATCAGTTTTAGAAAGACTCCTCTTATTCAAAATGCTATGATTGTCAAGTGTTTGAACTACTGCAGTCAACTCATTGCTTCTATCTTCATTGATTTCTGAATTTTCTTTAAAATAAGGCAAATTGGCTATTCTATCTAAACCTTCAACCATTTGATGAACAAATGGTTTATTTTTGTTTGACTGCTTCCTCTAAGAAATGATATGATGTGGATCATAATTTATTCTTTGTTCCTTATGAAAATCCATAACCTCTAGTAATTTCTCTATGATCAACAAGGCACTTTTATTCTTGAAAACAAATGGACCAACTTTGAGAGGAAATTTAACATTGGAATACTTTTTGAATGCTCCAAAATGTTCTTCTTCTACACATAACCTCTGCCTCATAAATTCAAGTGCAAATATCCTTGGAGTCAGAAAACCAGGTAACCTGTATGGTTCCCCAGTAAATCCATACACCCTCAAAATAGTAAAGTCTTTATATAGAAACCAGTCTCCTATCTTGTCCTCTGAATAAGACTGTAGCATAAGTCTCATTTCTTCTAGAACTCTTGGTAAAACATCATTAAACAACACTTTGTAAACCCTAGCCATAATTGTATTTACAAACTTGAACATGTTAATTTTTTTTGGAATATCTGGAGAGAATATGGTGGACAAGAATTATAATTCTGACACATTAGAACACAGCAGCATGTTCAGTAAGTATGACTAATACCTAAAAAAACCTGACTTTAGGGAATTCAACCAACTGGACATGGATAACCTTGACCAAATACTCATCCAAATTAAAACAATGGATTAAATGAGACTTGGGATCAATTGAACTTATAATCAATAAGAAACCTAAGATGAATTCACCGATATGAATATCATTATCCAAACCTAGAATTTGGCTGACTAAAGACATGACCATATCTACCTCTTTTTTGAAAATGTTAACATTATATGGCAGAAAAAGTAGTTCTAATGACTGACTATCTTTCAGAATACTGGATAGAAATTGGCATCTAACTTTGGTTTTACAACTTTTATACATTTTGAATAAGACTGGCTCATTCAAAGACTCACAATTATCAGGGAAATTATCAGGCAGGTTCAGTATCCAGCGAACAGTTTTCGCATCAACCTTAAAAATTATTTTTGACGTGGTATGATTCATGATAACTCTTTCAAAGGGAGAATAACTATTTGCACACCACTCGACAAATTCATGAAATGGTAAGGTTTTTTCAATAGCAAAATAATATGAGAAATAACTGCAGACATTTAGAACATCATTCCCCTGCAAATTACACTGCCACAACCGCTCCTTTGAGACTGATACATTTCCAACTAATAGAACAGGGTCACATACGTTTCTTTCCCTATCAACAAAAAATTATTCTCTTTCATCTAAGACTCTACATAAAACTCCTAAACCCTATTCCTTTTCCATAATGAACAAAGGCAACAACTCTTCAAACCAAGTTTAAGCATTTCAAGGCTTACCTGTGACTGTAGATATGTAGAAGTTGACTTTGGAAAGATGGTGAACTGTCCACTTCCTTTTCACCCATAGCGTGCACTTGAAATGATTTTTTTAATCCAACTCAACTTCACTTTTATATTCCAAACTTTTTCGAAGCCCTCATCAAGTGGTTTTCCCTTTAGCGCTTTCATCCGTGGAACTCACTCCAAGTCGCCACGTGGAATTTGGTTTACATTCCACTACCACTTTTCTGTTTTAAACATCTCGCAGCTTTACCCTCCAGAACCAACAATTACCGTTGATGAATTTTCACTTTTCACCTAAATCGTTGGATCAAGATCGTTTGTACATATTCCGCTAGCCTTTCTCATTTTTTCTAGTGTGTATCTTTACTCAATGGATTGTTTCTTAGCCGTAGATTTTGTTCACTTAATTTCATAGCCGTTGATATTTTTACTTTGTTAATCACTTCTGATTCTCCATCATCACTTATCTCCTACGCAAATTTTCCCAGCAGATCCATTTTAAATCATAGATCTTCACACTCGCCCTTTACACCTTTGGATTGTGTAACAACTTAATCAAAATGCGCATTTTAATAATGAAGTCAAGACCATCAAACTTAGCCAATTTTATGTATCCTTTTATCACTCCTCCATCATACCTCTTCCTCAGCTGTTCAACATAGAGATGTTAACAACTAGTATAGGAATACTGAAATTACCTCACCATCATTAGTATAGAGATACTGAAACTATCTCATCAACATCGGTATAAAAATACTAAGTGTGCTACATCAGTAGAGGAATAGTGAAACTATCTCAATCAAACATCTCAACAATCAACCATCATCAGTATGATAAAACTGAAACAATCATCTCAAGAATCTATGTAACACCACTGAAACTATCATTTCAACTATCAGTATACAAATACTAAAGCACACATCTCATCAATCATCAGTATAGCAATACTGAAGTATACATCTCAATTAGTCATTAGTATAACAATACTGAATCAACCATCTCAATAATAAGAATATCAATGATGAACCAATCATCTCAGCAGCCATCAGTATAACAATACTAAGCTCATCAATATAAAAATATTGAACTACACATCTCAGCATATCAATGCTAAACCAGTCATCTCAGCAGTCATCAGTATAACAATACTGAGCTAAAAAACCATCAATACAAAAAATATTGAGCTAAATAGTCATTAGTATAATAATATTGAACTAAACATATCAATAGTATATAAATACTGTAACAACCATCCTTCCCTCTAACTATCTCAGAGCAACATCACGGTGAGTTCTATGGTAGATCCACCCAGGAATTTTGTCTAACTTACTAACTCTTTCGAGCCAACAAGCCTAATTAGATATATGGATCTTCCTGAGGACCAACAAGCATTATCCTGGCTTACAACCCCACTTGGGTTAAACTGATCTAGCCAGACATACTAATCTCCCTAGGATCAACATGCCTCATTTGACTAACCCTTTCAGACCAAACTATCCTAGCCATACTTACCCTACTCTAGACTAAGCTACTCACCACTGCATCCTTCTTCCATTTACCATCACTCCCTCTTTCGAGAGAGGTCCTTTCGGACTACACCAAGCATGTCTCAAAAGTATTCAAACTTTGCATGAGCCATAGGCTTAGTCAACACATCTGCCACTTGTTCCTTTGTAGGATCATATTTGAGCTTTACAGATCCTTTCTGCAACTTGTTATTTAAACATTCTCTTTTTGTACATTTTCAACTACATCGTTCTTCTCTTGTACATCTGCAATGGTATCGTACATTCACAACTTGCATCATTCTTCTTTTGTAGGTGATTGCATACAATCCTTCCTACCAATAAAATACGATTGTATGATTAGAAACATTTCATAACATGTGACATACATAAAGATATATGTCATATAGTCATGCAACTATTTCTGTTAATGCAACAAACATCTATATACAGTAGCTTTCTTTATGTCTTCCATATTTCCAAGACATTATTTCATAAGTAGCAATCGAACATTGTACAACAACATAAGCCACTTACTCATCGCCTGCATATTAGTAGCATACTACAAATATTCTAATATGCATAATACATTTCCTGAATCTAGAAACATATCTATGTACACATCTTGAAAAACTAGATATATAGGAAATGATAATTCTAATACTTATCTTTGTTTCTTTGGTAGACTCCATCTTGATTTTTGTCTTCTTGAACTGCTGGAGTCTCTGCCAAATGTGTTCAACTTCATCGTCTGATTCTGAGGACCTTTCTTATCTTTCTCATGATCAGAAATACTAAACAAGTCTTCTTACACCACATATTACATAGAAATTTTTCTGTGTGTCTCACCAATGCACCCCTTCTTATCCAATGATGGAATCAGTAAGAGTATAATCTTCATCTTCATCGATATGATTCTTTGGAATCATATTCCTCATTACTTGAGAAATATTTACTTGCTTTCTTCTTAGCTGCAATATCTTCATCCTTGGTTGCATTGAGAGAAACACTATGCTTTGTGCAATATGTTTGATTACATAGTACTACCAACTCAATCAAATTCATCATACCTTTGCAGTTCACTTTAGGTACAACAGTATTTGCTCTGCATATTTTACTTGGATAAGTAAAATGTCTTCTAGATTTCATCATGCTTCTAATCTCATGAATCATGCCAAGATTCTTGAAATTTGATATCTGCCGTAGTCACTCCCTCTTAGGTGGAGCACCATCCTCCCTTTGCATCTGTATTAGGAAACTGGGGTGACAGGTAGTCTCCTCTACTGTTAGTCTTCTTTGTATCCGTCTATGTCAATTATCAAGGACACTATATATCAGGATCCTTCATCTCGAACTTTGTTGCAAGTTTTGTCTTGTCCTTTATAGGATTCTATCCTCAACCTTTTAGTAAAGGTTGGGATATTCATCACTCTAGTTGATCCCCAAGCTTCTCATATGATTGCATGTGTTGTCCCAAGGGTGCCTATTGAGCTTGTATAAATCCTTGTGTGCATAGTTGGTTCTTGTAGATAGTCTCAAACCATATAGGTTGTTTGATTTGTTCTTCTACTTTGATTACACCAATTGTCTAGTGTAATATCCACTACTGAAGCGGTGTGTCTAGTTCCTAGTTGATTGTCTTGCTATAATCGACTCTCTCTGTTGATAGAAACCATGAAAATTACTTTGTATCTTTTTATACTTCGATCGAAAGTATACTCGATCTTGTAGATCTTCTTGGAAGACTTCATAAAACTTCCCTTCATGTCTTGAGCTCATATCCAAACATCATTCTGTATGATCGACTGGTACTTCTAGAACATATCATCCTTCCGTTCTTCCTTCTTGGGACATTATTTCGCAAAGTGTCCTTTCACATCACAACTGAGCTATTGAGTTGTGAGATGTCCTTATATTCTTTTTCTTTCTCTTCTTCAATCAATCGTGCATTTCCCCATATGTGATCTTCCTACTATACCAACTCTCTTGAATGAATTTGGAAGACCATTATGCTTCTACTTCTTTGGCATTATCTTCAGCGGCTTCTAATTGCTCCTTGAGATGAGATCTTCTTGTGAAGTAGTCATTGAATGTTTTATAACATTGCACCTTCACATTCTTGAGTTGATTTCTCAAGGTCATCTTCGTACATACTATTCATTGCGTCGAACATATCCTTGGTATTTTTTAAGGATGTTACATGTGAGATATAATGGATAAATACTCCTCTTTTTTTTGACTTCATCTATGTCTGAATCTGCAACTCTTTCTTTGGCATAGTTCTTCATGCTTATTCAAGTATGGTAAGCACTCTATAACTCATGCTTAGAAGTTCTCGATTCTTTCAAGCTTGTCCTCAAGCTTAGTATTGTTTGCCACTATGATAAATATGAGAACCTCAAATAGAAACAGAGAGGATGAAACTTACCAGTGAGAGTGCTTCAACTTGATGTTTGCTTGAAGGATATTTTGAAATACTGATTTTGGTGGACCTAGAGTTTGATAAAGAAACCCTAATTTTTGAACTTAGGTATCTTTCAGATCTGATTGGATAGAAGGATGTGCCTCCTCAAGGAAAGTGGAGCAGTATACTTATTTTCCCAAAACTGTGGACAAAACTGCAAAATATCTGATGCCCTAGTTTTCTTCGGCAGTAGTGTTAGATAAAAAATTAAAGTTCACAGAATGTGAAACTTATTACATAGAGATATGTGCCTTCCTAAGGAAAATTTTATTGTCCTCCTTCTTCAATTGATTGGTGGAGGGAAGAGCCCATAAATTACTGATATTGTTTTTGCTATATCTCCGAAATTACTACTCCTCTATGTCTTCAACTTTTCACTGAGGTAGCCTCGCCTGTCCTCTTTCCAACACCGTAGGTTTTTGCAGAATTGTTTTCACCAATTGGGACTTATGCGAGTTTCCCCAAAGTGACTTATTTCAGGACAGTTCATCATAGCGAACTTGTACGGACTACCACATGTCACTCATTCATCTTTGGGGTTTGAATTTTTTACCACAGAAAGTACAGCTTGTGCCCTTTCTAGAACAAATTACTAAATATCATTTGGAACTTTAGCCTGAGATATAGCGATTCTACCTAGGTCACCTATTTAAGGTTGAAATCCAGGAGAGGCTAGAACCCTGAGTTGGAGGAATCATATCCCCTACAATATAGCGAATATGAGGCTGAAAATTTTACACATAGTACATAAGGAATTTATCTTTGTCCTGTAAAAGTTTCATCTCCTCAGGATTCTCCAATCTTGACATATGGTGAAAGTCCCAAAATTACTAGTTTTAGTCTTTTAGGGTTTTCAAGCTTGAAACCCTAATCTTCAATAGTTGTAGTTGTAGCATTGCTTCAGCTGCACAAAGACTTCTTTCAGGGTAGCTCTAATGCCATGTTAGATTTTTAATTTTTATACAATATCTAAAACATTTAGAATCATAACATCATAACCATAAGCAAAGGATCACTGAAATAAGGACAAATGCATCAACACAAGAGAACACAAGAGAACACAAATATTTTCCTCAGGGAAACCACAAGGGAGAAAACCCCACAAAACTTCCTCAGTATATAATTCAACCAAGACAGTGTAAAACCCCAACAACAAGTGTAGTTTCTAATATTCCACGGTAGATTCTTTCTCTCTCTCTCTCCAATGCAATACTTGAGTGTGTGATATTTTGAAATGAGAAAGGAGCCTCACCTATTTATATTCATTAGGTGAGTGCATCAAATAAATAACTATGTCGGCCAGGTTCCCTAATTAGGGATTACTTACCTTCGGATACTCAAAATACATTTAATATACTATTTATTTGGCTACTATTTCCCTGACTTACAACGGACGGCTTACCTCATGACTTTTACATGACCAATTACATCAAGGACATCTCCGAATGGAGGAATAACATATCCATAGGAGAACACAACAAAAGTACAATAGAATATATTCCAAAGTTACAATATTTTAACATCTCCTTCAAACCTACAAATATCACCACACAATTCTTCCTACTATCCCACCAAACTATCTTTGAGAAAATATGGGTTAGATCTAATTGCCTACTGATTCTACATCAACATGAAACTTTAAAGGGAAAACATTATACAAGAATTGGGAAGAAGATTGAATTGATTCATAATAAATGAACATGGGGAAATACTTATAGACTTTGTGAGTTCCTTCCTCCTCCATAGACTAGACCTTCTCCTGTACCATCCATGCCTTTGATTCCTAAAACATTTGTGGTAGAAAAGTGATTTCTAGCGCTCTATTCCTCCAGCATGCTTTTGCTCTCTGATTTTGTGTCCTTTAATTCACCTCATATTCCTTCATTTTATAGGATTGCGATTTGAGAACCCAATATATTAACCATGAATGTGGGATTAGTATTTTTGAATATTTTTTGTTAATTTCTTCAAAAAACCCACTTTTACTAGTTTTTAGGCATAAAACTTGATTTCAGTATTTCCATGACAATTAATACCCATGTTAGCCATTTTTTCCAATGTGTGAGTTATAGGAATTGGGTTTTGGACCTTAAGTGGTCATGGTATTGGCCTCTTTAGAGCCATGATTTATTCAAATAGTTCTTCCTTTGTGGAAGTAGTGGTCAAATGAGAGATTGAAGCTCTCAGATGTTCAAAAACTCTGATCTTCATGTTGCGAGGGAAGTAGAAATATGTTTTTAGACCGACACTCTCAAGGGTGTTAATTTTATTATTAACAATACCCCCCCTATAGTTGTAAGGGGGGTCCAGGGGTGGAGGTGACTGTTTTGGGATCCCCCGATGGTGGGCGTTCAGGGGAAGCACCCCTGCAGCGAAAATTTAGGAAAACGTTCCTTGTAAAATGTTGTAATTTTAGAGTCATGACTTGGTCAATAATGGGGGATTTATAGGACCATGGTATTGGGTGACCTGTGGCATTTTACCATGGGAATTGCCCTATGAAATAAATGCATTATAGTGTGGTTGTGTATTGTATTGTAGAATTGTAAAAAAATATCTATGATTGTGTGAGAGAGTAAAGAGGAAGTGCAGCATGCATGCTGTAGGTTGTATCCCTTAATTTTGTTGGACAGTATAATAATAAAGGGCTGAAAATTTTTGTGTGAACATATCCCATTGTGGGTGAACCACATTGTATTTGTGTCTCTCTTATAATCTGTTAATGTGTTTTTTATTTGTTTCTATTTTATTGGTATTGATCTTTAATCTTGTTTTATAACAATTGGTATCAGAGCCAAAAGGTCTATTTGGTTGCTAATCTCATAGGAAAGAAGTTTCCTTGTTCAAGTGGAAGAAATGGTAGAAGAAGGAAAGTTTAGGGTTGATAAATTTAACGGCCAAAACTATGAGTTATGGAAGAAGAAAATGGAGGACTATATATACCAGAATCATATGTTCCTATCGTTGGGCATAAAAAAAACAATCAACGATTATGAAGGATGAAGAATGGGAGGTTCTTGACATAAATGCACTAGGAACAATACTGATGTGCTTAACTTCACCAGTGGATTTCAATATTACAAAAGAAAATACAATGAAGGGTGTGATGAGTGCATTAGCCAAGATCTATGAAAAACCCTTGGCTTCCAACAAGGTATTTCTAATGAAGCATTTATTTAATATGAAGATGTCAAAAGGTGGATATGTTGCTGACCATTTAAATGAATTTAATATGGTTACTAACAGCTAAGTTTTGTAAGAGTGTACTTTAATGATAATGTTAGGGATCTTCTAATCTTGTGCTTATTGCCAAAAATATAGAATGGCTTGGTCATGGATGTAAGTAACTCTATCTTTGCTTCAAACATTATTAAATTTGATGATGTTGTTAGTGTTATTCTTATCAAGGAAATCCAAAGAAAAAGCACAGGTGAGACAACATGTAATGCGTTGACCATGGAGAGAAAGGGAAGACAAAGGGATACAGGAAATAGAAAAGGAAGATCCAAGTCCATACTGGGAAGGATAGAGTATTGGAATGATGGAAAGAGTGGACATCTGAGTAAAGGCTGTAGAGCTCCAAATAAGAAAGGATACAAGTAGAAAAAGACTACTTCGGAAGCTAATGTAGCAGGTGATATGTTACAAGATGCTTTGATTCTTGCATTAGAGAATACTAGTGGGTAGTATATTCAGGGGCATCATGGAATGCTACACCCCATAGGAAATTATTTCATGATTATGTTCCAGGTGATTTTGGACATGTTTTATTGGGGGATGATGAGTCATGTAAAATTGTTGGAATGGGTACGGTACAGATTAAGTTAAATAATGGAAATGAATGGCTGCTAAAATATGTAAGACATATTCCTACTATGAAAATAAATATGATATGAACTTGGAAGTTGGGAGATAGTAGTTGTTTGTCTACATTTGAAAAAACATGGTGGGATATCTCTAAAGGAGCACTGGTAATAGAAAAAGGAGATACGATAGGTACCTTTTATTTATGTCCTGATAATACTGATTATTCTATCTTTGTAGCTTTCATGGAAATAGGTGCATCGTTGTGGCATCATAGGCTTTGCCACATGAGTGAGAATGGGAAGCAGATTCTCCACCCAAGAAAAATGCTTCCATATATGAATCAAGTAATTTTGGAATCTATGAGAATTGTTTTTATGGAAAACATACAAGAGTTATATTTGTCAGGGTTGGGAAAAAAAAAGAAGAGTGAAAAGTTAGAGCTTGGGCATACAAATGTATGGGGACCAGCTCAGGTACAAGCTCTTGGTGGATCTCATTATTATGTTAATTTTAATGATGATGCAACAAGAAAAAATTGGGTTTATTTCATTAGATATAAATATGTTGTGTTTGCTACTTTTAAGAAGTGGAAATATTTGGTTAAGAATGAGACAAGGAAAATACTGAAATGTCTTAGATATGATAATGGAGGTGAATACTGCAACATGGATTTTGATAATTATTGTTCATACCATGGGATTCATAGAGATAAGAAAGTCTTAATAACACCATAGAAAATGGTGTGTCAGAAACGATGAATAGGATGATCATGGAGCATGTAAGGTGTATGAGATTGCATGTAGGTTTGCCCTTACAGTTTTGGGTTGATGTTGAAGATATTGTTGTTGATTTAATAAATAGAGTTCCATCAAATGATTTGGATGGTTGGATTCCAGAGGAGGCATGGAAAGGTAAAAATTTAAACTCCTCATTTCTGAGAACTTTTGGTTGTGAAGCATTTGTCCATACTGATAAAGAAAATAGAACAAAGATTGAGGCTAAATCCAAAAATGCACCTTTACTGGATACATGGTTGATGATTTTGGTTATCACTTATGGGATTATGAAAAGAACAAAATAATTAGGTTTATAGATGTGGTATTAAATAAAAAGGTTACGTAAAAATATCAGTTGTAGGGAAAGAAAGAAGAAAAGGAAAACACAAAGTACATAGTTCTTGATGAAATCAAAGAAAATGAAGCTCCAAAGGTACCAAAAATTCAAGAGAAACAACATGTACCTCAAACTACTGCAAATGTAAGAAGATCTACTAGGTTAAGTAAACCCCTTGAATGATTCCCTCCTTCAATGAATTATTTATTGACGACTGATTGTGGTGAACCAGAATGTTATGAAGAAGCAATGCAGGTGGAAAATAGAAAGAAGTGGGAGCAAGGAATGAATGAGGAGATGGACTCATTGGTAAGAAACCACACTTGGTATCTAGTTGAGTTGTCTATAGGTAAAAGAGCATTGCAGAATAAATGGTTTTATAGGTTGAAGGAAGAAGATGGAGGAAAGAAGCAGTACATGACTAGACTTGTTGTAAAGGGATTTGTACAAAAGAAAGGTATAGATTTTGATGAAATATTTTCTCCTATTGTTAAAATGACTTCAATGAGGACTATTTTAAGTATAGTGGTGGTAAAATATTTGCATCTTGAATAGTTATATGTAAAAACAACCTTTGTCCATGGGTATTTGGAGGAACATATTTATATGCAACAACCATGGAGGTACAAGGTCAAAGGGAAGGATAATTTGGTTGCAGGTTGAATAAGAAGCTCCAAGATAGTGGTATTTGAAATTTGAAGTTTATGACATAACATGGTTATAGTAGATGTCAGTCTAAATGCTTTGTTTAATTCAAGAGGATAGATGATGGAAGGTATATTATCTTGTTATTATAGGTGGATGGAATGCTTGTTGTAGGGTCTAACATGTAGGATATAAATCTGCTAAAAAGGAAACTAGGTAAATCATTTACAATGAAGGATTTGGGCACTGTAAAGAAAATCCTTGGTATGTGAATAACAAGAGAAAGAAAAAATCGCAAATTGACACTATCTCAGGGTGAGTACATAGAAAAGGTGTTAGAGAGGTTTAGAATGAAGAATAAAAAATTGGTTAGTACACCTTTTTCCATCCATTTCAAACTAAGTAAGGATATGTGTCCCAAGAAACAAGAGGAGATAGAATACATGTCTAAGGTTACCTATACATAAAAAGTTGGAAAGTTTATTTAGTCCATGGTGTGTACAAGACAAGATATCACACATATAGTGGGATTTATCAGCAGGTATATGAACAATCCAGGTAAAGAGCATTGGAGGGAAGTAGAGTGGATTCTTGGGTATTTGATAGGTATAAATTCTCATGCATTATGTTTTGGAGGTTTAGACATTGTTCTATAGGGATATGTTGATGCCGATATGGAAGGTGATAAACACAGTAGGAGGAGAACCAGAAGGTATGTTATTAATGTAGGTGGAACAATGGTAAATGGATTTCAAAACTGTAAAAGGTTGTTGCACTTTCAACAACATAAGCAAAGTATGTTTCTTCCACATAGGATAGTAAAGAGATGATTTAGTTGCATAGGTTTATGGAGGAATTGGGTAAGAAGTAGGAGAATAACAGGTTGTAAAGTGATATCTAGAGTGTCATTCATCTTGCAAAGAAATCAACCTTCCATTCGAAGATTAAACAAATACATCTCAAGTACCATTTGATAAGATTTGTTCTGGAAGATGAACTGTTAAAGTTGGAAAAGATACATACTAGCAAGAATCCTAGAGAGTATGTTGACAAACATAGTAATCAAATAGAAATTTATTTCTTGTTTAGTTTCTGTTGGCCTTCAAGCATGAAGGTGAAGAATAAAAATTTCCCAGGTCCAAGGTTCATAGCATAGTCTAACAAGTGCAATGGTGGTGGAGTTGTTGTGATCAGCCTCCAAGTGGGAGATTGTTGGTTGTGGAGTGTGGTCTCCCTGATTTAGAGATGTTATTTTGTTAGGAAAAAAGGATTGCAGAGAAATAAAAATAAACACAATGAAAATACTAAAACATAAACACATTACAAGAGAAACACGAATATAACATGGTTCACCCAAGATGGGCTACATCCACACATAAATTTTCAGTCCTTTTCTTATTATGTTGTCCAACAAAATAGAGAGATACTACCTACAGAAAACCTATTGCACTTCCTCTTCACTCTTTCATAGTCTCTCTCACACAATCATAGAGATCATTTTATAATGATACAATACAATAAAAAACCATATTGCAATTCCTTCCTTTTATAAAGTGAATACCATGGGAAAATACCATGAGATTCCCAAAACCATGGGCCCGTAAATAACCCATTATTGACCAAGTCATGACTCTGAAATTACAACATCTTACAAGCCATTGTTTCCTAAATTTTTACTATGGGGATGCTGTCCTCAAACCCTCACCATGTGGAGCTCCCAAAATAGTCATCGTCCCCCGTAGACACCCCTAACGACTATAGTAGGGGGGAACCCCCTCCCCCCACATCCCCCCGTAAGGTGCTTGGATCCAAACACGACTGAAACACTAACATCTCTAAATCAGAAGATCAAGCTACATAACCAACATATTTCAGTCATGTTTGGATTCCATCACCTAACGGGCGGGGTGTGTGTGGAGGGTGTCATTAGGTGAAAGTGATCCCAACTTATGGACACATATCTTGAGAAAGAAAGAGTATAAGTAAGAAAGAGATGGAAGTATTGAAATAATATTGAAGATGAAGAAGATGTGATATTTTGGTGGAAAGATTCTAATTATGGGATATAAATGGATCTTTGATATAGAAGAAGTTTGCACAACAAACAGCCGATTGCACAAAATCGATGAAAAATAATAGTAGAATGTGCATAGCCTAGAAGGATGCTTGGTACTAGGATATGCTAAGAGAATACACAATGGATTATGTAGATCGCATAAGTGTTGAGGTATTGATGTACATATTTCAAAGGACATATACCACAAAACACTGAAGTGGCAAAGTGTTGATATTGCAAGAGATGCAATCACATATTGTATATCATTGAGATGTAGGGTATGCATATGGAAATTGGAGGAGAATAATATCATAGTTCGGTTATAATTTATTCATTTCATGGTGATAGGAAGGGAAAAGGGAAGGGATTCAGTGCTTCCTTCTAGTTGGTGTTGGAGAATACAAAAGGGATTTGGTGCTCAAAAAACAAGAAGAGCAGATTGCAATCTTCAATAAGGTTGGTTCCTGACTACAACAAGTTGGAGCTTACACAAAAGGCCTAATATCCATCTAGGTCGGTGCCTGAGTGAGTTGGTGCTCACATTTTGGATATTGGTATCTCCTATCCATGTAGTCAATACACACACACACACACACACACACACACACACATACCAAGTTATTTTACATATTTTGTGCGCAATTGTTTCCATTGTTGTTTTTGGCAGAAAATTCTTGAAGTATAATTTGTTAAGCATAAACTGTGTAATTTGCGCTCTATATTGGTTCACCCCCCCTCTTAGTATAAATAATAATTCAACACAAATTGTTGATATTTTTGTGAATCCCTTCCGAAAATCTAAGTTTGAAAAAATATGGGATATGATTAAGCTTAAGAAAGATGACATTATTAGTGAGGGATGTACTATAATTCCACCTATTGAATCTCTAGAGAATTGTCTTGACGGTGGAATGTTGAAATAATAATCCTTACTAGTTCATCACATATTTGTAGCTTCTATAATTAGACAAACTATAGGTGATGGTTAATTATAATATCTGATTGAGCGCTTGATTAGTTGGTTGACTAATGGACCGAGAAGGCTCTTAACTAGTTGGTTAGGAAGTTGAATAGAATATTCTACTATGGCACAAACATGGAATATTTCAAGGAGGTCATTGTTTTCTATTTCCCAAGTATGCGGATACATTCTTCCTCATTTTAAGGATCTAGTTACATATTTTATCTATAAAAGGATGATTGTATGGATCATGTAATGGATGTGTGAAAGAAGCGAACTAATGTAGGAGTAAGGAATTTTGATGTATTTTCACTTTGTTCTTGAGTGTTGATGTCAAAATCCCATAATTTTCGAAAAATTTAAAATTTTGAAAATACAGATAATATTCAACAATGCAGTCAGCTAATTGTTTTAATTAGTTATATGCTAATGATTTCATAATCTGAATTATCTACTTGATTATGTTTATCTTATAGAATAATTCTTTTTCAATTTAATGACTTATTTTTCTTTGCGACCACAAGGTGGAACTGTCTTGGTATTCTGGGGCTTACTTAGCTTTTGAGCTAACGCAGAAAGTTTACCTGCTCTTACAGATTTACAGGTAAGAAAGATCCGGTGCTTCTTGTCAATAATCATAAAGCATACAGATATATGTTTGTTGCAAAAATAATAGCTCAGTAAAGGAATATAAATGTTGTTCAATTACAAATGCTTTTAGGAGGTAAAACCATTAAATCATTATTCTTTTTAAAGATGCCATAGAAACGAGATTCAGTCCAAACAGTATTGGTGATAGTTGCTTTCTCTCACTAGAATGTAATTTATAGTTTTCATTGCGAACTACCCTCTTCTATGTTTATTAATGTTTACCAAAGTTATCATTTGTAAACGCCTTAAATTTATCCTTCACGGAGGTTAAAGATGGCGGGGTTTTACGTTAAGGATCTATCTTAAATTGTGATCATAAACAATTTACGTCATGACAAATTTTGGTTAATTCTTGTGATAAGAAAGTAATGTACAATAGTTAAGGAGTTTTTATACTATTATCCTATCTTCTAAAGCTTTGAGGCTTAAAAAGGAATTATAGCATTATTACATACTACTATCAAATGGATTAAGTTAGTGTTGATGCACTGAGTTCTTTTACACATAACTTACCTGAAAGATTTCATCCAGTTATTGTCATTAAATGATCAAAATTCCAATGACAATCCCTATAAGGCTTTAACATCTCATTTGAAAACCCTAATAGTTTAATAAATAAATACTCAAAGGTAAACTAGAAATAAGCTAGCAAAAGGGTATCTTAACATTGGTTTTAAGAATTTCTCTTGTTAAATGTTAAGTGGCATAACCCTTGCTATAGTTATAATAGTTTGTTGAACGAATACTTTGCAATGCATAAATGAAGGGGTCATAGAATAGACCATGCCCATGATGAGTTTATGGTTTAGCCTTGATCTAAAGTTTTATGATCGTTTATTATATGCATCCTTAGCTTGCATAATGTGCTAGGTCGCATAATTGTTTATATCCTTGCTATGTTATAATCCTAACCTTTGATCTAAGGTTCTTTTGTTTAACCTTTCAGCGTGAAGGCTTGGTTGACATTCAGGATTATCGAACCTTGTAGAATCTTCACCCATCATATGATTTGAATGAGAAATCATTTGGATGATTGTTCGCCGGAACTATATAGTTTTTACCCACTGCATGCAAATAATTGGATTGTATACATGGACTCATTGTAGCCATGTGTTGTGAAGTTAAAAGGCACTCACAAACCCTAACTTGTTATTCCCTCCATTTTTTTCGGCCTTCGACCGCTCTGCTACAGTGTTTTAGACTGCACTGTCACTCTGCAACTCGTTGCTGGTAGTCTCCCAGCTTGCCTCTTTGTCTCCTGCACGTTGCGAGCTCGCCCTAAACGCTCGATAGAGAAGAGCTATAAACAAATTGATTGCTATTGGAACTGGGTTGGTTGTTTTCCTCCAGGGTTTATCCTTCACTGCTTGCTTATTTCAGTAATCTTCAAACTGTAAAAGTCTTATTCTCTCGTGGCCCAGTAGTGAGAGCTGTGGTCTCACATCTCGAGAGTTGTTGGGTCTTAGGGTTTCGCAGCATAGTGAATTTTTGGTTGGAAAATAGTTGCGGCTCAAGCGTATATTCTTTCTTGTCTTGTCGCTCCATCTCTTAGCCATCGCTGGTCATTGCTGCATTGGTAATCTTCATTTTTCCTGTGGCAGATGAAGGTTCTGTTCCTCCTCACGTTGGTAGCTGCATTATTTTTTATGGGTGGTTACATTTCTATGAAGTTTTAGGTAAGCATTAATAATGGTATCTTTAACTCTTTACACTTCGGTTTCATTAAATCTCTATTTATATAAGTGCAATATATTAACAATATCGTGGGTGTTGTTCACAGGTGACGGCTTGTCCTTCTTCGTGGTTGGTGTAAGGCTGGGACAACCGCTTGCTCATGAGTAAGCCTTGGATATCCCATGGTAGTTCGTCCTTGTTCAGTCCCTTATGGGACATTTTATGGTTGGTCACCATGGCCTGCAAAACCCTCGTGGTTTTGGTTTACCTGGGTTAACTTGGTTCGCTGTTTTTGTTAATGTAAAACCCTTGCTTTATGCAGGGTTTCTGGCTTAGGCCATGACCTATAAATTTTGATTTTGTTCTAGTTTTTGTGTATAAAATGTATAAATAAGGGAAGGCTGATAAATCCATACTCTGTTATCTTTTAGAATCTGAGAGGCATTTATAAAGGAGCTTAAACTCTTTTGTTTGATACCTCTGTTGTAAATTTTGATATAACAGGGTTTTACCTTACCTTGGCGATATGAAGATGTATTTACTATTTTTTTTTTAAATTATCTTTTATTTACAATATAATACTGTAATTTATTTTGTTATTACTTATATTGTGTAATGGGTTGTTGAGCTCGGTGAATCGAGCATGTCTATAATTTGTTAGTTTATCTCCTGCAAGTTATTACATTTGAATTTACCCTATAAATTATTTTAATGTTACCTGTTTAGGATAACTGTGTATTGTTTTTATATTATCTTTCTTTAATTCAGTATATTCTAATAAAGTTTTAAATATTGTTTTATATTTTTTAACCTTCAAAAAATAAGTAATTTAATGTTCTTAGAGTTGTACTTATGTAACTGATAGTTACATCTTTAAAGTACAAAATTTATATTTACTTGATATTTATTATAATGGGATATGAATGTTATTTTACTTACAAACAAATACTATTCCTATAATTATATACATTATCTTTGTACTTAGTCTATTTATAGGTGTATAATGAGAAAGTATTTTATTGTTATATTCTTATGCTTTCTATATTAAATAATTTATAAAGAATTCCTCTTGTATCTATATTACCCTACTTAGATTATAACATTAGAATTTATAAATAAAGGTAATAACAAATTAATTGTGTCCCTTTCTTTAAATAATTAGTAGTTATTATTCTACAATAGGAAAAGAAATGAACTGTAGAGTTGAAAATCATTTTTATTTAACCTAACCCTACACATTTTAACTATTATATTCGTTTCCTTTTTGTTTCAAAATAGATATAAAGATTTCGGAAATGAATGTTGTATAGAGAACTGTTTCATCTACCAAAACATACTACTGTTAATATAATAATATAGCTTCCTTTCCTTTTTCTAATAATTTGACATTCACAGTCTAGGTCTAACACTACTCTTTGTACAGAATAATATTTCTTCTGATAACAAATAAAAGAAAACATTCTAATAATCAAGATAACAACTTATTTTATATTTACTTCATACTTTCTTCATTTAAATTCACCACCTGTGCTAGAGTACGAGCTGGATTACTCCAGATGGGGAAAAACACATGTATGGTTTATTTTTCATCAAGAATAATTTCATTACTAAACAAGATAAGATATTCTATCTTCTAAATTTACATCATAACCTGAAAATGCATCATTCACTCACACACAGATATTAACATAGAAATTAGTAAATAGCAGAACCTGTTCTTGAAGCTGGTCGACAACAACAATGGGAGGCCGTTCCTCCCTACCAACTCCTGGGGAGTGCTCAAACAACGACTCCTTAGGACCCCCGAGCCTGCTCTGGTCTCCTTGGCTGGAACTAGGTGAAGCAATTAACCAAGTACTAGTACTGAGACTCAATACCAATCCTGAACTCGTTAGTCAATCTCTCAGCTAAGAAGCTATATCAAATCAAGTTCCTGTAGTTTATCCCCCAAACACCTTCCTTACAGTTTCCCTTTTTCCCAATGAATTCCTTGAAGTGCATTCCTCCTGAATGATTCTTCTCCTGGAAAATATCTGAGCAGCCTCAGCTCTCTACATTGGGCATTTTTAAAATATTTCCTAGGTCTTTTTGGGTTAGTTGTCATTAATTGAGCCACCTACTCTGATCCCACTTTCTTGGGGGATCATGACCCCAAATGTAGGGAAGTTTCCACCTGCAACATAGGAAGTGTTTGAGGATGCTGCCACTTGTCCTTTTGCTCTCCACCTAGTTCCTTCCACCAATTTGACCAGTAACACTCTTATTAACAGCTCTCCCAAGCTGTTGTCTCCACTTTTTATTTATTAAAAATAAAATATTTAGAATTACATTCCACATCTTTTGACTCTACTAAGTCATTAGTTTCAACTTAGCATTAAATTTAACATAATGTCTTAGGAATCAACTTAAAACAAATAACATTATTTTACAAAATTGGGGTATGTGACATACACACCCCCTTAAAATATAACATCGTCCTCGATGTTATTTATTCTTCATCCTATGAAGTCCCCAGGAATAGAATTGGGTATGCTTCTCGCATTTTACTTTCCAATTCCCAGGTGGCTTCTTCAGGACTAAGGTGCTTCCATTGCACCTTCACCTGTCCAATGATGCGGTTTCGAAGTGTAATTTCCCTCCTCCTAAGGATACAATCCGGTTCCACTAGAAATTCTCCTTTTGGTTCCACCTGTACAACATTCCAATCAACCACATTAGTAGCATCATGAACATATTTATTTAAAACAGAAATGTGAAAAACATTATGTACTCTCAAGTTAGGTGGTAATGCTAGTTGGTAAGCTACTTGACCAATCCTAGACAAAATTTCAAATGGACCACAGTAACGAGGTTCCAACTTTGTACAACTCCCCAGTCTTAGAGAGCTCTTCTTAGGCCTTACCTTGATGAACACATGTTCACCTACCTGGAACTCCTTTGGAGTTCTTTTCAAGTCTACTTGACTTTTCTGCCGATCCTGTGCCACTTTCATATTTCCCTGCACTTGCTTCACAATTTCCTCCATTTCTTTCAACAATTCTGGACCTAACACCAATCTATCTACTGGGTTATTCCAAGAGATAGGAGTGTTACATTTTCGTCCATATAAAATTTTAAATGGACTAAATTTAGCTGATAACTGATAGTTATTATTATACGCAAACTCTACTAGATGTAAATAGTCCTCCCACTTACCTGGTTGATCTTTCACATACATTCTCAATAAATTTTCCAGTACCTGGTTTACTCTTTCAATTTGTCCATCTGTTTGAGGATGCAAGGAAGTACTGAAATTCAATGTTGTATTTAATCCTTTAAACAAGGACTTCCAAAATTTTCCCATAAACTTAGGATCTATGTCTGAGATTATAATTTTCGGTACTCCATGTAATCGAAAAATCTACTTTAGAAAGATATCAGCTATATTGGAAGCCTTGTAAGTAGTTTTAATAGGTATAAAATGAGCTGCCTTGCTTAACTTATCAACCACTACCATAATAGAGTCATTCTCATTTTGATTTCTAGGCAGTCCAGTAATAAAATCTAGGCTAATCACTTCCCATTTCCAGCTAGGAATAGGTAAAGGCTGTAGCAAACCAGCTAGGTGTTGGTGTTCGATTTTTACCTATTGACATTCTAAACACCTTGCAATATATTCAGCTACTTCAGTTTTCATATTTGGCCAAAAATATTCTTTTCTTAGCATGGTTATAGTCTTTTGATAACCTGGGTGACCTGAATATGGTGTTTTATGGACTTCATCCAGAATTAACAACTTAACCTTAGGTACATTAGGTACATATACTTTATCTTTATATAGTAAAAATTCATTTTCATTTAAACTATAACCTTTTATTAAGCTTTCTGTAGGTTCTTCCTTAGCTGTAATTTTCATTTTCTGATAAATTTCATCTTGTTTTACTCCTTATTTAAGCTGTTCGTTTAAGTCTGAAACATAAGTGTTGATTGCTGTTGTGAAGTTCAGCTTTGTGTTTCTGCTTAATGCATCAGCCACCTTATTTTCCTTACCCTTTATATGGTGAATTTCAAAATCATACTCACTTAAGAAAGAGAACCACCTAGCTTGTCTAGCATTCAAATTAGGATGATCTAGAATATATTTCAATCCTTTATTATCAGTCATTAAAATAAATTTTCTGTCGATTAAGTGATGTCGCCACATTTTTAAGGCGTGTATTACAGCTGCTAGTTCCAGATCATAAGTTGCATAATTATTTTCATGAATTTTTAACTTTCTAGACTCATAGGCAATAACATGCCCTTCTTGAGTCATAACACCGCCTAAGCCATCATTACAGGCATCAGTACACACTACGAATTCTTTATTAGGATCTGCTATTCTTAGAATAGGTGCACTAGTCAATAGAGTTTTTAACTTCTTAAAAATTGCTTCACATTTCGGGTTCCATTCAAACTTCTTTCCTTTCTTTTGCAAGGAAGTTATCGGATTTGCTATCCTTGAAAAGCCTTCAATGAACCTTCGGTAATAACCGGTAATTCCCATGAATGACCTAACATCCGTTACATCTTTAGGAACTAGCCAATCTTCGATTTTTCGTATCTTTTTAGGATCTACAGAAATTCCTTCTTTAGTCACTACGTGACCTAAATACTGAATTTTATCCTTAAAGAATTCACACTTACTAAACTTTGCGAAGAGTTGATGTTCTCGCAACTCTTGCAAAACAATTTTTAAGTGTTCTTTATGTTCTTCTTCCGTTTTTGAATAGATTAAGATGTCGTCGATAAACATGACCACAAACTTATCTAAATACTTATGCATTATATTATTCATTAAACACATAAAGACAGTTGGGGCATTAGTAAGCCCGAATGGCATTACAACAAACTCGTAGTGTCCATATCTTGTTCTAAAGGCTGTCTTGAAGATATATTCATCTTTAATCCTTACTTGATGATATCCTAACCTCAAATCTATCTTCAAAAACACTGTGGCTCCATGTAGTTGATAAAACAAATCATCTATATGGGGCAACGGATATCTATTTTTGATAGTCATCTTGTTTAGCTAACGGTAGTCTATGCATAATCGCATAGTTTCGTCTTTTTTTTTTTAACAAAGATGACTGAAGCCCCCCAGGGAGACACACTAGGTCGAATGTATTTTTTATCAATTAACTCTTTTAATTGTGATTTTAACTCATTGAGTTCCAATATGTTCATTCGATAAGGAGCCTTTGAACTAGGTACCGCACCTGGTACCAGTTCAATGGTGAAATCCAATTCCCTTTTTGGAGGTAATCCTGGAATTTCTTCTGAGAATAAGTCAGTATATTCTTTTAAAACAGGAATATTTTCTATTTTTAACTTACCTGTTTTAGTTTTACCTTCCTCATCTGTAATAGTTACTGCATAGGCTTTACATCCTTTTCTAACAGCTCTTTTAAGTTGTAAAGTAGAAATATTTCTTACCATAGTTTTTCTAGGAATACCCTTAACCTTTACTGGTTGTTCATCACTATTTAAGCATGTGAAATTTTTATCGTAACAGCTTAAAATTACCTCATGTTGTTCTAACCAGTCCATACCAATCAGCAAATCATATTAGCCAAGTGACAAAACATTAATTTTAACTACAGTTTCAAATTCATCCATAAGTAAAGCACATTCTTTCACAAAACAAGTTATTTTTCTTTTAGCCCTAGTGGCTAGTTGAACCAACCATGAATTCTTAAACTTATCGACAGACAACTTACATTTTTCCACTATATGAGGTGCAATATAACTGAGACTAGCTCCTGGATCAATTAAAATGGTTATAGGGATTTGATTAATCATACCTTCTACTTCCACCATGGAAGTATGATATTCAGCTTGGCGGTTCTCCAAAGCCACGTTAATTCTGGGAATGCTCCTTGCTAGTTCCCCAATGGTCATTTCCTCCTGTACATTATGAATATTGCTAACAGTCTTTTTCCGGTTTGGACAGACCGAGGCATAGTGCGGGCCATTACATTCCCAACACTTAATAGGATCTTTACGTTCAAAACTCTTGGTAAAATTTCCATGGTTATTTGCAGTTTCCTTGCCCTTAAAATTATTTGAATTGTTGGAAGTACTATTCCTATTTCCCTGGAAATTCTTGTTGTTAGAATAATTTTTGGTCTTATTATCCTTGAAATTTCGGTGAGGTACAAATTCCTTCTTCTTAAATTCAAACTGATTGTTATTTTTCTTAGCCTTCCAAATAGCCAAGCCTTCTTTCTTCCGATTTTGCTCAAATCAAAAGTTAGCCTTCCTCATAGCTTCCTCCAAATTCTTTGGGTTATCATATTCAATTCTATCTTTAATATGATACGGTAGACAGCTAAGAAATCATTGTACTTTTGGTTTCTCATCTACAAGGTAGGGTACATACCTAAGTAAACTTAGGAATTTGCTGTTCAGATCCTTCATTGTCATTGAACCTATCTTCAGTTCATAAAACTCTTTAGCTCTTTCCTCATAATACTGCTTAGACAGAAATTTCTTTTTGAAATACCTTTTAAAGGTACTCCAATTAACTTCTTTCTCTCTTATACCCTTGACTCTCTTCAAGTCTTGCCACCATATGTCAGCCTTTCCTGAGAGGTTATATATAGTCATCCTTGCCTTTAACTAATTAGAGTAATTATATATATGAAAGTACTTATTCATCTCGGACAACTAGGACTCTGCTTCCTCCCCCTTCTCAGTCTCTCCATTAAAAGTTGGTGGCTATATCTTTTTGAACTCCCCTGAAATTTTCTCATATGGTTTGTATTTCTTCTTCTTGTCATACAAATCATCTTTAGTACTGTCACTAGTAGTATGGTAACTTTGTCATTCACCAAACCCTTCAGATGATGAACTACTTTCAGTTTTTGCAAACTTCATCGTTTTGGATTTTCTTTGATGACTGACATCCTCAGATTCTGACCTTCTACTCCTTCCTTCAGTTTGGAATTTTTCTATTAAAATTTGGTTCAATTCTTCCCGAGCCTTCAGGATCCTTTCATTCTCCTTCTTTACAGACTCCATTTCAGTTTTTAAATCTTTTACAGTCTGTAACAACTCTGAGGAGTTGGCAGTCACCTCTTCTAATATAGGTTCTCTGGGCAAATTTCTTGTTTATGTATCTAGAGACTCCTCCTGTGCATACTCTCCCAGCCTTTCCATACCCGTCTGTTAAACTTTAGAAAAAGGGAAATTTTCTGTTCTTAACATAAAACAAAATATATATTAGCAAATTATTTTAATTTACTGTTCTATAAAAGCTAGTTGGGTTGCATCAAGGCCTAGTGTGTGAACCTTGTGCTCTGATACCATATGTCAAAATCCCAAAATTTTCAAAAAATTTAAAATTTTGAAAATACAGATAATATTCAATAATGCAATCAGCTAATTGTTTTAATTAGTTATATGTTAATGATTTCATAATCTGAATTATCTACTTGATTATGTTTATCTTATAGAATAATTCTTTTTCAGTTTAATGACTTATTTTTCTTTACGACCACAAGGTGGAACTGTCTTGGTATTCTGGGGCTTACTTAGCTTTTAAGCTAACGCAGAAAGTTTACCTACTCTTACAGATTTACAGGTAACAAAGATTTGGTGCTGCTTGTCAATAATCATAAAGAATACAGATATATGTTCGTTGCAAAAATAATAGCTCAGTAAAAGAATATAAATGTTGTTCAATTACAAATGATTTTAGCAGGTAAAACCATTAAATCGTTATTCTTTTTAAAGACACCATAGAAACGAGATTCAGTCCTAACAGTATTGGTGACAGTTGCTTTCTCTCACTAGAATGTAATTTATAGTTTTCATTGCGAACTACCCTCTTCGATGTTTATTAATTTTTACCAAATTTATCCTTTGTAAACGCCTTAAATTTATCCTTCACGGAGGTTAAAGATGGCGGGGTTTTACGTTAAGGATCTATCTTAAATTGTGATCATAAACAATTTACGTCATGACAAATTTTGGTTAATTCTTGTGATAAGAAAGTAATGTACAATAGTTAAGGAGTTTTTATACTATTATCCTATCTTCTAAATCTTTGAGGCTTAAAAAGGAATTATAGCATTATTACATACTACTATCAAATAGATTAAGTTAGTGTTGATGCACTGAGTTCTTTTACACATAACTTACCTGAAAGATTTCGTCCAGTTATTGTCATTAAATGATCAAAATTCAAATGACAAGCCCTATAAGGCTTTAACATCTCATTTGCAAACCCTAATAGTTTAATAAATAAATACTCAAAGGTAAACTAGAAATAAGCTAGCAAAAGGGTATCTTAACATAGGTTTTAAGAATTTCTTTTGTTAAATGTTAAGTGGCATAACCCTTGCTATAGTTATAATAGTTTGTTGAATGAATACTTTGCAATGCATAAATGAAGGGGTCATAGAATAGACCATGCCCACGATGAGTTTATGGTTTAGCCTTGATCTAAAGTTTTATGATCGTTTATTATATGCATCCTTTGCTTGCATAATGTGCTAGGTCGCATAATTGTTTATATCCTTGCTATGTTATAATCCTAACCTTTGATCTAAGGTTCTTTTGTTTAACGTTTCAGCGTGAAGGCTTGGTTGACATTCAGGATTATCGAACCTTGTAGAATCTTCACCCATCATATGATTTGAATGAGAAATCATTTGGATGATTGTTCACCGGAACTATATAGTTTTTACCCACTGCATGCAAATAATTGGATTGTATACGTGGACTCGTCGTAGCCATGTGTTGTGAAGTTAAAAGGCACTCACGAACCCTAACTTGTTATTCCCTCCATTGTTTTCGGCCTCTGGCCGCTCTGCTACTATGTTTTAGACTACAATGTCACTCTGCAACTCGTTGTTGGTAGTCTCCCAGCTTGCCTCTTTATCTCCTGCACATTGTGAGCTCGCCCTGAACGCTCGATAGAGAAAATATGTAAACAAATTGATTGATGTTGGAACTGGGTTGGTTGTTTTCCTCCAGGTTTTATCCTTCACTGCTTGCTTATTTCAGTAATCTTCAGACTGTAAAAGTCTTATTCTCCCGTGGCCCAGTAGTGAGAGCCGTGGTATCACATCTCGAGAGTTGTTGGGTCTTAGGGTTTCGCAGCATAGTGAATTTTTGGTTGGAAAACAGTTGCGGCTCAAGCGTATATTCTTGCTTGGCTTGTCGCTCCATCTCTTAGCCGTTGCTGGTCATTGCTGCGTTGGTAATCTTCATTTTTCCTGTGGCAGATGAAGGTTATGTTCCTCCTCACGTTGGTAGCTCCACTACCGTTTGTGGGTGGTTACATTTCTATGAAGTTTTAGGTAAGCATTAATAATGGTTTCTTTAACTCGATAGAGAAGAGCTATAAACAAAAATATATGAATCCCAAATGGAAGTCGATAGTTGATAAAATCATCAAGAATTTGAGAGATTGGTAAATATGGTGTAACACACCCAAATTCCTCGTGTACCTTTCAAAGAAATAGGGTAAATAACTTTTTTTTACTTCATCTCAACAACCATAATGTTAGTCTCAACAATTGCATGACATTATAATTAAGTACATTTTCCATCAGTTCTTCAGTAAGATTACCACTTTATAATAATGGAACAACAAATATCTTGACGTTTGCCTTATTCCAATTTCCCCGATCTTACTCATGGTAAATGCTTAGACATTTAGCCCATTCTTAAAGTAGACTAACCTATATTATGTCGTTTTTTCGAAAATTTTATCATCTTCACTATTAAAAAATTAAGGACTATATACATTAAGCATAATTAAATATTTCAACACATTCTTATTATACATGTAATCACCAATGCACATGTCTTCCATAAATTGATTTACATTCTGACATATATTAAACTTGGTAATTTGATTCCACTAATTCTCATATCATATATAATCTAAGTTTTATGACCAACAAAGACAATGCATATAAGTCTAATAGTCCATAAAGTTTATAAGTTAAACTCTTAACATCTTCTTTGTAAAGTATGGCCAAATATCATATGGACTTGGTTACTAATTACATGACCACTCGATTGCTTACATTACTTATTATTCCGGAGCAACAAATTACTCTTTCAAACTAAATACATTTACTTACTCTTTCAAACTGACTACCATTTACTTATGTAACGCAAATTATCATGTAACAAAATAAATCCAAATATTTCCCCACAATTGAAGTTGCTTTACCATAACTAGCTAATACTTAACTTTCCTATGAATAATTAGAGTAACCATTAATTCTAAAGGCATATTAGACATTGAATCATATCCATAATAATTCTTGAATAATTCTACAACTTAGCTTCTACCTTAAATGAATTTAATAACATAAATCAAACATTACTTATAAACTTAAACCTAACATATCATTTCATAAGACCATTTGTTAACGAAGCATCCATAAATAATTGTTGGCATAATAACTACAACTAAATTCTACTTATCCGAGTGAGGTAGTATTGCACTAGAGAAGGCGATTGAGGGCTTAAATTTGACTTTCCTCTGAACCTTATGGCTCTTTGTCCGACGTATGTTTTCCTATTGAGAAGTCACCCCAAGATGAGCATCGAATCCACTAAATTGGAAAAGATTAAAATAATATTTCAAAGATTCTTCCACACAATCTCAATGGTGATCCCACAATTGTTCTCAATGTCAGGTCAATAACTCGATTGCCATTCATCTTCACTTTACAACCATTAGGTCCTTAAACCTTTGCATTATTAAATTCTGCACCTATTAATTATCACTTTTTAATAATAGATATTGGCTTCACATCTTCAACATAAGTATTCAAAAGATAAAGTTAATTAATTATCACTTTTTTTAATAATAGATATTGGCTTCACATCTTTAAAAGAAGTATTCAAAAGATAAAGTTTAACTTTCAAGTATTTATCTTTTTATCCCTTTACATTATTAAAGTCCTCCCGTCTTAATAGTTAATTCCAAGTTACTTATTTTTAAAATAACAGTAAATACAATAAAATTTCATAATAAAATCTATTTTTAAATAATTAAGTCATTACACTTTTTAACAATTTTAAATATTTTCAACCATGAATATCCAACTTTAAATTATATAAAAAGACTAAAATTTCATAATAAAATCTATTTTTAAACAAGAGCTACGTGGTGGCAATGTCCTTGACATAGCCATATGCTTTTGCTAGAAGGAAAAATGTCTCGGAAAGAGTAAGAGGGCACACTCTAAGAGCATTTTGGAGAAGCATCAACTATGGAAATATGACACTATTTGCAAAAAACATAAAATTGTAGAATTGTAAAAGAAAATCATTTGTTATCCATGATAGTAATCAACAACATATTATTAAATAGATTGTCTCTTAGAGACATTGTAAAGATTGTGTTATTAAAAACATAATTCAATTTCATTAAAAATGTTATATATTTCAAACTTTTGTGCTAATATATACAACAAACTAAGAACCATATGACTAGATACAAGAACTTGATACAAGGTTAAATATCACACTAATTTAACTCTGCTAATAATTTTTGTGTTGTTGCACCTTGGCTTGATGGTCGTTAGTTTGATGGATTCAATGCATCAACTTAAATTCTCAATTATAAGAACATAAATTTAGTCTTGTGCACTCAATACAAGAACCTGATACAAGGTTAAATATCATACTAAGTTATATTATTAATATGAAATATCCAAAAGAATTTTAGCTAACTTTTAAACTATTAAATAGGTTTCCTACTTAAATCAATTCCAAATATTGTATCGAATTCGGTTTCTTCTCCAACGGTAACCCGACTGCTGATCAAGTCCCGACTGCAGATCAAGTCCACCTATATGACTCCACTCCACCCTCGAGAAGCTAATAAACCCATAAATCCATACTTCATTCCCGGTAAGTGGAGGGGTCAACATGTGACGACCGGAAAAGTGCAAATGGCACCTAAACTAATAGGAACCTACATTCGGTCCTGCTGCCATAGAACCACTTGTCTAAGTTTCGATCCCCTGCATATGGTGTTTCAAAATACACCACATCGTTTACCGTCATCCTGAGCGCCCTCACGCCCTGGTACGAAATGGAATTCATGTGCGTTAAAACTTTGTGTATTAGTTGAACAACCTAGCATCTTTGGCATAAGTATATCGTATTGGTAATGTGCTTGAACCTTGACATGGAAGCTCTTAGTCATGTGTGTAATTATTACAGAAATAAGGTGATTAGTCATACTAGTGAATCCGCTTACTTATGGGATTAGTCACTCCACCCTCGACCGTAGAATCCTTACATGATCGGGATCGGGATCATTCGTTGGAAGAATCAGGATCTACCTTCATTCAATGCATATTTTTTAACTGATTGGCCCGCCGGAAACCTCCTTCATTCTCTAAGTAAGGCATTTTTTTAACTGATTACCCCTCCCGCTCACTCACCTGCTACAGGCTCCATCTCCCCAGTCCCTGCGCTCGGCAGACTCTTTCTCCTGCTAACTCATTAGATAACCTCTTTTGATTAGCACTAAGAGTAGTAAACTCTTTCCAAAGAACCTTCGTAACCTACGACTGAAGGTTCTTCAGCAGGTTTGATGTCGAAAAAGAGTTTTGCAAGTTTTTGGATTTGCTGGACGAGAATTCGTTGATTCCTTTCGAGGATATACCACTCTTGCCAATTTCCAAGTGCATTGGGGAAATTAAAAAATACACCTTTCTTCAACTGCTCATCGTAATAGGCTTGTCGCTTGGCAGAGAACCCTTTCACGCATACAACAGTGGGTGATTCGTAAGGCTGAGGCACCTTGAAAAGTTTGCCTTCTAGAATAAGATAATATAATGCAACAAATAATCTATGTTGATTAGTGGAAAGAGTATCCCACTTTTTCCAACCATCTTCGCGAACTAGGATTGAAGGTCCTTCAATAGGTATGGCACGCAAGAAGCTGACTTTTCCAAGTTTCTGGATTTTCTGGAAGAGAATTTGTTGATTCCTTTCTAGAAGATACCACTCTAGGAAGTTTCCAAGTTCTTTGTTTATAACAAATACACCTTCCTTCAACTTCTCTTAGTAGAAGGCTACTTCATCATCAGTGAACTCATACATGAATAATCCCATGACTATCAAGATAACTGAAGAGCAGTTAATTCTGACAATAACTTTTATGTCCTTCCTAATTTAAAGGGATTTCCAACTTTCAAGGATCTGCATCAAGGTTGATATTTTAGAAGAGAATTTTAGATCTATTCTCTTCGTCTTGTATACTTCATGAGCCTATTTAAAGCAAGGCTATGTGGAAATCTGTATACTCAATTCATCCTATTTCAGATATATCTCTGTCGAAATTATTCGTGGGCTACTCAAGATAAAGATCCTTCTATAATTTCCACAAGGAATTTATATAATTACAAAACGAACACTAGTGGAAAAATGGAACAGGTAGAAACTCTTTGAAGATGACACAAGGGCAGTAATGAAAGTCTAACTAACGTAACCCTCAGCAAAAATCATGCAATTATAAAAAAATTCATTCATGTCTAAACAAAAATATTCTGCCGAAATTAAAACAAAAAAAATCCATTCATGCCTAAACAAAAATATTCTCTTCTTTCTGAAGATTTCCCATCTCGGTCGCTAGCTCTCCGCCATCCGAATGAGAGCATAGCTGCAAAAGCCTAGTATTGTCACAGTGGTTTGTGTGACTTTTAAGGTGACTAGCATGGAGCTCATGGGAGCACATTTCGGACTTCATGGTATTAGCGAGAGTGAAATCCCAGAACCAGAATCAGCTATTCAACCTTTCATTATACCTAGTGGAAAGAAATCCTAAAGGGAAAAACAAAACAAATTCATTCATGTCCAGTTTAAGAATGGCGATCAGTTTATCTTGAATTGGCCTAGTATCGGTGTTTAAGCTAATCTTATTACCATAATAATTCATATAAGAGTACTCCAAGGCTAATAAGCTATACGTTTGCTCATATCAAGCACAATGAGTGAATCAATGTGTGTGAGTTATGGGAATAGTTATGCTAGCAACTTATAGCATGTAACATCTTTCAAGGGTATCATTACTAGTATACCTTATTAGAAGCTTGAATTCTAATTACTGGTAGTAGCTTACATCACTTTTATTACGGATATAAGCTGAACACCAACATGGTATAGATGAATCACCATTGTTACTTCACCAAGATGGTATATCTCTAATTAGTGACATAATATAGCTAACAAGCTTATAATATATGAACACCGTAGTGCTTACGTATTTTACATAATATTGGATATGTATAATTACCTCCATATGTGCACGGAATACAAAAGCTTGTAGTTGCTTTGATAGCGGATCTCATTATTACATACATAAGAGGAAATTTCAACTCAAAATGGGCCTCCTAAGGAAAATTAATAAAATAATAGTTAAAATAATAAAATAATATTTATTAATTTTGGAGGAAGAAAAAAAAACTACTTTTTTGTTCGTATTTTCTACATATGTCCCTGTCTTTTTAGACAAATTTTGATCAGGAGAGCTCGTTGAATGAGGAATTGAATTCCCCATCCAACGAGTACCCACTCGGCATACTTTTTACGGGACCCGCTACACCAAAAACAAGAAATACCTTAAAAAACGTGATGATGATGTTATCATCACATTTTTTTCAAGTATTTCTTGTTTTTGCGGTAGCAGGGCCCATCAAAAGTATGCCGAGTGGGTACTCGTTGGATGTGGAATTTAATTCTGCATCCAACGAGCTCTCTCAGTCTAAATTTGAGTAAAAACACAAGGAGATATGTCGAAAATAGGAACGAAAAAAGTACTTTTTTTTTATAATACCTATCCCCAAATTTATATTAAAAAATTGTTTAAGAGGTGCTCCATTTTTTAATTTTAAATCATTTTGATTCGCTAATACATGATAACATGGAATTTTTATTATTTTTGGAAGGCCCATTTTAAATTGAAATTTCCTCTAATGTATTGAGCTAATTCACCCAATAAATGAATCTTATTTTATTCAATGAACATGGTGTAATAAACAAAAATATTCTACCGATCAAATTAAAACAAAACAACAAAGAACTTTATGGCGATTCCCGTCATGATTTTCATTACTATGCCATAGTTGACTATTTGTATTTTATCATATCAACCATAACATATGTGGCCAGATGAATCTAGTACACTGTTGTTCAGAAATGAAATTTGAAACAGTCACTACAGCTATATAGAAGAACACAAAATAGTATAGACTAATAACAAACATATAGCTAAATATGTTTGCAACTCTTAAAATATAAATAGACATAAAACTTAACGATTGATAAAAAAAAGAACCCTGAAGGGCTTGGAACTATGACTATAGGTATTTGATAAACAGGATGATGAACTGCTATCGTATACACCCGTTCAGCCGTTGAGGAATATCGTCGATGGGAGGGGATTCCCATCAATTACAAAAATTCTATATCTAGTGAAAGGAGCTTGAGATTATGTAATAGGACTGAACATGGTTGAATCGTGGCTGATATCGCAGGTCAGGATGGTAAGAGATATGGCAGGGAAGTAGTGAGAGAAAGCCCCTCTTTCTTTTACTATTGGTTATGGCCACCTTCAACAACAATAAATTACAAGGCGTATATTGAGAAGATGGGATGGTAAGAGATATGGCAGGTAAGTAGTGAGAGAAAGCCCCTCTTTCTTTTACTATTGGTTATGGCCACCTTCAACAACAATAAATTACAAGGCGTATATTGAGAAGATGCAATGGGGGATAGTGCCATCTTATAGAACCCGACTACTAGCAGAACCCATTTAGTCAATAGAGAAGTTTCCTAGAAACAAATTATATGGGAAGAGGGATGCAGAGGAGCCGAACAGAGTGATGGGAAAATTCCGGTACTGCTAGCACCTGATAGGGACGGTCTGGCCAAACAATTTTCCAGGGAAAATTTTGTCGAGGAGCTAGGTCGCGGGAGGCTAGAGAAGGAGATGGATCCAGTGAGCCCTAGTGCAAATCGTAGATAGCTTACTCCTAGTGAAAGTCCATGCATCTTGCCACACTATGTAGACTTGGTGAAATTCCATGCAGCTTTCCATGTTACACTTAAACATATGCTCCCCCTGCATGTAGGTCATTGATTCCAGGGATCCATCCACTGCAGTTATTTTCATGGCGTCAATACAAATTGCAGGTTTGTCAGGGTGTCATATCTAGGGTAAAATGAAAAGGTAATTTCATAATAAGATAGTGGATGAAAAAAAAACTTAGGAAAATCAATTTATTTGTGTGTAAATCCATAGCATAAAATATCATAATTGAAACTCCTTTCTAGTAACGAATAATAAGAGTGTGGATATAGAAAAAACTTAGGAAAACGACTTGATTTATGTGTAAAACTATATCATAAAAAATTGCAATTCATATGGCACAACTACCAAAACTCAATTGATTATGCAATTCCTTACAAGGCAGGGAATAATAATATCTATCCTCTTATCAATACTTGTCATGCATTATTGCTCTGCCACCAAGAAGATGCTTGAGAAACCAGACTCTAATATATTTACAGCATTGTTGACATCACGTCATAGCCAGGTCTTGGGGCACAGGAACCCACGGCAACGTCATTTCCACCAAACCAATGGTAGCCTAAAAAATACAATTGAAAAATAAACTTAAATAAAATTTGTACTGAATATTGCAAAACATTAATATAAACTCTCATCATTTTTAAATTACTCTAGATTAATATACCTAGAGTAATTTAAAAATGAACCTTATACTAATTATGGATGTTAATTATGGCAAGTGTTGGCCAACATGCAAAGTCAAGACTTGCCATAAATATCTCAAAAGAACCTTATACTAATTATGGATGTTACAAAGAAAACTTCCTATGGCTTGGGGTGTACCACAACAGACAGAGAAACCGCAGAAACCAATCCCTTCCCCATATGCAAGAGAAATAAAACATCTAACACTAAAGGATCTTGAAACATACCTTATTCCAGACGGTTGTAGTAGATCCCTGTTGAACTTTTTCCAATCCTTCTTGTGTTGGCAATTTACTCTCAACAACAATAAACAAGGAAAGAATGCTATATAATGTTGGTTGTCTGGGCAGACCTGGGTTTACTATCATGAACCAACAACACCCCTAGCTCATTGGCCCTTTCGGCGATAGACCGCAGGGCGGCCTGAAGTCTCACCCGAAGTGATCCTAATGGGTTGGTTAAGGACTCAAGTGTCTCGACCAGGTTTTGTATGGCATCCTGGTTGTGCCTCACAGATCTTCTTAGCCCGCGAGGTGTCTCTGTCTACGAAGCAATGCGCAGTTTCCTCTTACTCGCGATGACTCCAACCTCTATCGCATCGCCGCGTCCTAGGCAACACGTAACTCTCTCCTACGCTCAAATAAATCTGTTGAGGTCGAACACTTGGAAGAATCCATTGACCAGGGGACATTGATGTATTCCAAAAACTGTTGATGGCGAGAGAACCTACCACTGATGACTATAAGTCTCAAGGCACTCAAATGACTCTAGAATCCTATCCCAGAATAAATGATCTAAAGTCGATGGGATGGAATCCGATGGAAGGAGGGCATTAAGGCACCCCCCATCAACCAACACGAGGTACTCAGCAATGCTGTATAATGTGAAAGGACTCAAATAAGATGTGCATGAACTAGTAATATCACCAGGAATGGCCAACATGCAAAGTCAAGACAGCTGAGGAATGGCTAACTCATGCTTCAACTTCCTTCAAACAAGAGCATAAAGGAGAATGGTGACTGAATGTAGGAAGCATAGACTCGATATACAAAAATGGGACATCTCTACGACACATGAGGCATTGACAAAGTCTCCATAGGGATTGGAAGCTTAACTAGTCGGTGGAGATAAACTCAGAGATATGAGTACAACTCCTAAAGTCAAACTACTAACCCAACCAATGGATGTGATATATGATGCTATGTTCGAAGGAGACACGACTTGATTACTGCCAAAGATAACAGATCTTTTCCTATCCATATTTTTTGGTTTTTTTATTTTTTTGGACTATTTCAGATATTTTGAAAATCTTGAAAAATAATAAAAGTTCTTTATAGTTACAACTCTAGGAGGAGATGAGTGCCATAGGGAAAACAAACTAGTTCCAAGCAGTGGAACATACCTATGCTTAATGCAAGGAAACATGTGCAGGATAACGACACTCGGGGGAAAGTCCCCTGTTAGTAAAAAATGGGGAATCAAGCTGCAAAAGGGATATAAAAAGGCTCTGCTTGGCTAGACATGAGACAAGCTCAAGCTATATGGTTGATAATCAAAGTCAAGGAAGCTGACATAAGGCTCAAAAAGGAAAGAAAAACTCATGATAATGCAATTTCAAGTTGACATATACTAGGGAGTCCCGGGGAAAAGGCCAGCATAAAGGTCAAGAGGAGTATGAAGCTCTTGCTCAAAGTCATGGTGCTACTATACAAAGGACTCCCACACCCTAAAGGAGAAATGTCAGCATAGGCACCGAATGCAATACAAGATCTAACTAGGGTACCCATGTATGGTAAAGCTCTACCATTCACAACATGTCACTTCTAAAAGCAGCAAGAAGGTTCTGTGAAAAGATGGAATGGGTTCGTTCCTAAGGTTAAAATGAAACGGTCATAAGGTTATGAAAAATGCAAATGGATGTGAAACGTAGCCTATATGCCAGTTTAGACATAATACCTATAGTAGGAATGAACATATCAAAGCCACGGTCAAACCACACTCAAAATGGACTCCTACAACATCAAATTAGTTCAAACGGTCAAAAACTATAGAAAGTGCGCAAAATTTTCAAAAATTTTCTATAAATAGTAAAAAATTTACAAATTTCATATCATTTGAAATTTTTACCCAACATAATGTATTTGAGCTCAAAACTTCAGAAGCGAATTCCAGGAGCATCGTCCAGCCGAATCTCTCCTTGCTTGATCCAGGTAGATTTTCATGCCCTCCTCTTCCATTTTCTTGCAATTTTTTTAATTTTCATGGTCCATTTTATTTTTTAAGCCATCCATACTTGTGCATTTCGGCCCATGCAAAAATTGGGATTTTTCCCACATATAGGGATCACCATACGCTGAAAAAGCACCGAAACCCGTATACATATGCGACTATTTTGAGAACAGTCACGGATAGGGCCGCAAACAAGGTTTTCAAAGGCAAAAATTGATAACAAAATTTGGTTTTTTGTCCAGGATGGTGTTACAGTGGAGGGAAAAAGAGCATGGTGATGTGGAGGAGGCTATGAAAGGTGATATTATGGCCCAACAAGCATTACCGACATGTGGCTTATACACGTTTTGGTATCTTGGTAGCCTGAGGGACAAACCAAGACTACTCCAGCAGCTGGTGGACTACTGGGATCCAGAATCTGAGACATTTCAGATAGATGGGATGTCACTCAACATTGAGGTTGAGGACATATATTTTATCATGGGTTTGTCCCGACGAGGAGAGATGGTGAACCTCTGATCTCGTGGGCTAGGAGGCGGGTTGACCATCGATGAGTACATAGCTGTGTACTGCTTTCTGGAGACAAAAAAGGTTGGGAGTCAAATCCTGACAAACTCTATCCAGATTATGGGGCTGAAGGCCATTATTTTGGCATTAGGAAGGATTGTAAGGTTGGCTTCAATCCACCAGGCCTTGCGGCCAAAGATGTTCTATGCGGTAGAGTGTATGCGACCTATAGTGTATGACTAGAGTACGATGTTGTTGAGCAACATGAAATAGAAGCTCAATGACTGGAAGATGAGCAGGGTGTGGAACTTTGGATTTGGTAGTATACTGAGCACATTTTTCTTTGAGCGGGTGCCAGGGATAAGCCCTAGGGTGGACATTGCTCCACATGGAGTTCGATATCTAGCCCAACGATGCTGGGAAAATGTCATCTACAGCCTAGGTGGAGGTAGGGTGGCTTTTTCCTACCCAGCAAACTTCTTTCCATGGTGGTAAAGACAGAACATCGCCATAGATGACTACCCCTATGCAAGGATAGACTTCTACAGAGATTCGGATATGCCGCTACCACTAAGAGAAGCTTATGGTGAAATAGGTAAAGAATCCCAAACCCACTTTTTAAGTTTTGAATTATTTAATTTTTTGTGTTTTTCGATATATTGACTCAAAAGACATATTTTTGGCGTGACAACACATAGTGACAATCTGTCATGTATATGTAGATGTTGGACCACAGTGGTCAGAAGTCTTCCCTTGTCATCGATGGAGGCAAAGAGAAGACGACATCATGGGTGCAGATGCGGAGTGGATGATCCAAAGCATCCACATGAACTTCATTTGCTTGACACACAGGGTACCCATGGCACAAGTCACGGACTTTCCTAAGGCCATGCAACGTTAGGTGGTTGGTGTCCCATGAGCATGGGTTCGACTCTTTCAACAGCTAGCTAGAGTTGTAGTGCTATATCATGATCAAAACCTCCCTCCTCCTCAGGCTTAGAGACCTGAGTGTATTCATTTTTGTATGACCATGTATTATATGTTGGTGGCTTGGAAGCCCCAATTTTGTATATGACACTTATGTATTATGATGTCACTTTTTGGATATTAATGAAATTTTTTTATTATGATTGATTTTATTTATATTTACATGTGTGTAAAATGTATGTTTGTGATATGCTTATGGTCTATGAAACAGATGCGAATCTAACACATAGTTAGCATATGAGTTAGCAAATTGATTAAAAACTCTTGGAACATGAATGTATGTTATACTCTCAAATTTTTCGTTCTAGCAATCTCACACATAAGAATCTTCGTAATAATTTCAGATCCCTAATATGATATAGATCATTAAGTTGTGAAACCACTAACTGGGAATCAAGATGTACCTCAAGAGAATGAACACCATGTGAAATGGAATCATGCAATAACTTGATGACGACACTATATTTAGCAACATTATTCGAAGAAGGCCATAAACATATGCCTCCTGAAGACAATACTTGACTCGTAGGAGTATAAATCACCCAAGCAGCCAAAGCTGAGTTTTGAGTGAGGTGGCTAGAACTGTTAACCCAAAAAATCCCTCACTCGGCTCTACATGGCCTACACCACCGAAAGAAACCCATGCACGATCCTCATTTGACCCCATTCGATGCCCACACACTTAAAAAGGCTAAAAAATATGCAAAAGGGCTTAAAATCCCCTAAAAAGAGACAAAATAGCTCTCATAGGGGCTAAAGCCTCCAAAAAGGGGCTAAGACCCCTCAAAAGAGCCTAAAACCCTTAATAGAGCTAAAGATTGAGCGAAAGGGGCTAAAATCCCAAAAAAGGGGCTAAATTCCTGACGAGGGGCTTAGAACCCTAAAAAGCTATAAATAGAGGGGTGGGGGTCACTCTCATTGCATTCCTTCTCTCCCTATTGTTATGATGCCGGAGTGAGTGCCTTGAGACCATTTTCCTCTCAAGCCATTCACTCTCTCTCTCCTCCATCCTTCCATTGAGCCATAGCTCCCTTTTCCAATAGAGATGCTCTCCTAGCTAGGGCATGGTGGCCCATTCCAATTAGAAGGTATACCTGTGTTGTTTTATGTCTTTGCTTTGGTAGTTTTTAGTTTTTTCCAATAGTATTTGTTTGCAAGTTCATTGCTTAACCTATTTGTGTAGGTATTTTGGTTTATGTTCTAACAGTTGTATGCAGGGCCTTGGAGTTTAAACCCTAACCTTGTGTGCATAGGGGTTTCTTTGTTTTTGTTTTTCTTTCATTTCTGTTTCATTTTTCTTTGCATCCACTATGAAACCTATCCTTTCATCCTATAGATGGAAGGTAGCCATTCCTACCTTGTAGTAAGGGAGAAATCCCTGCTATAGAACTAGCGACCATACCAGGTTGATCCCACAGGATCCCTGGGTTGTTTTTACAAGTTTCAGTTTTTAATTCTGTTTCTTTTCCCTAGCTTAAATTTCTACCAAATCTAGCTTAGATATCTATTTATTTTCATTTCTAGTTACTACCGAGCCTTCTCAAGGCGAATCCAATGCCATTTGGCCATAGTACAGGTTACTATCGGCCGAATCTGGCTCAGGACCAAAATTTTTTCACTTTTCGGAGTAGGTTGCACTTATCGGGCTCAAGTAGGGGACCAGGTCACTCATTCAGGCCTGAAAGGTGCGACCAGGTCACCAATGTTTCCCTGAAAGGTGCGACCCCCTCTCAGAAGTCACCCCGCTTCTGTCTGTAGGTTCTGAGTGACCCCATCAGTGCTCACCTATTTTTGGAAAAATTTGGCAACCCCCTCGCCACATTTGACCCAAAAATCATGATCTATCTCCCAGGTCCTGATTTTTTTAAAATTAAGGACTGTGAGTGTGGCTCAGCCACCTCTGTCCACCAAATCTATTTTTGTTTCTGTTTCTGTTCATTTTATTTGTAGCATGTATAAATTAATGGTTAACGGATTAATGAACATGATCAAAGCTTGATTAAAAAATTACTGTAATTAAAATCAACATCTTTCCTAGCCCTTCCTCCTCTACCCAATCATCACCCTTTAGGGTATTTTGGGATAAGACAAAGGGTGAAGCTTGTATAGTAATAGGCATTTCACCTATTATTTTTCGAAGCCACTAAAAATGGGTGACTTGGAAGGCATAGGGGGTAGAGAAGGAGGGCTTCTCATGGTGCTCAGCATCCTCCCTGTTGACCAAACTTGCATCCAGAGGGTGACCTGTGGATATATAGATGGGATTAGTCCCATTGTGTTGAGAGCCCAACACCCTTTCCTGGTTGAAGAGAAATATAGGTGCAAGGTAGTCACCTAGTCAGGCTATCATAGTTCAGGTTCACAAATGGTACATATGTTAAATTTCTGATTATCATTTATTGCTTTCATTGATAATATTATGAACTCTGTGGAATATTCATAAACCATTTAAGCAGCCACTAATCACAACAGAAAGAAAAAATACATACACACAAGCCATATCATATAAACCAACACAACTCAGTTCATGACGATGAGTGAGCCATTAAAATTTACAATTTATACTAATTCAAACATCTGTAGTCTTTGAGGACATAAGTACCTGACTTCCTTAATTGTGGGAAGTACTCGGGATCATCCTAGAAACTCATTGTGAGGAGTACCATGGGAACCCCAAAGTAGCTGGCCGCTGAGAGGAATTGCCAAGTGAAACGAGCAATGACCCCCACCAATTGACTAGCACTCCCGTGAGGAAAAATCGAAGCATTGTCTTCTATTAGTCTTGGTGGTCGAGTGACCACCTGAAGCCAATAGGAATTGGGGTCCAAAAATCATCACCATATTTCACCATTTTGACATACAAATTAGACACAATTGATCCCCCACGTTCCTCCTCATGCTTGAGAGGAGACCCACCACAGTTCGGGTCCTTGAACCAACACCATAGAGACCATTCTCGATGAACCTCTACACCATTAGAAGGCCACATAGCCTGTGATTCAGACTCAGAATCATACCAATCTGATCTAGACTTGCATATTGCACCATCAAGCCCCATGGCTGGAGCAAACCCGGATCCATTTTTTGGCGTAGTGATTGCTAGTGGACCCATGTCCACACCCCACACCACCACCAACACCTCTACTAGTGGCCCCAGCATAGTCATGTAAACCATCATAAGCAAGCTACCACCACCCACATTGACCAGTCAATTGGTCCCAGTTGTAACACATGGGGGAAATATGCCTTCCACCCACACTGCCCCTCTTGTCATGCATGGGGGAAGTGGCCCTTCCACCTACACTACCCCTCCTACCACACTTGGGGGCACTGGCCCATCCATAATGGTGCCACAAGTAACCCTAGTTATGTAGGTGCATCATGTCCCTGCAAACCCCACCACCATGGCTGCCCCATCTCACATCAACCTTGGGTCAAGCCTTCCTTTCATGGCACGTCTCAACTTGCCTGACTTGGCTCAGTTAACAAATGACCCTATCTACCATAAAACTTATTGGCCTCCCATGCCAACCAAACTTCCCTCAGACATTCCCAAGTTTGAAGGGAAGGCAAGGGAGTGCCCCCAAAACCACATCATGGCGTTTCATCTATGGTGCTCATCAAACATCATTGTAGATTATTCGATCAGGCTAAGACTATTCCAACACACCCTCACAGGTGCTTCAGCCAAGTGGTACATTAAGCTACCACAAGCAAAGTACCCAGATTTCAACTCCCTATATTTCATGTTCTTGCAATATTTCCAACTCCCCATTGGATACGACGAAGGGGTGAAAATCTTGTTATCTTGCCGCTAGAATACTGCAACCCACATAACCACCCACATCCATGAGTGACGATGATGTCATAGTTTGTGCAATATCCAACTTGATGACAGGATCTTCTTGGATTGGTTTCTAAAAACCTTGCTACCACCTATAGAAAAGGACATCACATCTGAGCATCCCCAACCTAAAGAGGGGGCCATATTGAAAGCCCAGCAGTTTAATCTGATCTATTCACAGTCTGGATACATTTACACTGTCATTCTGGACGCTCCCCATATAGGCACCTCCTACTGGGATGCACCGGGGGCATCCCATGCTGCACATGGAATCATAGGTTCTATCTCCCACCAACCGCAGCACTGTATGACACCACCTACAATACCACAACAACAAAGCAACAAACCTACTATTTCCTACCAAAACCAAACTCCAGACTATGCAAGAATGATGTCCTAGTCTGGAGCCACAACTTTGTATGCATAACCTGCACCACCACAACAAGCCTAGGCCTTATCTTGGCCAATACAGCAATACATGGGACAAATGCCTACATTCATGGCACTAGCACCTACCCAAGTCTACTATGCACCACCAGTGCAAGCTGTTCAAGCCCCCACCCCTACACCACCTGCTCTGTTGGGATAGGTGTTTGCACAACAAAACCATCCAAACTAGTCAGCCCCTAATAACCAACAAGGGAAAACTAGGGACAACCGTCCTCAAAACCAAGGCAACAATCAACCGTAGGGAGGCGTTCAAAAACCAAATCCTCCCAACAATGTCACGGCGAACTGGCCAGCCCAAAATCCTCAACGACCAAATGCATCGAGGCACAACGCTCCGTTGTGTTCAAACCAACCATGCACACTAAGCGAGGTCTATGGGCACTACACATTCAAGTGTCCCTTCATGGGTTGTGCTAAATAGGCCATCAAAAATGAGGTTCAACATGCCACCAATACGACAAACCAATCCCAACCCAACCCGACACCACCAGGACCTCCTCCTATGGTGCTCCAAAACCCATTGCTAGTCCAAGGATTGGTGGCAACTGCGCCCCCTAACCAACCCAATCCCAATGCTCCTGGGGTACCTCCCATGGCAGAAATAGGTGTCCACCACCTGCTAGCTATGAAACTGAAGAGGTCAACTTACAAACTAGACAAAATCAATATGGAACCAACACCAAACCCGCTAACACATCAGTAGCATCTATGTCCAAAAAAACCAATGCACCTCTTTAGTTGCCCCCTTTTTTGTGCCCCCCAATATGTCAATTTGCTAATAACACCATGGCTAGAGTAGCTATCAACTATAGCATCGTGGATGATTTGGCCCAAACACCAACCTCCATGTTTGCTCTTGAGGTACTCAAAACTTGCCCAACACAGTGGAAAGACTTACTAGCCGCCCTTGGTGTCATGGATCCCTCTGACTCCAAGTTGATCACATTCGACATGAAGAATGGAGAACTATGGATTCCATCAATTATTGCCTTCCAAATCCTAGTATCTGTCCAGAATTTGGTCATACACCCATGCATAGTGGATGAGAGGGAATCCATGTGCATTATGTCTACCCTAGTCTGGAAGAATCTTGGATCCCCAATTTCGTAACCATCCTCTACGACTCTGTAGGCTTATGATGGCCATCCCACTAAATCCCAAGGATTCCTCCCCCATATCCCCATCACATTATCCAGGAAGACAGTTCTGATTGACATAGAGGTTGTTAATGCTTAATTGAACTATAACCTTCTCCTTGGAAGAAGTTATATGTATGTCATGAGAGCTGTAGTATCAACTGCCTTCTGTCTCATGATGTTCCCCCATGAAGGGAAAATTGCGATGGTTAACCAATTGACTTATCGCGATCCGCAAGGGTTAACGACACCTGCCAATGTTATCCCTACGATCAACACCATTGATCCGCAAGGGCTGACCACACCCGCCAATGTTATCCCTGCGGTCAACACCATGGTTGACAACATACCAGCCTCCCCATTGTTGAATGTGGGCCCTGGGTTGTTTGCCAATACCACCATGATAGCTTCTTTCCCCTTAGTGTCACCACCACTGACACCAAATGGGACTACGGATTTGTGCATGCTCTCATCTAGCATTGCTGCACCCAAACAACAACCACAACTATAGCCCCAACTATAACCACAACACTGTCCGTAGCTGCAACATCAACAATAGCCACAACATCATCCACATCCACAGCATTATGCACATCCACAGCCACAACCTCATCCCCAAATACAACCATCAGGGATTTATATGGGATCCTCTCTAGTCCACACAGTTTTCTTCCTCTTTCCCCCACCTACTGTCATGAGCAAGCCAGTAATGGCCACCTTAAACTTACCCAACTTTACATTGGGAATTCCCATGTGGTATCTTAATCCACCGGCTCAACCACCAATTACCTAGGTAGTCTTAACCCACGTGCAACCCATTGTAGTCGAATCTCTTCCTCCACCTGACCCGCAAAAACCAACCACCACACTCGCACCTACACCACCCCACCCAAAGAGGGCCAGGGGAAAAAAAATTCAAAGCTACCACTGAACCTCAACAGATCCTGCCTTGTGGTGTCTGCAAAGAACAGGTCCATCCAACTCAAAACTGCCCTAATATTCCCATAATCTATGCACATTTGGATTCCATGGATACAACTAAAAACCTCCCCATGGTTGAACTTCCAAGCGGGCCAATAGTGAGAAATAATTCATTGAGAACAAACCATGCTTGTGCCCTCTGTGGTTTGGATGAAAACTATTCTCACCACTGGCAAGACTTGTCCAAGTTTCGAATGGATCTATCCAACCTTCGACAACATTCCCTTGAATCTGAGATCACTTTGATCGAAGAAGTTCACCCCCACCTCTTTCTCCGTACACCATGTCCATTTACATGATGTCCAGTTCTGCAGATCCTCTTGTCTCCACCACCACCAAAGGTCCATCAGACCTGTCCCTTCCATTGTTTTCACAACCGCAACTCCATTTGTTGCCGCAACCTTAGTCTCAACCTCAACCTCAGTTACTAGGGAAACAGTGGGGTTCATTCCCAATCAACATGATCCTTTTCCTTTTCCTACCATTCAAGATCATGAGTAAGTCTATCTTGGAAACCTCCAATCTACAGGATTTCACACTGGGAGATCCTGTGTAGTACCTTGAACCACCTACCCTACCTCTAAGGCCCCAAGATGTGTTGACTCCGGTTCGACCAATTGAGATGATGTTGCACCTACCTCTGGGTCCATCAAAGACTCCTCCCATATCCAATCCTACCCCTCTTCCTCCAATAGAGACTGGGGGCAAGGCCACCAAAGACACAACCAATACCATTTACATGATCTCTAGCACCAGTCGCCCTTCCATCTCATTTGTCATGGAAGATCCACCTAATCTACCCCGACACCACTTATGCTATGGTGGATAGATATGCAATACCACCTTTGGTTTTACCCCATTCCCTTTAAACCATAGTGTGGAATTGTTTATTCCCATAAAATACCAAATTTCGTCACCCTGCCTTGCCAACGAACTTCGTCTTGGTAAGGGGGCATACCTCTTCTTTGACTCTGATGGACAACTCTTGGAGAATCCCCGAAATGGGATCTACCTCAAGAGATTCTACACTTAACATCACCAACGCATTAGAGGAAATTTCAACTCAAAATGGCCCTCGAAAGAAAAATAATAAAATAATAGTTAAAATAATAAAATAATATTTATTAATTTTGGAAGACTAAAAGAAAAAAAAAAAATTGTTCGTATTTTCGACATATCTCCTTGTGATTTTACTCAAATTTCGATCAGGAGAGATCGTTGGATGCGAAATTAAATTCCACATCCAACGAGTACCCACTTGGCATACTTCTGATGGACTCCTCTACCCCAAAAACAATAAATACCTGAAAAATGTGATGATGACATCATCATCATGTTTTTTCAGGTATTTCTTTTTTTTAGGGTAGCAGGGTCCGTAAAAAATATTCCAAGTGGGTACTCGTTGGATGCAGAATTTAATTTTGCATCTAGGGAGCTATCTTGATTGAAATTGGAGTAAAATCATGCAGAGATATGTCAAAAATATGAACAATAAAAGTAGTCTTTTTTATGATACCTATCCCCAAATTTATATTAAAAAATTGTTTAAAACCTATACGGTATTTCAAATTTAAATAAATTTCATTGGCTAACACATGATGACATGGAATTTGAATTATGGTTAAAAGGCCCATTTTGAGTTGAAATTTCCTCTAATGGAGTCGCTTGATTTTCCTTTTTTGTTTTTCAATGTTTTTTTACCACAAGTCAGGGGCAGCACCATTAGCTGCTAATCCAAAGGCACTCGAAGCTTGGCATGGTGGCCCATTCCAATCAGAAGGTATACCTGTGTTGCTTTATGTATTTTCTTTGGTAGTTTCTAGTTTTTTCTAACAGTATTTGTTTGCAGGTTCATTGCTTAACATATTTTTGCAGGTATTTTGGTTTATGTTCTAACAGTTGTATGCAGGGCCTTGGAGTTTAAACCTAACCTTGTGTGCAGAGGAGTTTCTTTTTTTCTGTTTTGCTTTCATTTATGTTTCATTTTTCTTTGCATCCACCAGGAACCCAATCCTTCCATCCTATAGACAGAAGGTAGCCATTCCTTCCCTGTAGTGAGGGAGAAATCCCTGCTACAAGCACCATCAGCGAATCCTATGAAAACAAAAGACTCTATCAACATCTACCATAAGAAACGAAAGCTAATCAACAAACCCAACCACCATAAGAAAAAATAACTATGCAATAAAAAATTGTACAATAATATACAACAATCAGCCCTGGTTGAAGATCATGCATAGTATTTTTTGAGATAGAGCCCATTTCTCGGCTCCACCAAGGCTATTCCTTCATAATCAACCAGCTCATAAGTGCCTTTCTCTAAGAATCATTTAACCACGTAAGGACCATGCCACATGGGATTAAATTTCCATGCCCCCAAGGGTTCCTTAGCTTGATCCTACAAAAGGACTAAGTCACCTTCATTAAAACTCCTTGGATGGACAGACTTATCATATTGGACCTTGACGTGATGCATTTTAACCTCTAGAGCCACTAAGGCATCTCGGTGCTACTCATCAAGCTGCTCTAAGTGGACCAAATGCTCTTCCAATGTGGAAGTTTCATGTAAAAGATCTATAGCTAGCTTCAAAGAAGGGATTTCAAATTCAACCGGTAAAAATGAATCCACCCCATGTACAAGCTGATATGGAGAGAAACCAGTGGAGTCTTAACCACGGTTCTTTAGGCCCACAAAGAAGGATACAACATAATATTCCAATTGGTCTTGCTTCATGTGATGGTTCATTGGAGAATAGACTTAAGTGATTTGTTCACTGCTTCAACTTGTCCATTCACCTGAGGGTAATAAGATGATGAATTCTCTCGCTTATACCCTAGCTTGGAAGCCAACTCTTCCATCATTTTATTATGAAAGTGCCTACCATGGTTAGTGACAAGCTCTTTCAGAATTCCAAACCAGGTGATAATCTGGTTAAAAACAAAATGCATGGATGTCTCATCGTCGGATTTGATTGTGTGCATAGCCTCTGCCCATTTTGTGAAGTAATTGACATCCACAATAATGTCATGATTCCCCCCATCCGATGTTGGGTTGCAATCCATAAAATCAATCCCCTACTTGGTGAAGGGATCGGCGGTGACAATAGGATGCAATGGGGCTGGATGCAAGCACATATTGCGTGCAAACACCTGGAAAGGGTGGCACCTTTTGACTGCATTAACGCAATCTTTGAAAATGGACGGCCAAAAATATTCTGCTCTTAATATTTTTTGGGTTGTAGAAATATCAGATAAATTACCACCACACGCCCCTCCATGGCAATCATTCAGCACAACCTCAGCCTCATCATGGGTTAAACAATGACGCAAAATGGAATCTACCCCACAATGGTACAGAGTGTTATCCACTATAGGTAATTCTTAGCTACATGACGTAATCATCATCGCTCATCTCGTGAAAGGTGAGTAGGGACCTTGAATGTTTTCAAATATACAATGATATCACCTTACCACGGGTCCAAAGTTGACATAAGGAAAATATGTTCATCGACAAACATATCCTCATAAACTTACTCCTCCTCCAAACTTGGAAAATCGGATATAAGCTCCACAAAGATCAATGATTTCTTCGATTTTGCTGAAACAAAACTGAGATCAAACTCTTGCAAAATGACAATCCATTTATTGTATTTTTTCCCTCAATCATCCTTCTAGTGGGGATGAATTAAAATGGATTGATATGAGCTATGACTAAGGTTTGGCGAAGGAGAATGTAGTGTCTCAAATTCTGAACCACATGAATGGTAGCCAAGACTAGCTTCTCCACATGGGAATAGCAAAGTTCTACATCTATAAGGTTTTAGATCAAATAATATATGACATGCTCATGAAGATCCTCATCCATCTAAACCAAAACCATACCAACTATCTCCATGGACGCGACCACATAAATCAAGAAATCACGGCTATAGTCAGGTGGACTAAGCACGAGGACCATTGCTAAGGATCACTTAAGAGCATCAAAGGACACCTGGGCTCGCTCATCCCAGTAAAAAGGGGTGTCCTTCTTCAAAAGACGCATAAATCCTTTAGTCAAATTGGCAAAATTAACCACGAATATCTGCAAGAATTTTTCCATGCCTTGCAAACACTGAAGATGTCTAATATTAGGCGGGGGAGACAATTGGAGTGTTGCCTCAACCTTTAAGGGATCAACTCTTATACCCTCCTTGGATACGATGAATCCTAGCAAGCAACCAACAGTCATGCAAAAGATGCACTTATGAGGATTTAAATGAACCTGATAATGACGGCATCTTTAGAATACTAATTTAGAATGATATGGATGATGCACTCTCAAATGAGAGTGAGCAACGAGATCATCCAACTATACTTCAATAATCATTTTGAGATCGTGAAAAATTAAGGTCATGGCCCGCTGAGACGTAGCTCTGGCATTTTTCAGGCCGAAAGGCATCTTTGGATATGAAAAAGTACCCCAAGGACAAATAAATGTGGTCTTATGTTGATCTTCAGGCTTAATCTGAATCTAATTATATCCAAAACAACTGTCCATTAAGGAAAATACCTCACTCCTAGCACACTCATCCAAAATCTGATCAATAAATGGTGTTGGGAAATTATCCTTAGGATGGGCACGATTTAAGTCACAGAAGTCAATGCATATATGGATCACTCCCTACTTATTATCCACTAGAATGGGGTTTGAAACCCACTCTCTCAACGGAACGAGATAGATAAAACCAGCTTTCAATAGTTTCTCTATCTCAGCCTTAATGGTGGGTGCTTTTCTAGGATTCAAAGCACGCAAACGTTGTCAAATCGGCTTTGCATCCGAATAGGTTTTGATCTCATGTTCGACAATATGAGGGTTGATACTTGGCATCTCATTGTATGACTAAGAAAATATTTCATGAAACTCTTTAAACAACTCGGTATACTCCTTGATCTCATCAAGGGAACAATCCGCCCCAATGTAGACATTCTCAACCTTTCCAGGACCGTGAGAAATATTGATAGGAATAGTTGGTGATACATTAGCCATGTTTCCATTAGCCATCAGACCAGGAGAGCTTAATGGAACCATGGGGATACCAATGTTCTCGCTAAGAATCACCCTAAAGTCATCACACTCCATATGATTAAGCTTAGGAAGAAAATATTATCAATGATGCAATTCCTCCTAGGGTTGCTCAACACCTGACATGGCCTCAAGAATAGCTTCATCCGATTGAAAAACATCATCGAGGCAATCATGTGAGTGAGATGACTTTGCTTCCCATGCCACCAGCACATATGGGTCCTCCTCCTCTTTCCATGAAGAGGAAGGACTAGGCTCTGCAACCTTATCAATATTCGCTTGATAAGCCACCATCGTTGCAGGAAACGACACATCAGTCTCAGTGGGAACTCTCGAAGTTCTCGATGAAGGAAGAATCCAAGGATATTCCATATGGGAAGTGCAAAAAGACACTGAATTCAATGAGGATGAAGCCTCACCAAAACTAGACCCAATCATAAAAATGGGCGCAGGGAAATTAAAGGTTCCCATAAGAGAAGGATAGATACCTATGCCCACACTCATAGTTTCCGGCTGAGAATGATCGATAATCAGGATAGAAGCTCTGGATGATACATTAACACTTGGATTTTGGAATGACCTTTGATCAATTGTAACAATCTTCCCATTAAACAGAAAGCATACCACTCTAAATAGGGAAGAAGCTATGAATTTCATACTATACATCCAATTCCTACCTAGTAAACGATTGTAGTCAAGTAGCGCATCAACCACCTCGACCTCGGACACAATGGTGTTCCCTCCCAATTGGAATTTTAAGGAAGGAATAATTTCATGTGGCCAAAACGATCTACCATCAAAATCTTTCAACATAGTAGCGGATTGAGACAACTCGGGAGAACCCAAACCCTTCAAATAAGACAAAGACATCACAGAAGAGACAGTGCCTTCATCAATGAAAATACGCTTGACAGTGTTGTTAAGACACTCTACTTGAATCAAAAGAGACAAATAGTAAGGCAATATAGGTTGTACTCCCATGGTTTCAAATTTGATCATAGTAGAAGAGTTATCATCATTGACCCCAAGAGAAGACAACAAAGATTTCCTCTATGGAGCACAATTCTGAAGGACTTCTAATGCGGGCATCGCACAAGGAGTCTGGCCCAAATCCTCAACAACTGAATAGTTTTAGGTAGCTCAGTCATTAGGATTGTTCCCCAAACACTTTAATACTCCCTTAGGAATGCGAGGTGGAGCTTCAGGTTTATCCATAGGATTTTCAATTCGCAAAGGGCTCTTGGGTGGTGAAGGTTCTTTCCCAAGGTTTGGTTGTGACAAAACATATTCTTTCATACGAGTCACAACCTTAGCAGCACTCATCATGTTGATGCATCCATGACCACTAGCAGCCTCCGATGGGTTTTGATTTCCACCCAATGCAAAACTAGGATCAATGGTCCTTGAGTTTAGATTTTGATTGTTAGGTAAAGGATTACTTAACACAGCCGGGCCTTGTGCTATGAACCTCTAGGCATCTTCCATACGAGGGCACAAGTGAGTGAGATGGTCCTCCTTGCACAATTTGTAAGGAAACTTCACCTTACATTTAGACTACTTGTTCCCCCCAACATTAGTGTTCTTGTCACTATTATTAGCATTTTTCTTCTTGCTCCCACCCTTACGATTATTTTTTCATTTTTTCTTATTCCTTCCAAGTTGCTGGTTTCCTTTCAGGTTCGATGTTTCCACGAAAATTACATTTGCCAATTGGGTAGGTTGAGACGAAGCCGTAGCTTGTCTCGATGCAGACTGGTTAATTGATAATTGGTCACTTATTTCAAAACCGAGTCCATAGGTTTGGTACTTGTACAGCCCACAATACCATTGGCATGTGGCCCAGGCTTGAACTTGGAGTAGAAATGGGATGTAGGAGCATTGGGTATAATCTCATACAAAAGTATGGATTGAGCATAGATCAAATCCAACTCTTGTGCCCTAAAAATAGCATGTTCCTCATTTTGAACTCTGAATGTCAAAACATCCTTCACTATGTAAGGTAATAAATATTTGAGGAACCACTCAAGAAGAAACTCTAGTGGTATAAAATCTTTGATTAACCGTTTTTGTCTACACCACTCTTGAATATGATCCGAAATGTGTGTGGCTTTATCTTTCTAGAAGGTCGACAAGAGTTCAGTACCAACGTCCTAATGTATGGGCGGCTGGAAATGATTAAGGAAAGTCACCGCAAGATCATCAAACATAGTATAAGCCCCCCTGGTAACTCTATATACCATTTTTCCATAGGACCTGTTAGGGTGCATTGAAATAGCCTCAAACGAATGGAATCGTCATGAAAGGAATTAAAAGAGCACCAAAGGTGGAAGGTGGTGACATGCTCACTAGGATCTTCACCAGCCTTACCTTCGAACTTGGGAATTTATGAAGGAAGCTTGTTAGGGATAGCCGGCCATGCCAGCTTATGAGACACATGATCATTCATCAATCTCGACAAGTCAGGTAAGTTCAAAGTTGCAAGGAAAGGGAGCCTAGGTTGAGCCGATCGATTCCACGCTCCCTGGTAGTTTTGATTCATGTAAGGTTGATTGCTATAAATACCATGGCCTTGGCCATAATAACCTCCTCCCATTTGACCCATGTAGGGTTTCATGGAAGCATTATGATGTGGGGTTCCTTGATTATAAGGTGCTACAAAGCCATAATTGGAAGAGTAAGCGGGTTTTTGATACCCGTACCCATACAGTTGATAGTTTTGTCCATAGTGTGGTCCATATGAATTTCCATGAGAAGATCCATAAGGTGTTCCATGGGATGTACCATGAGAATTTCCATAGTTAAGGGTATGGGAAGCTACAGAAGTTGGAACATGAGACGATCCATAAATAGGGACATGACCTGCTGACACAACAGGAGGTCCTTGACTCTGAGATACTACCATCTGAGTAGTCATAGAATGAACATGGCTAGTAGCAACATTCTGGCCTAAAGGCCCACATGAACTAGGGGGAGAATGAGTTGCTAAAAATGCATTCGAAGGAATAGGGTTTGAAGATGAAGGGACATGTGAAGGAATGTAAGTGGTGTTCCCAATGTTCACTCATCTCAGTTCTGGTATCCACATAGTATTACTAACACTAGTTCTAGGATGAACATGTGAATTTTCATCCAGCATAGGGATGGAGGGTGCAATGTGACTAGTGCCCCCAAATCTCTCCGCATGGAAAGGGATAGGAGTGCCCCAGGCGTAGTGGTAGGACCAACTTCTAACTCAACATGATATGCTGAATCAAGTGCAGGGATATCAAACATGTCATATCTAACATGACTAGTGCTTACGGGTTCATGGTGAGTCTCATCTCTCAGAAACCAATACTGACGACCTGTGAATGAGGGATCATAACTAGATCATGAAGGTTTTTCATGTGAAGCATCATATGTGCTAATAGGATATTCCTCCCCAACCTCATGAGGTGGAGAATACATCTATGGAATCGCATCCTCATGATCTCCTAGGGTGTGTGAATCAAAGTGAGAAGTAGTCCGCCCAGACTTTCTGGTTCTCTCTCCCAAAGGAGGAGGAGACGTGGAAGGCGGAAGTCCTACTAAACGACAAGAATGGTAGGGTGTCACACCTCAATCCATAATGACTCAAAAAATAAAAATACTTGATCTAATTACGCAAACTTGAGGAAAACTAGCGTGCACAGAGCATACACCTATAAAATGTAAATCCAAATCACAAGAAAACAAGGGTAGGATATGTGAGCTCTCGAATGAAGTAGGTATGTCTCTCCTAGGAGAGGCTTGAGACTCCCATACACAACAAACAGAGTTTTGTAACCAATTATAGTGGCCCTCAGCTTCAACAGATATAGCGACTGTGTTTTCTGACCCCTACCTAACCAGGACACCTACAGAATAACCTCTACAAATACCCCCTCAATAACCTAGCTAAGGCAACTAAGGTCACCCCGATATAATCAATGCTCAGGCGGATAGTCGCAGGCGATATTGACTGTATGGGAAGGGTAGAAAATCCTGAAACTCTTGAAAGAGCCCCCATATATGAATACAATCCTAGAAATATCTCCGGTGCTACTCAGTTATGACCAGTGTTCATCCTAGTCATAACCACTCACACTGCCTCATTCTTAACTCCCTTGTAAGAGGAGGATCTTGAGAAACACTAATTATATAAAGGATTTCACACTCTCACCTGGACAAACACCTAATTGTTTTGTTTAGTGGTCTTCAAGAATTGACTCACAATGAACTATTCCAAGACCCTAAAATCTAGTCTTGTTGGTGCACCCTAGAAAATAAAAAAGTGTAATTCATTTTACTATGCATTTATTTTAATTTTCTTTATTACTCAAAGGGTAAATGGATGTGTAACTAATGATGTTATGACGCAACAAGAAGTAAAATGCACACCTAACAATCAATGCAAATGCACTGTGTTGAATGAAAAATAGGGTATGCTACTATGTGAAGTGCAAATTTTTTCGTTCAAATGTATATGCAATCATTTCCTATATGAAAATATGACTAATATTCACCAAGCAAACCTAATGCAAGTACCATGATAAATGCAAAATGCAAACAATGCATAACAATGCAGAAAAGCAAAACGTTTTTGTATTTTTGAATTAAATGAGATAAAAAGAAAAAGTATGACTCTACAACCCTCATACTCTGCAAGCACTCACAAACAACATCGAAGCAAAGCACCAATGTAAAAGAGACCTAATGCACTAATCCCAAAGCAAAAATAGAAAATGAAATGACAAGAACATTTTTCAAAAATCAAATCAGAAAGAGTCTCTGGTCAGAAACAGAGGGGAGATACAGACTCCACAAGCATCAAAGAAGACTCAGCAATCACCCAAACTCACCCAACAACACTTAATCTTCCCAAAAAATAAAAAAAACATGGCATATGCAACCGTTCTCAGTAAACCTACGTACATACACAATTTTTCTAGGAAAAAATGCGTGTATACGCGATTATAAAAGCAAAACCCATGTATAGGAAGAAAAAGATAGAAAAATAAGGTAAATGGAAAAAATGAGACAAAATTTACTTCTCCAAGAGACTATTGGGTAATTATTCCCCCAGGACCGACACAGAAACAAAAAAATAAGAGCAATAAAATCACATTGTATGCCGAAAACCCCCAAATAAAAACAACTAGGAACCTCCCCAGTATGGTTACTAATATTGTTACGAAGAAAAATTCCTATGGCTTGGGGTGTACCACAATAGACAGGGAAATCACAGAAATCAATCCCTTCCCCATATGCAAGAGAAATAAAACATCTAACACTAAAGGATCTCGAAACATACCTTATTCCGGATGGTTGTAGTAGATCCCTGTTGAGATTTTTCCAATCCCACTTGCGTTGGCAATTTACTCTCAACAATAGTAAACAAGGAAAGAATGCTATATAATATAGTGTTAGGCCTAATCTAGCATATATAATCAATGGTACATAAGAAATTAAACACATCCATGGATTCAATATTCATTTAAATGAATATCATTTGGTAGGAAAAGATATTTCTATTAAATAAATCATATATTACATAAGTGACAACCTCTTTTGGCACATATGCGAACTGGAGAAACTGAGTCCTCCGCCTGGGCCTCCACCACCTCAATCCTCCATCTCTCAATAGCAAGCTCACAAGCAAAGGCAAGCTTGGGAAGAACACAAAGTGCTCCAAGGGACAAAGGGATGCAGACTCATGTATAAGAAAGCTACGACAACAATGGACTATAGTTTTCCTGCTCTTTAATTCCTCCTCTTCAATATATCCAAAGGGTTCCTTATTGTTGATGTATTTGTAACTTTGGAATGTATTCATCCATATATCTTATGTATTGTACCCCGATGTTTATTGTGGGATTTGTCTATAATGTGATTGAGTCATGTCATGCCCCATTGTTCTGATTAGGAAGTTTCTATAATGTAAACAAGTCATGTCAATTCATTGTGGGTAATCCTCCTATTGGTCAAGGGTTAAATTCCCCATAGTTGTCCAGCCATAGGTTTATTAGAATATCCAAGTGAATCTGACCCTAGGTGAGTCATTGTAACTTAGGGCAATAGTCCCTACCATCTAAGTCAAGATTAACCCTCCTTGTTGAGTAGAGGGCAAAGTCCCCACAAGTTGTGGGGCACTAGGGTTATTAGAAACTCCTAGAGATGTCGGCTCTAGCAAGTAATTGTTAAGTGAGGCCAACATGTTAGAGTGTGCTTCAAGTGAATGAAAGAATATAAATAGAGAGTGAGCCTCTCTATTTATCATACACACACTCACTCATTGGGGTGCATGAGTGAGAGAGGAGAAGCTCTCTTAGTGAGTGAGAGAGAGAGAGAGACAGAAGCTGTGGAGATCATCTTTATGTTTTTGGGTTTTACTGCTGCCATTGGTGCTCATTCTATCTCTGAGGAAGTTGCAGGGTTTTATCCTTTATGGTTTCCCCAAGGAAAATTATTTGTGTCTCTTGTCTCTTGTGTTTTATTGCTGTGCATGTTATTCTCAGAGTTAAAGATCCTAAGATCATAATACTAGCTTAGAATGATAAAAATCTAACATGGTATCAGAGCTAACCTGAGAATAAGACATTGTGCATCTACAGAATCTAGAGCTTCTTGATTTTTGGGTCTCTCTCCACAATCCATCAGCAAAAGTATGCTAGGATGACTCTCCATTGAAGGGCGCATCTTTCTGTCAAAGCGGAATTCGATTTCGAGCATTTTCAGTTTTGGTGCGGGAAATTAGGGCTTTCTACAGAAGAGGAATTTTTGAGTGAGCCTGGTAGAAGATTTATCTCCTCATAAAAATCTAATTTTAGAGACCTAGATCAAGATTTTTGGTTGGGTGAAACTCCAGGAAAGTCAAACCCTAGTTTGACCCCAAGTTAGAAAAGCCTAAATACTAAAACTACTATGTTTTGATATGTTCTCTATATCCTGAGATTCGAGAAGGATAAAGAGTTGAAAATTGCAAAGGATGAATAAAAAATATTTATTTACACTGTTTCCAAAATTCAGCCTCATATTTTATATATTCTGGGAGATATGATCCCTCCAAGTTAGGGTTCCAGCCTCTTCTAGAATTCATCCATAAACAAGACACTTGGGGAGAATTGCTATATCTTGGGCTACAAAGCTCCAAATGAAATTTCTGAAGATGTTCCAGAAAGGGAACAAAATTTAATTTCTATGGTCCTAGATTTAGACTCAAAATATGAACCAGTGACACATGCCAGTTCGTACAACTTCACTGTTCTGAACAGTCCTGTAACAGATCACCTTGGGAAAACAATCATAAGTCCCAATTGGTGAAACCTATGGTGTTGAATCAAGGACATACAAGGCTACCTTAGTCCAAATATTTAGACACATAAGGGTATTAATTTCAGAGATATCATAGAAACAGTGACAAACATTTCTGTAGAAGAAATTGGAAAACGAGGGCTTCCTGTTCTGGGAGCTTCCCTCCACTGTTTTCAGAAAATGAGTACATTGGACAGCTCCATATGAAGATATATATATTTATATCCAATCAGATATAAAATATTCCAAGTTTTGAAAATTAGGGTTTCTCTAAAGAACCCTAGATCAGCCAACTCTGGAACGAGGATAGACACCTCAAATTGGTAAGATCTAATCTTTTGCTATTTTCATTTGAGGTTCTCATTTCAAAGTGATATATCACATCATATTTATGATAAGATTGGTGAAGTTGACAAATTTCAAGCATGGAAGCATATGATCTCCCTAAAGAAAATGAATTGGACACCTACACAAGTAGAAAGGTTCCAGTTCTAGAGGGAGATGAGGCTAGAAGCCTTACACAAGAAGAACTTGGTGAAGGCCAAGAAGATCATTCTTGATTCAATCACGTATCAACTTGTACCACAAGTGTCTTTCCTAAAGCCACCAAATATGTTTGATTCCTTGAACAAGCTATTTGAAGGGAAGAACATAAATCAGAACATGAGCTTAAGAAACTAGTTGAAGAATGTGAAGATCCAGAATGCAGAGACCATACAGTCATACTTTACAAGGGTCTCTCAAATCAAAGAACAACTTGAAGTGGTAGAAGAAGAAGTGGAGAGTGCAGAAGTGGTGATAACCATTTTGAATGGCCTCCTAGGATCATGGGATTCATTCATTCAAAGAATGTGTTCTAGAAGGAAGTGATTACTTTCAGTAGAGTCTGAGAAGAAGAAGAAGCTCAACTCATAAGAAGAGAAGAGACGATGGGAGCAACTGAAGATCAAGCTCTCACCATCCAAAGAAGATCCCTCAATCGATGAGGAATATGAAGATCTCAACTCTTGAATAACCTCTTATCCACCTTAGCATTTGGATAAGAAACGATGCTATTATGAATGAGGGAGACGATGAAGCTGAAGGCTCAAGAAGGAGTCTACCCATGAAACAAATAAAGATAAGTATTCAATTGTCATTTCATGATATTATTTTGTTATGCATTTGTTTATATTCAGTTGATGTATTACACATGATAGAATGTTTGCATTAATGACAGTATACTACTAATATGCATGTGATGGGTAAGTAGCTCATGGTGCTATACAACACTCCATTGCTACTTATCTAGAATGAAACCTCTTTGTTGACATATTGGATTAGTGCACAATCTCAATGTTGTCCTGGTAGAGATGGAAGGCATCTAGAAAGTTTCCGTGAGATATGGATGGATGTTGTATTGGATAAAATAGTTGCATGATCATATATTTACGCATAAGAATTTACCAATATGAATATTCCTTATGAAATTTTTCTAACCATACAAATGCATTTGACTTGTAGGAAAGATCACATACATAATCGCCTACAAGAAAAGAAGGATGAGACTTGTTCTGAAGAACAAGTGATGACAGTTCAAGATAATGAATAATATGACAAATGCAATGACATCATTGATGCAGAAACTTCAAGCTATGAAGAAGTAACCAAGAAGAAATGGAAGACTAGTTCAAGAAGAATGATGTCTAGGATGCAGTATCGATACATGAAGGGAAGTTTGTAGTTCCATCATGCAATAGAAGGAAACATCATACAAGGCAATATTCGTAGCACAAGGCCTCTCATGAAAAGAAGGCATAAAATACAATGAGACATTTGCAGCCAGCTTGATGAAGACCTGAACCTTTGCTACAAGGTTGAAGATGAAATCCTATAGAGGATGACAAGCTCACAGATGGGTGCAAGAATAACTTTTGAAAAGGTTCAATATAGAGGATCTTGGTATCCAGTGATCATAGATGGATACATAGAATGTTAGTAGTAGAGGAAGATACTTGTCACTCTGGTACAAAATGTTTCAGTGCATAGAGTACGAAAGACAGAGGGAGTATGATGCTTCAGAGGGAGTGATTGTAGAATATCTTGAGGTTCGACATGGTATGATAGGATGGACAGATTACTGATGACTCTAGGATTTACTAAGAGTAAAGTAGATTCCAACCTTTGCTTCAAGGTTGAAGGTGAAAGACTAGTGATGCTCCTATTATGTGTCAATGCACTATTTTTTAGGCATGGAGGTGTGGACAAAGGAAGTATGCAATAGAGATCCTGAAGAGGTTCAGGATGATGGACTTTATGACCACACCTATGGCATCGAACCTAAAGCTATTGAGTGTTGCTTCATTAGAGACGGTTAATGCTATGATGTATCATCATATGATTGGTTCCTTGATGTACCTGATGAATACGAGACCAGATATTTTCTTTGCTGTGAACACATTGAGACATGTTCACCTGATGGTTGCAAAGCATGTAGCAAGGTACCTAAAGGGTACAGTTGATTATGGACTCAAGTATGAGGCAAATCAAAAGATTATGTGGATTTTTATTGGGCAGGTAGTGGCATTAATAGGAAGATCACTTCAAGGTGCTACTTCAGTATGGGATCAAGTGTGATCTCTTGGTTTGGCAGGATGGAGTCCTATATGTCACTGAGTACAGCTAAGGCAAAAGATGTTGCCACTTTATATTTGGGAGGTAGTATGTTTCTTTTGAAAACTACTATTTGATTTGGTTGATCTGAATTGCATTTTGTTGTATGATGCAGAGAGGAGCAGTGATCCAGATCGATATCTCTTGAAAGAAGGATTTCTAGCATAGCTTATGAGATAAGTTGCCCTCAGATGTAATTGGTCTTGGTGAAGATCGTAGGTAATCCTTGGACGTAATTTTCCCTGATGTGATTCTATGCTAGAAATGGCCAAAGTGAAGTTTGAGTACTTCAAGGAGAAGCTTGGTGTTCTCGAGATCAAGGGTCCCTCTAAGGGGAAATGATGAGACCTAGAGCCATTCTAACATGGGAGAGGATTAAGTTCCTTCCATGGTCAGATGTAAGGACTGATCCATTCTTCCATGGTGAGAGGATTTAGGTTCCTTCCATGTCAGATATGAGTGCTGAGCCATTTTGATATGAATATAGGATTGGTTCCTACATTATCATATATAAGGGATATTTCCATTCTTGGAATGGAGGTGCCTAGTCAGTTACCGGGAAAACTTAGTCTAGGACTGAGAGCCATTCTGATGTGATAGAGGGATGTGTTCCCACTTGATCAGATGTAAGGGCTGAACCATTATATCATGGCTAAAGGATTAGGTTCCTCCCATGTCATATGTGAGTGTTGGAGATTTTGACGAGTAGGCCAGATGTAAGGGCAACTGCCATTCTCTGGGAGAATGAAGGTTCCTGGTCAGTTACTAGGTAGCTCAGTCTAGGGTTGGGGGCCATTCTGATAGGACTATAAGATTGGTTCCTACATGATTAGATGTGATTGCACTCCCTTTCAATGCAATGTGTTTACACATGGTCGAATGTAATTACAGTGCCTTTATGACAGGATGAGGTCGGATATAAGTGCTAATCCATTCTGGAGCGATGTGTTTACACATGGTCAGATGTGAGTTCTATGCCTTTCTAACAAGATGGGTTTGGATGTAAGTGCAGAGCCATTCTGATACGATGTGCTTGCACATGATCGGATATAAGTGCTGATCCATTCTGGCGTGATGTGTTTACACATGGTCAGATGTGAGTGTTGGGCCTTTTTGACAAGATGAGGTCAGATGTGAGTGTTGGGTGTGCCTTTCTGAGAAGATGAGGTCATATATAAGAGTTGGGAGGGCCATTCTGACTTAATTGTCAAATATAAGCACTGATGAAGACCTACATGAAGGATAGGCCTACAGGACTAACTCTGTAGAACTTCATGTGATGAGAAGAATGAAGAAGATAGCACCATTTGATTGAAATAGTAGAAGCAGTAGTTATTATGATGATTCAGTGATGATCCAGCTTTGATGATGATCTAGATCAAGTGATGATTCAGACTTGATGATGATTCAGTAGTGACGATACAGATCAAGTGATGATCTAGTAGTGACAATCTAGATCAAGTGATGATCCAGATTTGATGACAATCCAGTAGTGACGATCCAGATCAAGTGATGATCCAACAGTGACGATCCAAATCAAGTGATGATCTAGACTTGATGATGATCCAGTAGTGACGATCTAGATCAAGTGATGATCTAGACTTGATGATGATCCAGCAGTGATGATCCAGATCAAGTGATGATCTAGACTTGATGATGATCCAGCAGTGATGATCTAGATCTAGTGATGATGATCCAGATCGAGTAATGATCTAGATCCAGTAATGATGATCTAGATCAAGTGATGATCCAGATCCAGATGAAGATGACTTGAAGATGAAGATGACCTGAAGATGAAGATGACGAGAACTTTATGATGATTCAGATGATACAGAGAAGAAGACTTGTGATGATAAATTGTGTCGAGAGAATACCTTCCTAGTTAAGAAGGAGTGTTGATGTATTTGTAATTTTGAAATGTATTCATCCATGTATCTTATGTATTGTACCCTAATGTTTATTCTGAGATGTGTCTATAATGTAATTCAATCATGTCATGCCCCTTTTTTTCGATCGGGAATTTTCTATAATGTAGATAAGTCATGTCAAGTCATTATGAGTAACCCTCCTATTGGTCAAGGGTTAAAGTCCCCATAGTTGTGGGGCCCTAGGGTTGTTAGACTATCCTAGTGAAGTTGACCCTAGGTGAGTCATTGTAAGTCAGGGCATTAGTCCCCACCATCTAAGTCAAGGTTAACCCTCCTTGTTGAGCAGAGGGCAAAGTCCCCACAAGTTGTGGGGCACTAGGGTTATTAGACACTCCTAGAGATGTTTGCTCTAGTAAGTAATTGTTAAGTGAGGATGACATGTTGGAGTGCGCTTCAAGTGAACAAAAGAATATAAATAGAGAGTGAGCCTCTCTATTTATCATACACACACTAACTCATTAGGGCGCATGAGTGAGAGAGGAGAAGCTCTCTCAGTGTGAGAGAGAGAGACAGAAGCTATGGAGATCATCTTTATGTTTTCGGGTTTTATTGTTGCCATTCATGCTCATTCTATCTCTGAGGAAGTTGTGGGGTTTTCTCCTTTATGGTTTCCCCAAGGAAAATTCTTTGTGTCTCTTGTCTCTTTTGTTTTATTGTTGTGCATGTTATTCTCTCAGTTAAAGATCCTAAGATCATAATGCTAGCTTATAATGATAAAAATCTAACACTTCTATAGTTCTTCAATGGGGTAATGGAAGGTCAAATCTGAGTGATCTTGAGGCATATGGAAGGCCAAGAGACAAGTGACTCGGATCCACATCAAGGAAAACTCCAAAAATATTTGGCCTTTTGCACACATTCCGATGTACGCGGGTTTAAGGGTAATATTCATGTATATATGCGAGAAATGGATTAAAAGTCGTGTACAACAAATAATGAGTGTTTTTAGGGATGATATTGGAAACATCAAAGGTACAAAAATAGTACATGGGGTCCAAAGAGTCTACAGAGGGGTAGGGAAGGCCATAAAAGTGTGATCAACCATGTGTGGTAAAATCAGCTATAACACTCGATAATATTCTACCAACTTTATTAAATGTCCATATTAGTAACTATGCCTTCCTTTTTTTTTCCTTTAGACTATTTTTCCTTCTTTTCAGTGGATAAGGTAAAGCTAGTTCACTAGGAAATTACTATCTTTTGTGGAAAACCCATATTCCATGTTTTTCTCTCTAGATTCCATGATTAGTAATCTTTTCCACCACTCATCACACCTCACTCATGCTTTATCCAATTCGTGATATCTTGCACTGATTTAGAAAGTGCTTTAGTCACCTTTGGGGATTTTTCATATTTAGTAAGCTTGCTTTATGATCTAGTCTAAGTTTCCTCCTTGGAAATTCTATTTTCCTTTATAAGGATGTATTATCTATGTAATAATATCTTTCATTGATCATTCTTTAATGAGAGATTATTTATTCATGTGTGTTCATTATTCTTGTTCTCTCTTTATGATAATTCTATGCAATTCTCTATGAGGTTAATTGTGTGCCCAGATCCTTAGCTTGTTTATGAAATTCCTTATGCCACCAAGGATTTATAATTTCCACATGGTATCATATCTATGAGAGCTCTTTAATTAATCCCCTATTTCATATTTGCAGGTAAAAATTCAATATGGATTCTATTAGAATAATCAAACCCATAGTATTACCCACTTAGACATTAATTCATTTATTTTTGTCTTATTTGCCTAGTCCATGAGTCCCACCATGTGCAAGTTGCTAATTGCCTATCCATAGAGGTAAAACTTGCCATATTTGACTCATGTAGCGCTTGGGAAAGCCTTAGGAATCAAATCTGCTTTATTCCTGGCCTCCTAGGCACCCTTCTGCTTTTTCTGCTTCATTGACTGCTTTTTCAGTGTTTTAAGGCACATAGGAAAGCAAGACTAGGTGAGGTGAACTTGTTTTCTTGCCCTTTAATCCTCCACTCTTTCCTCCATGAAAAAGCATGTATGAGCTGCCATTCCACCACTCATTAGCTTGCCCATGCACCCTTGCCAATTCATGAGCCTCATGACAGATTTGGGATCAACTTTTTACACCTATGGGGGATTTGCCTATTTTGGGTAAGCCTGCTTTATGCTAGTTTTGGATGCCTCCTTATGCATTAGATATCTTGATGTATTCTATATATTCAAAAACCTATGTTATTATAGGGTTGGCTATTGTACACTGAGTTAATATAATTTTGTGTTACAGCTCCATTTTCAGTCTCTATTGTTGACAATTTTGCATGATCAATTGTAATTTGTTGTGAGTGAAATTAATCTATTGCTGGTCATAATTTATACATGGTATCAGAGCCATTGTAGTTTGTTACTCTCCTTCAAAAATTGTTTTGCGGGTTCGACATCAAGACTGGGATCCTTCTACTGACAGCCGAGACATATTTTCTAAAGCTATGGATTCACAGAAAACTATCTTGACTCCCTTCAACTATTTTGAATGAAAAGCAGAGATGGAGATCTTGTTGAGAGCGAAAGGCCTATACAGGGTGACTATGGCTACAGAATCAGAGCCCAATGCTGCTGCAGAGAAGATCAAATGGCACAATCAGAGAGATGAGGCCTATGGCCTCCTATGTCTCAGTATTTCCCGAGACCTCCTTTTCCATCTCGATGGATTAACTTCACCGGATCAAGTATGGGAGAATATTTCTGATCTTTTTGGAAAGATAGATGAGATGAGGGGACATCAGATCGAAAATAAGCTTATTTCTCTGAGTCCCATTAGCTTTGAATCCCTGCAGCTATATTTCTCCAAGTTCAAAGCACTAGTTTTGCAGCTGAAGCAGTGTGGTATCGAAAAGAAAGATGATCAGCTCGTATTGGCCATCCTCTCAAAGCTAGGACCTGATTCCTCAGTCTTTGTTTCGGCCTTCTATGCCACAAACCTCACAGCTCGAACCTGGAAGATGCCTAGCCTTGCATATTTCATGGAATCTCTCACACAAGAACAAGACAAGCTGGTGATGATGGGCACCATCAAACCTTCCAAAGACCAAGCTATGGTTGCTGGAGATTCAAGGGTGGATTCAAAAAGAAAAAAGAAAGCTAAAAATCCACCTGAGAAAAGAAGAGACAAGAAGCAGTTTTCGGAGGATCAATAAGGTCCCAAGAAAAATACCCAGAAGAAGAAAAACAAAGGTGAAATGAACAAGTGCTCATACTGTTCAAAGGGAAATCACACTGAAAGCTCTTGTATGAAAAACCAGATTGATATGCTGACCAATCTCCTAGAGAAGAATGGCATCTCCCTTCCAGAAAGCTTAAAGAAGAGAGAAGGAGGATCAAGTTCCGATGACAGAGAGAGAGTTCATGCTCTAGTTGCTGGCACAT
>LPNX010424674.1:4286-25934 GCA_001517045.1 Pseudotsuga menziesii
GCAATATGTAGGTTAGATCCTCGGTGGTTAGTTCCTTCTCTATAGTTAATTCACCAGTTACAGTTATCTATTAGTTTTTCTAAGTGAAATGAGTAAAAAATCTGCAGCTGAGTGCACAGAAGTGTAGAAGTAGAGTCGAGCCAGGTTGTGTGTAGATCGTTAGTAGATTCAAGTAGGGAGGAGTAGAAGAGAATATAATAGAGCATCAGAGGAAGAAATATCTTGTACAAATAAAAAAGAATATATAGAACAAAGTCTGCAGCTTAGTGCACAGACAAAAGGTGCATACGTTTCTGATGCCAGATAAAGAGCACCTTTGTGCTTTTTTTCCCAATGGGTTTCCATGTTAACTACCGTGTCGAATGTATGAATGATGAATGTGTTTAAGATGCATGTGTATATGTTGTTGTGCGTGGAATGTCTATATATTTGATTAAAAAGAGTATGTTTATGTATGTTGCATTGTTATTATGAATGTGTGAATGTACTGCTATTGTGTAGCCATAATGACACAGCCCCATCCATAAGGCTTGGTTGAGTTCCTTAGCGAGTTGCCAAGGGACAATAAATACCTCACCCAACTGTGGAAACATGGTTCTAATAATTACCCAATAAAGGAGAGATATCTCGGGTGAGAATGCATCTGCGTCATAGGACTTTCCAATTGAGCCTTGCTCTGTCGGGTCAATATCTTGGGTGTTGTTGCTCTAAGAAGAAGCAACTGAACCTAGGTCGAAGGGAAGAAAGATAAATCCAACATGTACCATTGATGGAGAGGGTGGTTTAATGGGGGCGCTATTATGACCGAGCTCCATATCTCTTCCTCAAATTGTTTCGTATTTCAGGGAGTATCTTATTGTATCTTGTGATCATTTTGATGCTCATTTTTTCTTTCTTCATTGATTTTCTCTTTATTTTTGCAAATCGATTCTCACTTAGGTATATCTCTTTTGCAAGAGGAGGGTGCATTGGTAAATTGGTCGGAAAGGAAATATGACCATTATATGAGGTTAGTAACAAGTATTTCTAGGTACAATTACATCTATTTTTATTTTTTGGGGCTTAATCCAATTGTAGATATGATAGATCCAGTTGTAGATATGATAGATCTAGTGAATTTTTTATCCAATTGTAGATATGATAGATTCGGTGAGTTTTTAATGATGACCATCAAACCCCCTTATAGGAATTTTGAGGTATAAAATGGGCCTCCAAGGAAAATAATAAAATAATAGCTAAAAAAATAAAAGGATATTTATTAATTTTGGAGGAAGAAAGGAAAAAACTACTTTTTCGTTCGTATTTTCAACATATCTCCCTGGTTTTTTTACTCAAATTTTGAGTGGGAGAACTTGTTGGATTCAAAATTAACTTCTGCATCCAACGAGAACCCACACTTCATACTTTTAATAGACCTCGATGCCTCATCGTTTTTTTTCATGTATTTATTGTTTTTGAGGTAGTGAGGTCCGTCAAAACTATGCAGTGTGGGTACTCGTTGGATGAAAAATTTAATTCTGGATCCAACGAGTCCTCCCACTCGAAATTTGAGTAAAAACAAAGGGAGATATGTTGAAAATACGAATGAGAAAAGTAGTTTTTTTATGACAAATATGTCAAGTCATCCATTATGGTTGACTCATTCTATTGAAATTCTACAGGTTCTTGAATTCCAACTCCCAAGAATTTATTGTTGGCTCGTTTTCTTATAAGGCCCATTTTAGACCCCAAATTTCCTCTAATGTGACTTAGGGAATTTTGAATAAACCTTAGATCTCAAATTTCATAAAAAATCGACTCCATTTTACCTAGGTTCTAGCGACAATCTCTCTAGGTGGGGTGCTTTCCTTGGTTGGGTGGCCTATTTTTTCAGATATATCTCTTGGGTATGCTTGAACCCACTTTAATTTCACATATCTATCCTCCAAGGCACTAGATCTAGCCATTTGATACCTTGATCTACTCTTTTTGGTCCACTTTGTCCACTTTTGCATAAACCCTAGGTGCATCTCATTAGGGTTTTCTTATGTTTGGGTGCCATATCTCTCTAGATATACGTTACTAAACCCTTTGTGGTACATTTCCAATCAAGTTGGGTAATTTTCCCTATTTTCTAAGCCTCCCAAAATTTTCTCTAACCTTATATACCACATCTATTCTCTAGATCTAGACTTCCTTACTCATTATTTATCCTCTTTCATCCATTTCCTAATCCAAGTTCCTTGAGTAGGTTTGCTATCCCTCATAGGATATTAGGTTCTCCGCCTTTATCATTCTATGGATTGATCTAAAGTGACAAGATCATGTCTAGTGTGAAAACTACCATTTAACCGCAATGGACGAGGTCATTGCGGTGTCACCGGTTTGCTACCTTATCTCTATCGTCCTGAAGAGGATATCTCTAGTGGGTAGCTACACTTTGTGTGAGAAAACCTCCATATCGAACTCTATTGTAGGTTCCCTCTTGCCCATCTATGAGGTTCTTTTCCTCTATAACTCATATTCAACCTTGAAGCAAAGATTGAAATATCATCAATCTAGGTGATTCTCAGGCTCATCATGTAACTGTATGCCTTGACGTGTAATGCCCTATGTTCCTTCTGAACTCGTACAAATCCTTCTTCAATAAGCACTCATGTGAGTCTCTATCATGTGTCTCAAAACCCAATGGTTTCTCCATGTACACCTCTTCTTCTATTACACCATCCAAGAAAGTTGACTTCATGTCCATCTGGTGTACTTTCTACTTCATCACTATTGGGCCTAGGGACAAGAAGGTAGAATTCACTTATAATTCTACCTAAGTATGGAAAATATATAAAGAATAAGAAGAGGAAGCTATGACAGAAGAAGTAAAAGGAAGTAAGGAGAAGGAATAGGCGCAATAGAAGAGGGAGTTGCACTAGAAGAGGAAGGAGTGTGGTAGAATAACAACATCAAAAGGCGCGTGAGTAGCATAATGGTCTATAAAATGACAGTAAGGTGTAATGCTTAGAAAGTGATAGGCCTTAACGATTGTGGGTATGATTTCATCTAGAGTCGGTGGAAACTGCACGTATGAAGGCATCTCTGTAAGTCAAGTTGTTAGTGCCTCCCGTTAGGTGTCACTAGAATAGGAAAGACAGTTTGTTGGCTGGATATAGGAAGTTGGTCTAGAAAGCGACAAAAAACAAATCTGTAATGATATTGTATTGATTCTAAAAGGAATTTGTATCAAGTTTGTAATGATTATGTAATGAGTCTAATGAGGCTATAAATGAGGGAACCCAAGCTGTATGCGGGTTATACTCTTAGGATGGACTTCGATTAGACAAGGGTAGACTCTCACTAACTTCTGACTATTAGCTTTTGGTTGATGGCTCTTTATTTTGTTCAATAGTATTGTTTAGTGCATATGAGTTGAAGAATCTACAGCTAAGTGCGCAAAAGAGTAGGAAAATTTGAGTCGATCCAGGATGTGTGCGAATCATTAGTAGAGAAAAGTAGGAAGAGAGTAGAGAGAATATCAGAGAGCATGAGAGGAAGGAACATTCTGTAAACATAGAGAATGTCTTGAATAGCGTTTTAAGCTTAGTGCAAAAACAAAAGGTGCATATATTTCCTCATGCCAGATGAAGAGCAGCTTGTGGTTTTTTCCCGGATGGGTTTCCACATTATATTCTATGTATATGTGTGAATGATGAATGTGTTTGAATTACTTGTGTAAATGTTGTATTGAATGAATGATTATATATTGATTACATATGAACAGATGTGTATCAGTCACATTGTAATAGTTGAATACGATTATGCTGTACAATCATTGTTGATATAATATATCGCATAAGAGAAGTTGGGTCATGTCCCAACTATTGGATCACAATGAACATAAATAATACACCCACATAATTCATTGTGAACATTGGTAAAATGACAAAGTACTAGAAATCCCCCACCCAACTATGGAAATATGGTTTTGGAAGTTACCCATTCAAGAGAGATATATCGGGTGAGACAACATCCGTGTCGCAGGTGCTGCCGATTGAGCTCTACTCTGTCAAACTGATATCTTGGGCTTTGTTGCACTGAGTAGAAGGGACTAAACCTGGGATAGGATCTTTGGAGGAGGGATAAAATCCAACAAATGGTTTTGATATTGGGACCCAGATCATTTTGGTGAGGGATATGTTGTGGGAACCAATGAAACCTGAGATCCAAGATTGGGTGGATTTAAAAGCATTAAAATTCACACAAGAAGAAAGTGAAGGATCTCGGTGGAACCCAACAGAGTGTTTGGGCCGGTACATCTATACAGACATCCACAAGATTTTATTTTGTGTGTTCCCCATTGTGTAGCATGAATGGTTGTTTAGGTTGGCAACCCAACAAAGAAATATTCAAGGAGAGCTAAAGCAGTGTAAGCCTCAGTTAATTGAGTGACTAGAAGGAGTAAGAAACCATGTGTCGAGGGCTATGTATTTTTGGATAGAAAATATCTTGGAGGGATAGATTACTAATTTTTTTGTAGACACAATAACCTCATACAGTGAGGCCGAGAGAAAATTCTTTCAATGACCATGTGGTAGATATATTTCATCTTCAAATACGTGGATACAATTTTTTTTCTATGAAAAAGGAATTCTGCGAATGTGACAAGTGAAAATTGTGATAAAAAGAGTAGGTATGTCACAACAGAACTCTGTGAAAAAATACACACCTTGAATTGATACGTTCTTAGGATAAGCGAAAGAATATTTAGATATAGAAAATGAAGAAAGACTATGTTAGGAAGAGGGAGTTGCAGCACGAATAGAGAAGAGGAAGGCTACAAGCTTGTGCCGAACTTAGACAAAAGGTCTTGCGACGAAGAAGAAGAATATTAGCCGATCTTTGAAGGAGCCAAAGAATCAGAAGAGTCAAATGAATCTCTAGATCGAGGACGTGGTTACAACTTTCCTACAACACCAAACACATTTCCAGAGGTAAGATCTAGAGACCTATCTCCAAGTTCATTTGTAAATACAAGTAGCACTAACACTCTAAATAGAGGACAAGGGAGTCCGTCTAGCCAAAAAAATTTCTAACTGTACCAGCAGTAAATACAATGGCTGGAGCTAACATTAATTTACAAATATTCAATCGAAGTAGGTTTCTTTGTGAATTTATGTGGACTGTATGAAATATCTGGGATGACAATATCAAGAAAGCATAGGCGATCATGACTCTACGAGGTGGTGCGCTTGACTGGTACATGAAAGTTTCCATAGTGCCAGTAGGATTTGTCCCAAAAATGCTCTATGATATTTGAGTGGGAATGATAGATGAGTTTAGGAAGCCAAAGTATGAATCACAGTGCATTACTGAGATCAAGAAAATTAGGCATCTACTGACATAATCTGACTGGGACTTTGACTAGAGATTTAATACATCGATGGCCAAAGTGAGCTTCCAAATGTCAAATGTACAACATAAGGAATGGTTTATTGTCACATTGTTGCCACATATCTGAACCTCATTGATGCAACGAAATATTGTGTCATAGATAGAAGCTCTAGAGATAGCAATGAAGTTAGAATCCTCGCTAATTACAGACAGGGGCACATGAATGATGCAAATTCAATTGTAGCTATCTAATCTTATGGTGCAACTACATGACATTAGGAGAGAAAGGAAGTTCAAGAAGAACTATGGTGTACAATATGTAGAATAGATGGACACCATAAAGGAAATTTCCTGACACTCATGAGCTATGTCGTAGCAGGAACGTCAAATCCGATAAACACCTAAGGGATTCCTTTGTGTAGAATATGCCAGGCTGGGGTCCACAAGTACAAAGAATGTCTGTATTTACATAATATTGTAAGTGTGCCAGCTAATATGTATTGTAAATTTTGTAAATCAATAGGTCATGATGAAAAAGACTGTAAAGCACTTCAGCTGTTGCTGGAAAAGACGATGGATACCTACTTGATGAAAAATATAGAGAAAACGCAAGTTGAATGAGCCCCACCTCAGTATCATCCTGCTCAATATCCACTGTAATACCCCAGTTTTAACCCCGCTTGCATTAAAATACATAGGATACATATGTTGTAAATAATCGTGGTGCGGAGCTAAATGCCAAGGCCCCACCATAGATTTGGTTATGTTGTGTTTCTGATTAGGAATGGCCACCGATGGTATATCGGGACATGCGGCATATATTTAATTGTGGCATCATGTAAAAATGCATTTTAATTAAATAAACCAACCAGCTATGTTCGCAACAACTAAATTGAGAAGGGGCATGATTCCAAAGGATAAGGAAAGGGGTATGTGGAACATTGAGTCACGGGGGGGAAAACTATGTGTCACCACCACCCTTGGATATTTTCCTTTGTTGTTAGTTGAGGCAACGATTGGCTGGAAAGAAGACCACTACCATGCCCATGCTTTCTCTCCTCTCCATGACGTAGGGACCATTCTTCCCACTCCCTCATATCGTGGCTGTTTGTCTTCCTCATGCAGGACGGGGATAAAATGTTTTACCATCCATTGTGTTGGGTTCACCTCCTCTCTCTAGCGCTAATTGCCGGTTCGTAATTCTGTTCTTTGCAACCCACACAGAGAACCAACTTCGACCTCCACGCATTGGACGGTGTATTGTTGTATCCATCATAGCGGATCACAGTAGAAATTATTGGGATTTTCCCCACTGATTGATGGGAGCGGTTTTTCCCCACGCATTGAGTTACCTGTAATGCGGCATTGATAGAAGATCAGGGTGATATTTCCTATGAATCCACGCTGAGCTGTGAATGTTGGTCATGTATTTTAACCATTTTTTCGGTCTGTGTGAGTCTCGCAGTGATAGTATTAAAGATTGGTTGCTGTGTATTCATGTGAGTGTGTTAACTGTTGTTTGCCATGATGGCTTGACTGTGTTTTTTCCTGTAAACGCTTGAATAACTGTTTGGATGCTTGCATGCAGTGGATTTGTCCCCGAACTATTTGGGGTTGGTGAATGGGGGCCTGAGGTGCTTGATAAAACTGGTGGGTTGAGAACCACATGGACAGAGCCACTAGCTGGATTTCTTCTCCACAGCCCCTGAAGAGCACTGGAGGGAAGATCCGGGTCTGAGGGACTGCGTTGCAGAGAAGGGACTGAATTCCTTGTGTTGGGTGTGTGTGGGTGTTCTAGAATCCAAGCTGGTCATAGTGTTGGTGTCTGCAACTCTTTAGTGAGCTCACCAACTTAGCATTAGCCTTTCCTAGCTCCTGGATGGCCTGATAAACCCAACTCTGTTGGCTTGGCTGATCTGCTGTTCGCCTGAAAAACCCAACCGTCTTGGCTTGGCTGAATTGTGTACCCTTGTGGTGTTGTTACCTTGGCTATGTGTAAGCCTGTTAGTTCCTTATTCCTTGAAGAATCATGCCCAGCTCGGGGGTGGCAGCATTGCTGAGAGATTAAGGAGCACGCTGGCCTATGGTTGGGTGGAAGATTGCAGTGACGTAGCTGGTTGCGGGACAAGCTCTTTATAAGATAAGTAATTTTGGCTATTTTACTTCTGCAATCCTATTTACTGTTAATGATCATGATGAACATGTTGAATGCTTGTACAAATGTATGTTGCTTACGCTATGTATGATAAATGTTCATGTATGTATGTTCTAATTCAAAGCATTCTCCTTCAGCATTTCATATGAATGTACATGTTCATGGGGCTCTTAGCCCAGATGGTTAACGCCATGGTACCATCCTCTTTGTCGGTCAAAGGGCCGGGGACGTTACAGTGTGGTATCAGAGCTCATGTTGCAGCATGGACCTACATGGACCACCAAGATGCAGTGACAGTGGCAGGATTTCTTTCTGCCCAGCAGAGATCACAAATTTGATGACAGGAAAACTTCCAAAAATTTGCCTAAGTGTTGAACAGTCGGAACACTTAGTGGAAAATACTTCCTACGTAGCGGAAGAGTTAGTGGAAAGGACTTCTGATGTAGCGGAAGAGTTAGTGTAAAATACTTCCGACGTAGCGGAAGAGTTAGTGGAAAAGAATTCTGACGTAGCGGAAGAGTTAGTGGAACAGACTTCCGATGTAGCGGAAGAGTTAGTGGAACGGACTTCCGACGTAGCGGAAGAGTTAGACGAAAGCATGCCCGACGGGAATAGTTTGAAGGAAAATCACAGGAAAATTGTCTAAGTGTTCGATGTCCGTCGGAAGAAAATAGTTGTTCGAGCATCCGCCGTTGCGGATGGCAAAACAACTACGCATCTGATGGGTAAGTTCTCCGACCGTCGACGCCATGAAGAAAAGTTGAAAATTTTTCTAAGTATAGAATTCGTCGGCTATCGAAAAAAGATAGTGGATCGAACGGCCGCCATTGTGGAAGCCAAAAGAACTAGACTTCCGATGAGAAAAGACTGCCAATACCGATCGAGGTATGCCTTAGCAGATTGATCGACGAAACTTAGTCCTTTACGGAGCCGCAATGGCGGCAGGCGAAGAAATGTTAGAAGCCGCTATGTCGACGGTTGGAGGAAGAAAACGAAGCCGCTACAGTAGCGGATTGAGAAAGAAGAATCGGCCGCAACAGTGGCGTTCAGAAATCAAACAATATTCTAGTGCAGCAGTGGCACGAAGAATAAGACATGGCCGCCATGGAGGGTCAATGTTGAAAGGATTTCCGCAATAGTGGAAGGAAACCCAAGATGGGAGCCGAAATCAAAGTTTTAACAGGGAAAATTCAAAAAAAATTCTAAGTGTTGAGACCGTCGAAAAGAGTTAGTTGTTTGAGTAGCCGATGCGACAACAAGCATCGGAAGAAAATAGAAGATGAAGTTGCCGATGCAACGGAAGAAGAGAAGGGAAGGTTTTGGTGGATATTAGCGGAAGACGGAGCCGTGGTTTCAATAGAGATCTTCTGAAGATAGCCGAAACGTCGAAAAAGAATAGTCGTTTGAGCATCCGATGTTTCGACAAGAAGAAGAAGAAAAATAAAATTGAAAATTTTTCTAAGTATAGAAAACGTCAGATAAAATTAAAAGATCGGTCCGCCGATACTCGGAAGCCAAAGGAAGATCGGCCCGAAACGTTGAAAAAATTTAGTTGATTGGACCCCCGATGAGTGTCAGATGAAAGATGAAGATCGGACTGCCAGAGTATCAGAAGCTTAGAGAACTAGCCGTCCGACAGGTTAGAAGATCCGATTTCCGATGAGCAGCGGAGAAGCTAGTGGTTTGGACTGCCGAAACGTCGTATTGATAGATGAAATGAGAGCCGATTCTGCAGAGGAAATTTTTGAGTTTTTTAAGTGGGATTTTCCAGCAGATTCTGACTGTTTTTTCAGGGGGATTTTCAGTTGTCTTTCATTGGATTTTCAGGGCTGAATAGACATTCTTTGATGAAGGAAATCTTGTGTTTGGGCAAATTTGTTATTTTATGATTTTTTTTTCCAAGAAAAAGGTAAGTAGTTTTGATTTATATTAATACTATGCATCTAATAGTTTTCTACTAACACATTGCAAAACTATAGATAACTTCCAAGAGCAGTACTCCAGAAAGAACAGTGTGGTAAAGCCAGAGGTGGTTCAGTCATGAGAACCCATGATGGGTACGATGCTCGATATTCTCATGAGTGAGATGAAGATGCCATGGGAGAAAATGTCCGTAATAGGAATGATGACATTGAGTCCAATGGAAGGAGATTCCAAGAGACATCGTCATATGTTGCAGCCACCATGAGAAGCTTAATTAAAGCCCAGGAAGAGCAGCATCAGTTGAATGCTGCCATATTGGAAAGTTTGACAGACTTGCAGAAAAAGATAGATTCTGGACGAGGTACATCAAAAGGAAGTAAGAGCAGCACTAGGAGAAGGAGAAGGACTTTCAGTGGATCGTCTGACTCCGAAGAATCCAGTGGAGATACAAGTTCATCTCCTCATAAAAGGAAAAGAAGAAGGCACCTTAGGGATCACTCTCGAGATGAGTTTATGAAAGCTAAACCTCCTACATTTGATGGTGAGATAAAGATGGGACAAGAAGCTGAGGCTTGGCTTCTTGGGATAAAGAAGTACTTTCAGGTGCAGGACTATTCAAGGAACATGAAGGCACGAGTTGCCATATTCAATATGAATGGAAGAGCATCCATTTGGTGGGAACACTTCAAGCAAGTAAAGAGGATCAGTGAAAGGAGACTTAGGTGGAAACAGTTCAAGAAGTATTTCAAGCAGAAATACCTCTCTGAGAGGTACTATGATGACAAGATCAAGCAGTTCCATGAGCTGAGATTGGGACAGCAAACCATGGATGAATATGCAAATAAGTTTTTGGAGCTGTTGAGGTATGTACGGTACATCAGAGATGAAAAAGTGAAGGTCCAACGTTTTCTGAGTGGATTACCTCAGTATTACAAAGATAGAATTGATTTTTATGAACCTAGAACTCTTGAAGAAGCAATAAGAAAAGCTAAGTATTGCTATGAGCAAAGTAAAGGAAAACCTGATCACCATAAGGCATGGAAGGACAAGAAGAATGAAAATTTAGAACAAAGAAAGAAAGGTTTCAAACCTTCTAGATTCAGGAATTAGCAGAAGCAGCCATCCCAAGCTGTGAGTGATCCAGTTGGAGTGACAGGTGGAAAGCCTAAATAGCCACATCCAAATAAAAGTCCACTCAAATGTTGGAAATGTGAAGGACCTCACTTGCGTAGAAATTGTCCACTCGAGAATGAGAGTGTAAGGCCAGCTTACAATATTCAAGAAGCAGAAATAGTGGGTTAGGTAGCAAGGGCACTCCCTAGGATTTATGCAGCACTGGAGGACTTCCAGGAAGATCACCAGTCAACTGTGGTTGAAGTAGCAGGTAAGATTGTTGAGCAATCTGTTTCTATTTTGATTGACCCTGGTTCTATGCATAGTTACATTACCCCTAGAGTAGTGGAGATTTGTGCTTTTAAGAAGGTAAAGCATAGGAAATCTTGGTTAGTCCAGCTAGCCACTGGAACTAAGAGAAAGGTTAGTGAAATGGTAGAGAAATGTCCATTGGTCATGGATGGGTTGGTCACCTGTGTAGATCTGAATGTTCTACCGCTTGGTTCCTATGATGTTCTCATTGGGATGGATTGGTTAGAAGCTCACAGGGTGAAGATTGACTGTTACAATAAGACTTTCGAATGCACGAATGAAGAAGGAAACCTAGTAGTTGTGAGAGGCATTCCAAAGGTGATTTTAGTATGGCAGGTTTCAGCAATGCAGTTAAAGAAGTTCTGTAGGAAGGGTTTCCAGTTGTATGCAGCTTATATTTTGGAGGCATCAGGAGATGAAACTCCTAGGTTGGAGGACTATCAGGTGTTATAGGAATTCAGGGATGTGTTTCCTGATGAGATTCTAGGGCTTCCTCCAAAGAGGGACATTGATTTCATGATTGAACTTGTGCCAGGAGCAGCACCAGTGTCCAAGGCACCCTACAGGATGAGTACACCGGAGATGCTAGAATTAAAGATTCAACTACAAGAGTTGTTGGAAAAGAAGTATATCCGGCTGAGTGTGTCCCCTTGGGGAGCACCAGTTCTATTTGTAAATAAAAAAGATGGTACACTCAGGTTGTGTATTGATTACAGACAGTTGAACAAGGTTACTGTGAAGAATAAATATCCTTTGCCTAGGATTGATGACCTCTTTGATCAAATGAGAGGAGCAAAGGTATTTTCCAAGATTGACTTGAGGTCTGGTTACTATCAAGTGAGAATCAAGGATGAAGACATTCATAAGACGACCTTCAGGACAAGGTATGGGCATTATGAGTTTGTAGCGGTACCATTTGGTCTCACAAATGCATCGGCTACATTTATGTGCCTTATGAAAAGTGTCTTCATCAGGTATTTGGACAAGTTTGTTATTGTTTTCCTTGATGACATTCTTGTTTATTCTAAGAATGAGAAAGAGCATGAAGAGAATTTGAGATTGACATTGCAATTGCTTAGGGAGCATTAGTTGTATGCAAAACTGAGCAAGTGTGACTTCTATCGAGATAGAATTCAGTATTTGGGTCACATTATCTTAGAAGAGGGTATATCTGTGGACCCTGAAAAGATTGAATCCATTATGAATTGGCCTACTCCAAGAAATGTGACAGATGTGAGATCTTTTATGGGACTTGCAGGATACTACAGGAGATTCATTGAGGGATTCTTTAAAGTTGCACATGCCATCACTTCTTTGCAAAAGAAGGGGATGAAGTTCGAATGGACATCGAGGTGTGAAGAAAGATTCCAGCAGTTGAAGAGTCTTCTCACCAGTGCACCAGTATTGAAGGTTGCAGATCCAGAGAGAGATTTTGTGGTGTGTACCGATGCATGCAGACAAGGGATTGGAGGAGTCCTTATGTAGGACAACCATGTAATATGCTATGAGTCAAGAAAGCTTAAGGAACATGAGAAGAACTATGCCACTCATGTTCTAGAGCTTGCAGCCATAGTACATGCTCTCAAGATGTGGAGCTCAGAACAGATCACTATGGACTGAAGTATCTATTTGATCAGCCTACTCTGAATGCTAGGAAAGCAAGATGGCTGGAATTTTTATGTGAGTTTGATTTTGAAATCAAGCACATAAAGGGAAAGGAAAATAAGGTAGCTGATGCACTCAGCAGGAAGGTACAAGAAATGCATGTGGCATCTCTTAGTATTTGCTAATCAAATTTGAGGCAGCAGATTGTTAATCATGTTGCTGGAGATGAATTGTATGAGCAGGTAAAAGACAAATTGCAACAGCAAAGTCTTGAGAAGAGATATGAGGGATATAAATTGGAAGAAGATGGGATTCTCACTTTTAAAGGTAGAATTTATATTCCACATGTAGCATATTTGAGGAGAGTTGTTATGGATGAAATCCATCAAGCTCCGTATTCTGGTCACCCAGGATATCAAAAGACAATTGCTACAGCTAGAAAGCGGTACTTTTGGCCAGGTATGAAAAAGGATATGGCTGAATACATTTCAAGGTGCATGAAATGTCAACAGGTAAAGGTTGAGCATCAACATCCAGTATTTTTGTTGCAGCCTTTGCCAGTTCCGGAATGGAAATGGGAAGTTATTTCCATGGATTTTATTACAGGATTGCCGACAACTTGGAGACAACATGATTCCATCATGGTTGTGGTGGACAAGCTGACTAAGGAAACAAATTTTATACCAATGAAGTCTACGCACAAGACTGATGACATTGCAAAGATCTTCATGAAGGAGATTTTCAAATTGCATGGATTGCCTAAGGCAATAGTCTCTGATAGAGATATCAAGTTCACTTCCAATTTTTGGAAGGGATTGTTTGCATATTTGGGTATAAAGTTAAACTTCAGCACTGCATACCATCCTCAGACAGATGAGTAGACAGAGAGAGTGAATCAGGTGCTTGAAGATATGCTTCGCATATATGTGATGGACAAACCAACCAAGTGGGATGATTACTTACACTTGGTAGAGTTTGCTTACAACAATGGATAGCAAGCATCCTTGGGGATGAGTCCGTATGAAGCTTTGTATGGAAGACGGTGCAGGACACTAGTGACTTGGGACAACCCGGTGAACAGAGTTGTGCTTGGACCAGAATTGTTCAAGGAAATGGAGCAAGAAGTTGTAAAGATTAGGCAGAATCTGAAAGCAGCACAGGATAAACAGAAAAGCTATGCAGATAAGCATAGGATGAACCAGGAGTTCAGTGTTGGGGATCATGTTTACCTTAGAGTGAGGGCAAAGAAAAGTTCCTTGAAGCTTGGAAGTTGTGCCAAGCTGTCACCTAGATATTGTGGGCCATTTGAAGTGTTTGAGAGAATAGGGATTGTTGCATATAGACTAGCATTGCCTACTAATACTAGAGCTCATAATGTTTTTCATGTTTCTTTGCTTAAGAAATATGTACATGATCCTAACCATGTGATAAATTGGGATGTGATTCAGATGGAACCCGAGGGAGAGTTCCGAATCGAGCCAATGCGCATCCTCGACAAGAAGGTCACAACGCTCCAGAACCGGGCCATAGGGCAGGTAAAGGTGCAGTGGGAGCATTACGGACCTAAAGAGGCTACGTGGGAGCTAGAGGATGCCATGCGATTGGAACATCCATTTTTGTTCAATCCTGCAGAACACTGAGGCGATACCAGTGTCGCATTTTGTTCAAATTTTGTAAAGCACTGAGGACAGTGATATTGAAGGGGGAGGGGAATGTAATACCTCGGTTTTAACCCCGCTTGCATTAAAATACATAGGATACATATGTTGTAAATAATCGTGGTGCAGAGCTAAAGGCCAAGGACCCACCATAGATTTGGTTATGTTGTGTTTCTGATTAGGAATGGTCACCGATGGTATATCAGGACATGCGGAATATATTTAATTGTGGCATCATGTAAACATGCATTTTAATTAAATAACCCAACTAGCTATGTTCACAGCAACTAAATTGAGAAGGGGCATGATTCCAAAGGATACGGAAAGGGGGATGTGGAACATTGAGTCACGGGGGGGAAAACTATGTGTCACCACCACCCTTGGATATTTTCCTTTGTTGTTAGTTGAGGCAGCGATTGGATGTAAAGAAGACCACTACCATGCCCACGCTTGCTCTCCTCTCCACGACGTAGGGATCATTCTTCCCACTCCCTTGGATCGTGGCTGTTCGTCTTCCTCATGCAGGATGGGGATAAAACGTTTTACCATCCATTGTGTTGGGTTCGCCTCCTCTCTCTAGCGCTAATTGCCGGTTCATAATTATGTTCTTTGCTACCCACGCAGAGAACCAAATTCGATCTCCACGCATTGGACAGTGTATTGTTGTATCCATCATAGCAGATCGCAACAGAAATAATTGGGATTTCTCCCCACTAATTGATGGGAGCGGTTTTTGCCCACGCATTGAGTTACCTGCAATGCGGCATTGGTAGAAGATTGGGGTGATATTTCCTGTGAATCCATGTTGAGCTGTGAATGTTGGTCGTGTCTTTTAACCATTTTTTTGGTCTGTGTAAGTCTCTCAGTGATAGTATTAAATATTGGTTGCTGTGTATTCATGTGAGTGTGTTAACTGTTGTTTTCCACGATGGCTTGACTGTTTTTTTCCCTATAAACGCTTGAATAGATATTTGGCTACTTGCATGTAGTGGATTTGTCCCCGGACTATTTAGGATTGGTGAATGAGGGCCTGAGGTGCTTGATAAACCTGGTGGGTTGAGAACCACACAGACAGAGCCACTGAGCTGGATTTCTTCTCCACAGCCCCTGAAGAGCACTAGAGGGAAGATCAGGGTCTGAGGGACTGCATTGCAGAGAAGGGACAGACTTCCTTGTATTGGGTGTGTGTGGGTGTTCTAGAATCCAGTCTGATCTTGGTGTTGGTGTCTGTAGCTCTTCAGTGAGCTCACCAGCTTAGCATTAGCCTTTCCCATCTCCTGGATTGCCTGATAAACCCAACTCTGTTGGCTTGGATGATCTATTGTTCGCCTGAAAAACCCAACCGTGTTGGCTTGGCTGAACTGTGTACCCTTGTGGTGTTGTTACCTTGGCTATGTGTAAGCCTGTTAGTTCCTTATTGCTTGAAGAATCATGCCCAGCTCGAGGTGGTAGTGTTGCTGAGAGATTAAGGAGTACGCTGGCCTATGGTTGGGTGGAACGTTGCAGCGACGTAGCTGGTTGCGGAACAAGCTCTTTATAAGATAAGTAATTTTGGCTATTTTACTTCTGCAATCCTATTTACTGTTAATGATCATGATGAACATGTTGAATGCTTGTACGAATGTATGTTGCTTTCGTTGTATATGATAAATGTTCATGTATGTATGTTCTAGTTCAAAGCATTCTCCTTCAGCATTTCATATGAATGTACATGTTCATGGGGCTCTTAACCCAGATGGTTAATGCCATGGTACCGTCCTCTTCACCGGTCAAAGGGTTGGGGACGTTACATCCACCACCTCAATATCAACAACCACAATACCCTTAGTTGTAATACTAGCAAAATCAGTTTCCACAACAACAAAAATACCCTCAACAAATGGGGGGGCTAGAAATTTTCGAGGCAGAGGACAAAAACAAGGAGGAGGAGGATTTAGTCATGGAAGAGGCCAAGTCATATGTTATAACTGTGGGAATCTAGGACATTTTTTTCGATATTGAAAAATTCCTGCAAAAACATGTACATGTTGGAAAGCGTTTGACCACATTGTTGAACAATGTATGCAACTAATTGTGAAATGGAAGGCTCAAACTATTGTCAACCCTAATCCGGTGTAAAATCAAAATATGAACCCTAACTAGAACATTCAAATGATTTATGTCGAGCCGAGATAACCTCACATCATTGTGGTTACAATAGAAGGTGTTGCGACAGGTAGACCATAATACACAGTAAGGACAACTGCAAGTGAGACCTGTGGCACAAAAGAAAGCCCCGCTAGATGTCCAAAATGAGAAAGAAGTATTCTTGGATGTGCAACCAGAGTTTGTTGATTCCAATCAACCATTGAAATATGTACAAGTCAAGAGCATACCTAAACGATTTGAATAGTTACTTAGGAAGAAACCAATGAAAAAGGTTAGTAAGCTTAAAGATTTTTTCAAAAATTGTTTAGCACTAATCAATGATAAAAATGTTGTCACATAACTGACAACACTAATAGAAGAAACTCAGAAGACATGTGACCTGAAAAAAGAGTTAACCATATCGGGAAGAGACTAAAAACATGTCGAGTGCAAATGATTGTGCAGATAGGATAATATGATATATATTATATCATATTTGATTTGGGCTCGGATGTTAACATATTGACAAGAAAAACATGGGAGAGCATGAATAGACCACGACTGGACTAGTATCCCATTCAACTTAGGCTTGCGGTCCAAATGAAGGTTCTACCAATAGGTATACTAACTCAAGTGCCTATAGAATTTGAAAGCTTAAGAACATATGCAGAATTTGAATTAATCGACATTTTCAATGACAAAAATCCATATTATGCACTGTGGGGAATCGATTGGGAAATAGAAAACCAAACCATTATAAACTTTCAGAAAATGATCTTATCATTTGAAGATTCTGAACTAACGGTGGTTGCGCCAATTGATCTGCTTGAAGGGAAGAGATATGTCGAGCCAGTAAATAGTGAAGGCCAATTCAATTACCTCAATCAATTATATAATATCATGTCTTCAAGAGAATACTATATAAATCCAACAGCTGATGGAAAATTGAGTTGGTGAAGTGTAAGTTCGTGCACATCCGATTCAGGTGATGTCCTGGAAAATTGGAAAAACAGGCTGCATGAAGTCTCCATGAGAATATGTGTAAGAATAACAAAATATGTCCAAAGAGTAGGAGTTGAAGAAAGCGAGTTTCCTACATATGAAGGATTACCCAAACTTTCATCTTTTCTGGTGGAATTTAAAGAACACGTTATAGAATTGCTGTGATTGTCTGCCTTGGACTTTGTGTTGAAATCTACACCCACTAGATGGTGGGGTACACAAACAATCTATCTCTGAGTGGCCATAGTATAAACGATTACTAGAGATTAGATTTGGGGAAGATATCAATTATTCTAATAAGAAGTATATAGGACTAACAAATCATGGGGAGCATATCGAGCATTGTCACAAGACATGGCAAGAATATCAGCGACAAAAGTGGGTTCATCGATTCATCTAGACTTTGGAAATGATACCAAGAAATTGGTATACATCAGTGCAGCTGAGACGAGGAACTCATGAATGGGAATATTTAGTTACAAGTGGTACCCATACATTTGAATTCGCAAGTGAACATCTGACGATTGATGTTGCGCTATAGAAAATGAAGGAAAATATATTTGAATATATTCCAGTTGCAGCCATGAACTTCCATCAATGCACCACGACAATACACCACTAGACGGAATGTTACAATATTACAGGAGAAGTGGAAGATCATGATATGCTTGAGATAAAAATACCTAATTTAGAAGGTATGCGTGTAGTGAAAGGAGTTGGTATGTCTAGTGACCAATTCCTAAGTCCACTCAAGATCAAGAAAGTAAATATCCGGTCATCTGAAAACCCAAAGTTTACCAATATTGGAGACTACTAGGACGATGAGACTGGTTAAAATGAAATTAATATGTAATGTCCCCATTTTAATTCCCATATGTTCGAGGGAAAAATAATTAAGTTGGGAATTTATGACGTAAAGTCACTTTGTAAAGTTCAGATAAGCAAGTACATACAAACAAAATAATATAAATTTTTATAGCCACAAACTCCATTTATCTAGGGAACAATCCCAACCAAGGATGGTTGCTCCAACAAATATCCAAAAGAATATGGCATACACATTGACAAGTCTTCCTCGGCACCTACACTTATATCAGACAAGTTCTCAAGGGAAACAAGATAGTCTCCCACTATCTTCTCCACATCAAGCACTCCTATTAGTAGGGTTTCCAAATGCCACAAAACCTTTGTTTTCTTCCTTGCAAGAACTACAAAATAAATTTCTCCCTTTGGTCCTATATTGTTCCTCCCAAACCCTAGCTTCTCTTGTTTTATTTGGGGAAAAATCTAACCTTGTTCTTGTCTTGAATCTTCTCCAGAACCCTAGCGCTCAAGACAAAGAGAGAAAATACAATGAAAAAGAAGCACAAAGAAACTAGTTCTCTATAGCTCTCAAATATATGACACAAGGAAGTGATCATATCATTAACATGAATGAACTAATGAAAAGACTCTATCCATCCTTTATTAATATGAAAGGAACACAGGAGTACAACAATATCAAAGTGGAACTTGTCCACAACAAGAAACCTAGCCAACTAAGCATCAACTTAGGCCCACATGTGAAGTGCTTCAACTCTAATTGACATGTTCAGCTACAAGGCATGCATTACCAACAAATATGGGTTCCAAGGTGAGTGATCCACAATATGTGTCCAATACTACTCCTCTAAAGGTTTCCAATGCTGCAATGCTCCCTCCTAATCCACATGTGTGTTTGGGTCCACCGTACCTACACGATTACTTCTCAACCCAAGTATCCTAATTTAAAGTACAAGCATCCATGTAAGTAACCAAGTTTCCCCATGCTACCTAGTTTTCAATGAATTCCTCCAAGATGGTATATTCTCCTCCGATTGTATTTTTCCTCCCAAGAAAGCAACAAACCCCCATGTGCACACCTCATGAATAAGTCATGAAGTTACATGGATTTCTAAATTCCCAAGGAAGACTACCACATAAGAATCAAGACAAGGCATGGAAATACATGTAGATTCTATCTACAATGTGTATGTCTATCATGGTGCAACCAAGGGTAATTGATACGCGATACACCCCACATCACATGAAGTAGTACCAAAAATGGTGTAATCACTTTCAAGGTAACCTTGAAAGCTAACACTTCCTCTTTACATGGAAAGTGATTTCATAGAACCTTGTCTACTCCCTTTGCAACTTAACCAAACCCACCATTTGCAAACTTGAACATGTTGTAGTCTTAGGAATAATCATTTCCCCTCATAAAGGAACTAGTACAAAAATCATTCTCCTCCATCAAGTCATTACACCTCACCCCCTTAAAGCAACTGGAAGGCTTAGAAATGGAAGTCACCAATGCAATATGGTTACCAAATCTCATAAGAGGCAACTCACCCTCATTGAATATTTGGGTACTCCTACATGCTCTTATGCATCCTACAATATTTGAGTAAGTTGTCTCGACTTATTTCATATTGGATTAGAGGATGAGGTCATGTCCATTCTCATGCACTCATTGTTCACACCTAGATATGATTCTTCTTTTTCCTCTGAATCAACATCTAGAACAACAACCCTCTCACTCGCTTCAATAATTGAAGATGATATATTTGATCTATAGGAGGATACATTCTCATCAAAATTCATATCTCAACTCACCATAATTTTTAATTGTGTTGGAATGTAGATCCTTAAGATTAAGAACTCTCATTGTGTCCAACAAAATAATATACCATCACAAATTACATCTTGATCCTCCCCTTTGTTAGGGGATTGACCAGTTTTGAATCTAAATGAACATAAAATTGGACCATTAGAAACCTACAACACTTCAATATCCTTCATATAATATTCATGGGCCAAAATATTCAAACACGACATCAAGGTTTTTTCAGTACATCTTACAGACATGATTACACATCCATACAAGACCAAGATAATTGGATCAAATCTATCAAAATCACAAAGCTAAAAGTATGTGCAAATCACATCCATCTTGAAATACCAATGTTGTAGTGAAAAAAACAACCCATATAAAGCCTTCAACAAAGTGTAAACATGGGTTTCTTTCCCATACACCTTAAAAAATTTATCAACTAAATCAAAACCCTCAACAAGGTCAACTCACTCTTTTCGAGAGAATCCAACAACCTTTTCATAGTATTCTCAATACTTCCATTAATTGCAATCTTAGAATCAATCATTGATGAGAATATCTAGGCACATACATCATCGAATACTTGGCAACTCGGTTTGTCTTTTTGCTTCTCTATGGTTGTCTTGCTGAGAACTCATGGAAAAATGCACAGGTTGTCATGCATCCTACTTGTTGATGTTGTTTATATGAATCAATTAGGGATATTAGCAAAAACTAGAAACTTAACCTACTATCGAACATGTCAATTGGAAAAAATGTAATCAACACATTCTTGTGCTAAAGATTTGCACATTCTTGTGTCAATTGAAGCAGTTTTATTAGGATTCACCTTGGTTTGTTCAGGTTTGGGTTGAGAATGGCTATGAGAACAGAAATTTATCAAATTTTATCAGAGCCATATGTCCTTTCTCATGTTCCCTAAAGTAGGTGACAGACTATAATGAATGCTTATTTGGTGTTAAATACATCAACAACTTGTTACTCTCTCTATTACGTATGAGGAATTTCTGGCAATGGTTGCATTAGTTTAATTAGTCCTCAGTGCACCTTCCCAGGTCCCTGTTACTATGTGGGTACCTTTGATACCCAGACAAACAAGAATTCTTGAAAAGGGAGCTAACAATGCTTGTTGCAAGTATTGGAGAAAGGATTGGATCACCTATGGCTGTATGGTTTGATCGTGTTGCTAAAGGGTGCCTTCCTAGCCTTTGTCTTGCTACTCATCCTGTAGTCTGAGCAGGAAGCTCCAATTGAGTGTTCCATTTCCACATAGATTTGTTTTGATGTGTACATATTTATCTCACATGTGTTGGAAGTGATTTGTATGTTTCTTTGGATTACTATAGCATTAATATAGACAGTTGCAACTCTGTGGATGTTGAAATAATTTATTGTCATTACTATTCATGGGTTGTTTTTTGAGCATTTGTTATCTCCTTTCCTTGCCTATATAGAGCAAGTGATATCTGTGAGTTATGGAAAGTAGACTCTATTTCCTTTATTGGATATAAAATCCCAAAGAAAAGGATTCAAGGCACAACATGGATTGGGAAGAAAAAGAGGAAATTGGACAGTTCGGTATTATAAAAACATGTAACCACTTATACTATGAAACGAGAACTCGACACAGTTCTCGTTTTTCTCTCTCCTAATTTTAGTAGCTAGTTTTACCCCCGTTTCAAAAATGGTTGATGCCAGTATCACACATTTTCATTTTCAGACATTTTTTGGGGCCTTTGAATTATCTTTGTTGTAAA
>LPNX010424707.1:0-34919 GCA_001517045.1 Pseudotsuga menziesii
ATGTTTAAAGGAGACAATTTTTTAATTGAATCCAATACGAATGCAATTTTTCACTAGTATTTGAGGAAATATTGTCTAAAATGAGCCTTTTTTTTAATGAGGCTTATGTTGGCACTATTTTTTGGTTTACATATCGCACATGCGCTTTGTATGTCTATAACGCGCTCTCGTTTTTGTGTTTGTATAACGCGCACGCGTTTTGTAGTGTTAAATCGCGAGCGCGTGTTGTTAAATTCAAATTTTTTTTCCCTCCAAATGATAAGACCGAGCCTCCACCCATGCTTTCGTGGCATTCCTATTCCTATGTGTCTGCTTTGTACTTTGCTTCGGATTAACATGCCTGTGCCTTGGAGTATGATAAACCATGGCAAATTCAGCATTATATCCATATTTTCAATATGCTCGTGTTTAACGGTTCGTCTGATGGTGTTGCACACCTCCATTTTTTATGAGATTTTGGAAACAGATATGGTTTTTTTTGCAGATTCTAAATATGTAAATTTTAACAAGAATAGATAATTTTTTCTATTTTTTTCTTATTTATCTTCTGTCATCACTCCTCAACTCAAAAAACACACTGTTAGTGTTTCTTCTATAACTTTTTCAATTCTTGATCACTTTAAACAAAAATTGTATGGTGCACAAGAAGACACTAACCTCAATGTTCTATAAAAACCCCATTTCATGATTTTTGCATTAAGACCTTCAAAGGCTGCACCCACAAATCACGTACCATTTTCGAGGTTTTCTCACTTAGACAATTATAAAAATATTATAAAATTACTAATTTAATTTTCGGAAAATAGTGTCGCGCTAGTGCTATGGGTTCTCTACATGGATGTCAATTTTTGTAGCTTGATTCGATCATTTAGGCCCTCAGAGGCTGCACCCACAAAAACATATACCTTATAATTTCCCTGAAAAATAAAAAGTTCCTGTTAGGAAGAATGAAATTTGACATAGCTATGCAAATTTTCGATACATAAAAGTTATATATTCGGAAAGTTGATTCAATTTCCTACATTTCATGTTTTTTACTCAATGCAAGATATTTTGCATAAGTATCTCAAAAAATCCAAGTAAGTTGAGGGATGCCTGATTTTTCAGGTTTCTATTGCATCTAACGTGCACAAAAAGGTCCCTCAACTTCTTGCACACACCCTGACAGATATTGCAACATATAAGGAAACGATTGAACGCAATTCTCTTTCACTTCTGTATGCATTACGGAGATTCACAGTGGCTTTATAAAAGAAAATGTAGTCCACTTGCACAGATCAATGACGGCTTTGATATCCTTCACGCAATGAATCTGCTTTCTCTCTTTTTCTCTACAGATAGATTTGGAGCAACGACAAACAAGCAGCGGCTTCTACAACATGTTTGTTGATTAATTGATTTCCTCTCCACAGCAGCGGCTCTTAGAAATTAATGCTCACGGCATGAATACACGGCAGGATCTCCTTCAATACAGCAACAACCACTGAGTGATTGGCGGGCAGAGATCAACGGTAGGGTTGCTCCATGCACAATCCAGCTGTGCTCTTTCCTTTGGCTGATCAGAACAGATCGCAGTATGGCAGCCGGAAATGAACAGTACAACGATCCCTTAATTCAATCTTGCAGCTTATCGCGTTTCCTCCTTTAATTCATGGATGTAGCAGAAGGTGGTTTGTTCACTCAATTAAACAGCGATCTCATGGTTTCAAATGCTGCGTGATGGCCGTCCCTCTCACGATCAGCAGTGCAATAATAATTAAGGTGGAAAAACATAATCAATCAACTCTATAAAACACAAACACTCAAGAAAACAAACACGTCACTCTCACGCTATGTACAGAGAATCGATTTTCTGGAATCTCACATTTTCCTGGCCTTCCCGTGAGGGAATCAAGCCAGAACAGGCTCTGATACCAACTTGGAAATTGGAGTGCACATGATTAACACACACAAAACAATAAATTGTATTACTTAATCATACACACATACATCACATATATATAGCAGAAGAGGAGGTTTAACAGACTCCAAAATAAACAGATCTGAACCGCTCGTGAATCTGCTTGTAACAATATTATCTGATTCTCCATTATTATCTAACACATGATTCTTCCTTGTGAGATTTTTCATCTTCGCTATATCTCCTCCTTAATGCACATATTTTGTCCAAAAAATTGTTTTCCCACTTGTGAGTTCTACAACAATGATGGAACTGCATGTTTCACTTGTTGTGTGTGCTTAAAGTTGTTGACTTACAAATTTCAACAATAAATGTACAACATGTCAATATTAAATCATAAATATATTAGAACCATGTGTTGAATAGGGAATATTAATGCTTTAGAAAGTAAGAGTGTTGAATCATTGTGTAGAACAATTTTTTTTGGGATAAATATTCCAATATTTCGATAAAAGAGTTACTTCCATTAATTGTATAGTTTAGATAATATGAAAAAATTATAGTAATTACAAATTGTTACATTGATAGGCGTTTATATCTTAGAATTTTGGGGTAGAATACTATCTAAATTCTTTTCCTAGATTGCAAGAGAAGAGGACAAGTGTATTGTCCAAATTGATTCTATGGTTGTTGTTCAAAATTCGTAATAAACAATTATAAAAAAAGTAGTTGGGAAAAAAAATAGCTCATGTGATAAGTGCACTTAATGACATTGTAATGTGTAGTTCATGTGACAGTGGAACTCCATCTAGCAGCTAGGAGTCGAGCTAATGTGCAGAAGGTTTAGTCGAACTCTATTTTGTAGTTGGGAATTGAGCTAATGTGCAGTTCATGTGACAATCGAAATCCTTATAAACTTCTTTGATCTCATGTGATAAATGCACTTAGTGGCATGGTAGTGTGAAGTCTGTGTGATAGTCGAACTCCATCTAGTAGCTAGGATTCAAACTAATGTGCATAATGTTTAGTCAAACTCCATTTGGCAATTGGGAGTCAATCTAATGTGGAGTTTGTGTAACAATCAATCTCTTAATAAAATACTTCGAACTCCTAAAATATGTCAAATATATACCTTTAGGCATATTCAAACATATTAATATTATTAATATGGTTGTTTCTAGTTATAGAATAACATTGCTATTTAGGAAATCAACCAAACTTAATTATTCAAGAATTTGTACATATATACTAGAGTTGATATACAATCTCACATTACAAGGATTTCTTATGTATGGGTAATAAATATCCATTATTGATTACCTCTGCCACCATTTAGAATTAAATAAGTGTTGGGTTAATTCTTGATTTTGTAAATTTTAATGTAGCGTTTTGTTGGGGACAACATGGAAGGATAAAATATCCTTTGATAAGTGAACCATGGATTGAATTCAACCTTACTTGAAATTCAACCATGGATAGAGTTCACCCTTTCTTCCAAGTCAACCATGGTTCAACGTGAATCAAGCACTTTTAAAAGTGTGGTTGTGGATTAAAGTCAACTATGGTTTAATGTCAACCTTGCATTGAAGTCAACCATGGATTGCAGTTAACCATGGGTTGAATTCATTAATGGATTGAAGTCAACCATTGGATTGAGGTCAACAATGGATTGAAGTCAACCATTGGACTGAGGTCAACCATGGATTGAAGTTAACGATGGGTTGAATTCAACCTTTAATTGAAGTCAATCTTGGATTGAAATCAACCTTTAAGTCAAATTTGTATAGAATTCAACGTTAGATTTAAGTTAATCTTTGATTAAACTCTACTTTAAGTCAACATTAGATAGAAGTCTACCTTGGATTGAAGACAACCATGGATTTTTTAATTTTTGATTTATTTATTATCTATTTATGTATATTATTTATTTTCTATGTTCTCATTTATAATAATAATGCTAGATTACGAATAATGTAACACACCCATAGTGCTACATAACCACATGAATGGTCATCAATGGCTAAAAAGCAATCACAGAGCTCTAAATGGGATCCAAAATTTCTTAAATAATTAATGAAATCAATTAAACAATGAGGAAAACAATTTCAACAATTAAACAATTAACATAATGTGGAAGCATAGATTTAAAACTACATAAATAATTGTTGACACATTAATCACATATTAAACCCTTAATGAAATAATTAACAATGCTAAAATTGACATTTAAAATGAACCCGACTATTAGGATATAATCCTCCCTTGTCCAATTTGGTCAATTATGTCTAAATCAAAAGTCCTTTCAGTCTATTTTTAGTCACTAGCACCATTGGGTCCACTTAGCCTAATTGGGGCACATGTACCAGTTACTAAAGTGTGGGGAACACTAATTGAGGCCGACTGCCACTGATTATTGTAACACCCCAGTTTTTACCCCATGGTATTGAATTGCATATGATGTAAAAAGAGTTAATAAATCATGGTGTAGAGCTCAAGGAAAATGCCCCACCATGGATTTAGTATTTTATGTTTCGGTAATTAAAATCGATGCCGATGGTTTATGTGCTAGCTAGGCACAATATATTTGAGACATCATGTAAAATGCAAACTAATAAAAATACCACAAATAGCTATGCACCGCAACGTTAAAGAGATGGGGGCATGATTTCACAAGGAATAGTGAGGGGAAACATTCAAACCCTTGAGCCAAATGTCAAAGAGTAAACCCATGAAGTTGTCAACCACCCTTTTTGTCTTTTATGCCCAGTCATCTAAAGTTGGTGAAGGAAGTTATTGCCTTGGGATGGGAGAGATATGAAGGTCAAATTCGAATTTGGAAAGCCACCCATTTTTGGAAAGTGTGTTTTGGATTGTTGGGCAAGTAAATGCTTGGAAATTCCTTCCCAAGCCATTATTGACCCATGAGTTTTCTTCCTCACACAGCTGGAGATAGCTGGGGCATTCTCCCTCACGTTTTTGTTGTTTTTCTTCATTTTTCCCATGTCTGGGAATTCGATTAGGAAATGCTCAATGGTTGGGATCCTCCCTTGGCGTTTTTGTTATGGTTTTCCTCATCGCCGGGGATGGGAAATCCCATTTTTGTTTTGTTGAGTGAATATGCAGCAGTGATTCATGTTTTGGGGGTTTCAAGAGGCCGTTTTTGGTCTTCCTCACGCAACTGAGATGGATCAGCATTTTCCCCTCATGAATTATGTTATCTCCTCATTGTTCCATTCCCATAAATTCGTTTTTGTGTTTCTTTGTGGTTAGGGAGCCAAGATCTTCCGATTTGGGTGTGAATGATGACCATTTTTGCTCCGGTAATGCTCAGGGATGTTTTCTGAGTTCAGATTTCGATTTGGGGGTTTGTGGTGGCTGAATTTCCTCCATATTGCACAAGAACGTTTCCTGAAAACGTATTTTCTCTTGCAGGGTTGTTTTCCCCTCAACCATTTTGTTTTGGTTTCCAATAAACGTTTTGCTCATATCCAACAAATGCAAAATGTTTGCTTGGCTAAGTAAGTACAAGAGACCCATCTATTAAAAGGTTTGATAATGTTTGGGTGTGATTATTGGCTTGGCTGAGTAAGTCCAAGGAACGCTTATGCTATTGGATTGTTTCCCTAGTAGCCTGATAAACCGAAATGTATTTTTGGCTTGGCTGTGTTTCGATATGTATTGGCTATGTGTATGAGCATGTTGTTCCTTATTTCCTTGTGGAATCATGCCCAGCTCGGGGGTGGCAATGATGCTGAGATATTGATGAGCACACTGGCCTATGGTTGGGTGGAACGTTGCAACGACGTAGCTAGTTGCGAGACAACTCAATTAAAAGATAAGTATTTACTTTTATTTCTTGTTTACTTACCTTTGCATTGGTATTTGTTTTCTGAATTAATATGAACATGTTGAGTGCTTGAATGCATGTGTTTTGCTTTCGTTATGTATTTATATTTACAATGCATCTATTTATGTATCTTATGATCAATGCATTTTATTTATTATCATTTTTATTATATGTCCATGGGCTATTTTTCCTGTTTGACAGCAGCAGTGTGTAGGTCACATCCTCTCCATCATCGGGATGAGGGGTGTGGACGTGACAGATGCACTTGCATGCATTAGTTTAGGAGCCTCCTAGATCAATCCCTACAAATTAGGAGCCACTGGGAGTGTCGATACAAACCTCCATCAGTTGAGTTCAGTTGGTGACTAGTCAAGCTCAGTTAGGAGTCAGTTATATTCAGTTCTAGTCCCTTACATTCAATTCTACTTAGTTAGTTTTAGGATTGCATGGATGCATGTAGGTGAGGCATATTTACTCACCTACCTCAGTCAGTTAGACTAGTCAACACTCAATTAGACACTTGAGTTTTGATTTTGAACTCCGATGAAATCCGATAATGATTTAGACAAGGTCAGTTAACTATTCAGTCAAGTAGAGTCCAATCAATTCGAATTTCCTCACATGGATTCGAATTGCATGAGGCTATTTAGCCATTGTACTTCATTGTAATTAATTATCTAATTACTTTTGATTAATGAAAGAATTCATAGTTGTAAGCCATTTTTGCACTGTTTCATTCTTCAATTGCTGAGTAAATTGTATGATCTATCTTGTGAGTTGTGTGTTGGTCCAGATATCTATGTGCTCAATTTAATATGGTACCAGAGCCTCGAAAAAACAAGGCACTTCTCCTACTATAGATCCATACTTGGATCAAATATTTTTTTTTAGCAAATTTGCTCCTTCCAGTACTACACCAGAAGCAGATAATTTACCACTTAATATCCCAAGTAAAGGAATTGTTGACCAAGCTTGCTTGATCAACTATGTTGGGTGTGATGAAAGTTCAAAAAGTGTAGACTATCGACCTTATTTTTTCTGTTTGATTGTGTGATTTACAGTTTTATCAGTCTTCTTCACTGCATTCACTACAAGCTGCTCAGTCTCCTTCACTACATTCTCTACAACAACTTAGTCTCTTTCATTGCATTCCAAATGGTCCCTCCAATGGAGCTTCTCAATCCTTTAAGCTACCACAAGTGGAAGGAGGACATGGTGATGCAGCTACACTCCAAGAGACTCTTCAAACTCACAATGGAAATAGAGGTAGAGCCAATTCATTATGTTGACAAAGAAAAGTACTGGAATATGCTTGATGAAGCATACAGATGCTTGTGCCTCTCAATCTCTTGAGATCTTCCTTCCACATCAATGGATTGAAGAATCCTAAGCAGTTTTGGGATAAGCTTGCTTCCTTATTTGACAAGCAGGATGACTTGAGAATCTATCAGCTATAGAATGAGCTGATTTCTCTTCATCCAACCAATTTCAAAACACTAAATGACTTCTTCACCAAATTCAAGCATCTAGTGTTCCAGTTGAAGCTGTGCAAGGTTGAGAAGGAGGATGATCAACTCATCCTTGCCATTCTCTCAAAAATTGGTGCAGACTATTTAGTCTTTGTATCAACATTTCATTATGTGAAGCTCACTCCTCCAAATCGAAGATTCCTACTCTTAACTCCTTCATTGAATCTCTCACTCAGGAGCATGACAAGTTGATCCAAATGGGGATCATTTGATCTTCCAGAGATCAAGCATTGGTTGCAGGAGGACCTAAGGTAGTGAATGATAAAGGGAAGCAAAAGGATGAGTCTCCTGTGGAGAAAGAGCAGTCAAATGAGCCTTCAGGTTCTAAGAGAATCAAGAAGAATGGAAAAGGAAAGACCCTTTGTTTCTATTGTGGAAGGGGCTTTCATCCAGAAAGCACCTGTATGAGAAGAAAAATTGATGAGATGGCTCTTCTTCTAAAGAAACATAACATTACCGTACCTGCTAGCCATGGGGGCATCACGTAAGGACCAATATGATATCACGTCCGTTCATATTGGGGGGGTTAAAATAAAAAAATAAAAACTCAATATATTGGGGGTATATTAGGGGTAAAAGGGTTTTTTTTTACTATTTAAATATCTAATACGCTGGGGGATATTTTATTCCACATTCCTGCCTACGCCGTTCAACAGTGCTCCAATCCTGCGAGCACCCTACATCTACTTGTGGTCTGCTTGCACCTTGCGTATGCTGCATAGGGTTTTCTTGTGGTTTTCTCCATCATTTTTCTGGGTTTTCTGGATAACAAGGGTGTGTTGATCCTTGTGTTTTCTGTGGGTTTTCTCCATCGTGTTTTCTAGCTAGATAATGAGGGCATTTTTTCAAATCATAGCAGTGGTAGCAGTGTTGGTCCTTGGGTTTTCACCATTGTGTTTTCTGGAAAACGAGGGCGTTTTTTCACCATTTTCTGGTCATGGGTTTGTGGTGGGTTTCTCTGGTGCATAGCAGTGTTGGAGGAGGCATGTTGGAGAGCCACTGTATAGCATTCTTGGAGGTAAGCTATACTGTGTTTAATCTCTGATGAAAAATGCCTTCTAGTGAATGAAAAGTTGAAGATCCAAGTAAAGAGTCATAAGATTTAAAGCTTGTGACTCTTAGAAATATCAACTGTGCTTTTCTAGTGGTTGGTATTATATTTTTTCTGTGCATGAACGATATGTTATTTTCTGGTGGTTGGTATTATATTTTTTCTATGCATGAACGGTAGAAAATCTGAATTTCCTTGCTTATACTTCTGATTTATTTGTTAGAAAAAGTGACTTCAAACTAGTGGGTTTAGAGGCTGACATTGTTCACGCATTGTCCAATCAGTTGTACCGAGTTATATTTTGGTAAATTCTGTTGGGTGTGTAGTGACATGATGTAGCCTTCAATGTTAAAAGTGAATTGCATCAAGTAATAGCATTGGAGGCCTTGCACTGGTTTGTTATGGAGCCCTGTTTAGTTTCATTTAATTGCATGGCAGAATGGATTGGACTTCGAGAATGTTCTTTTGCAAAATTGAAAGTGTTGATTTCCCCCTTCAAATGTTCCTCGAAGCAAGGTCCCTATTATAACAATGATCGCAGTATGCACATTGTCCGTGCATCGTCCTCTTTTTTTAGGATGGTGGTCCTAGATTAATTTTTCTCAGAATGGATTTTTCTGAGAGGTTTTCTATGCTTTTGGGAGGGGATGAGTCTTCATGTTCATTCCTTGACAGTTGTGTGCCATCTTCTATTGGATTTGAGCAGCAAAGGAGCAATCTCTCAAGGTAAAGGTCTAGAGAATGATTGGTTATATTTTGTTATGGTGTTCTTCTGCAAGAGCTAGGATATACCATGTTCATTTCTTCCAGAGTTGTATTGACAGGAAAACCCTGACTTTTGAATCATTAAAATTGTAGAGCTATTGCCAGTATCTATTGTTTGTTTGATACTTTTCAACGTTACTGTTTTCCATGGGGGCATCACCTTGGGACTAATATGATATCACGTTTGTTCATATTGGGGGGTTAAAAATCAAAAAATTATAAACTAATATATTGATGGTATATTAAGGGTAAAAGGGGTTTTTTTATTTACTATATAAATATCCAATATGATGGGGCATATTTTATTGCAAAGGGTTTCCCACGCCTCTACCATAAGCCTGCCACAAGCCTGCGTGATGCTGCATTATTTTTCTGTATTTGGAGGGCGGTTTCTCTGGTGCTCGCGCCTCTACCATAAGCCTGCCACAAGCCTGGGTGATGCTGCATATAGTTTTTCTCCATCATTTTTTTTGGATTTGGAGGGTTTTGGAGGTTGGCTTCTCTGGTGCATAGCAGTGTTGGAGGAGGGCGTTTTATCTGGTGCATAGCAGTGTTGGGGAGGGAGCAATGGCAGTGTTGGAAAATATTTACGAGTCATATGCATAGGTTTTCCATAGGTTTTCGTAGAGGGAGCAATGGAAGTATTGGAGGAAATGCATAGGGGTTTTCAAGTGTTTTCACAGAGGGATTAGTGGTAGTGTTGGAGGAGATTTCTGCAGTGGCAGTTTTGGGGGAGATTTCCGCACTGTTGGTGGTTTTCGTGGGTTTTTTCGGTTCTGCGCTGATCATGTATCAATATATCATCTCTCAGGTAGCATTTTTTATTTAAAGTGTAAACATTTTTTTACATCATTTCCATGGTCATAGAAGGAACCATTTATTACCGATTTAGGTTCGAAACATCAGAAGGAGCTACAGGTTATATACATATATGGTTGCCTATGGTTTGTATCAATCCTACTCCCTATGGGTGGTATGGCGTGTCCCTTAGCCTATGGGTGGTATCGTCGTTCGTGGCCGAAACTGGGTGGGGATAGAGGGATTTGAACCCTCACGGTATATAAATCCAACTGATTTTCCTCCTATTGCAATTTGCATTGTTTTTGACAAGTGGCAATGTTGGGGATTTTTATTGTAAATATTTGTGATTTGCAAATGGTTTTTGCAACTTGGATTTCTAAAGTGGGAACCGGAGGATGAGTTCAGAGTATATGGTGTTTCGAGTAGGTGATTTTATCATACCAGTTTGTTAATGCAAGTTTTAAGAAATCAAACTTAAATGTAGATCATGCTAATTTGCAGAAAATAACAGCAAATTCCCCAGAAACTGCTTACTTAAATGAAAAAGAATGCATGATCTATTAATTGGGAAATGTTCACTATGAGAATGTCTGTAGAAACTGCACAATTTCAAAAGATTCCATTGTGTGAGGAAATGGCTAGCATTTTATAATTTATTTTTTGTAAAAGATAGAATTATCGGTATCAAGTACTCTGGGTTTTACATGGCATGGATATGGAGCTTCATTTGAAGACATTTTGTCACAAAGATAAGAAGAAGGTGACTAAGTAGAATCAATCATTTGTATCCATATAAGCATCTATTGATTCTTTAGGGAATGTTGTCCATGTGATATGTTGATTGGACAAATGCAAGGAATCCTTGATTGGTTTGGATGGTGTACATGGGATACCTTCTACCAAGATGTTTCTGCAGAGGGAGTAGAAAAAGGCTTGAAGAGGTAAAAGTCCTTGAGATTTTTATTGAAGCAATGATGATCTCCAAAATCCTTATGATATTGTAACTTGTTTTAAACCCTCCATTATAATCCTCTTCTTGCTGGTATGGAACCATTGTGGCAACTTATAGGGACTTGATAAACAACAATATGGTTTTTGTACAATGTAGATAAGTCTGTATTCATATTCCAAACTATCATATGTCCATGTTTTTCAATTTATAGTTGATCTTTCCTCTTCCTTTTTTAATGTTGATTGCCCGGTCTCTGAAAAATCTAGTCAGCAAATTTCTATCCCAGTATTCAATTATTGATGTTGGCTACAATTCAGCATGTTTTAGGATCTAGGGGGTATGGTATAAATTCTTTCTATGGATTTTAGATGCATTGTGGGAAGTGGAGGTGGACGGACATGATTTGTGATCATTGACGATGGTTGGAAATTCATTAAAAACCCAGGAAAGGTCGCTGATAAATAGTAAGACAACTTTAGAAGCACAAATTCTGGAGCTAGATAACTCTGAATGGACAGCAAAAGCATAACACTCTGTATTTTCTTATGTTATTCAGGGTCTATGGCCATTGAACTCACATAAAAGAGAAAAATAAGTTTCAGATAGATGTGGAAGAAGGAAAAAGGCCACAAGATCTAGCCAAGGGCATTCAACATATAGTTCAAATAGTCAAAGAGAATTATAGTTTGAAGTAAGTCACAAAATCTTATGGAAAATTTGTTAGATGAAATTGCATGGTTCAAAAATGTTCAATTGAAACAAAACAATAATGGTAATTTTGAAGCCAAAAAGTACCTTTTTCTTAGCATGTATGTGTATTTATGGCACACAATTACAAGTTTCTGGGGAGGGCTTAAGCCAGAAATAGCTGAAATGGATCACTACAATTCTACGTTGAAGTACTCTGCATCTACACTTGATTGTTTTTCCTACATGCTAGAGATAGATAGTCTTTCTGTTCATGGAGTTGGGCTGATGAATCCAAAGAATGTGTTCTAGTTCTATGATGAGTTACATAGCTACCTGGTGGCATCTAGAATTGATGGTGTTAAAGTGGATGTTCAGAATGTTCTTACGATTGTTGGTAGTGGCTTTGGAGGTAGAGTGGCACTAACTAGCCAGTATCAGCAAGCACTGGAAGTGTCTATTACTCAGAATTTCCCTGATAATGGATGCATAGCATGCATGAGTCATGGTACATATGCTCTTTATTTGTAAGGATTTTGGTCTTTCTGTCCTTGTATCTCAGCAAATAAAATGTTATTTCATTTTAAAAGAAAAATTATACTTCTCGTATTTTTCTTAGACATGACATTATTTTTTAATTACTTACTGTTCAAAACAAACAGCTGTTGTAAGAGCTTCAGATGATTCTACCCAAGAGATCCATTTTCTCATGTAATTCACATTGCCTCAGTGTCATACAACATTAGCTTTCTTGGGGAGTTTGTGCAGCCTGATTGGGACATGTTCCATGTAACTCACTTCATCATCTACTTGATCAATTTGGAATTGATGCCCTTTTTGTATATTTCCAATTAACTTGCTATTTGCGACTAATAACAATGTTTTCAAAGTCTTCATCCAGCTACAGAATACCATGCTACCGCCAGGGCTATTGGTGGATTCCTTGTTTATTTCAGGTATAGATCATTTTAGAACTTTCTAGTTTCATACTCCTGTGATGAATATCATTGTTTGAGGGTTCTTTCAGAATCATCGCATCTGTATCTAAATCAACGTTTTGGACCAGACTAATGTGGTACATCACCAGGATCATGGAGTCATGGGCCATAGTAGTCTAGTCCAAAACATTGATTAAAAAATAGATGCGATGATTCCAGAAGTACCCTCAAATAATTTCAAAACTGTTAGTTAAAGAGAATTTCATACAGAAATATTGAGCCTAGACAATTTATTTTATGAAGTTGCAATGGATTTGTTGAGTTGTTCCTAAGTCCAAGTCATGTGACTATCTTTAGGAAATTGGAATAATATTTTGGTGGTGCATTCACATAGCTGGTTGCATTGAAGTAACCTTAGATAACTCATATAACACACAACAACTGAATTTCCTAGTGCACTATTACTAAAATTAACTTGGCTGATTAGTAATGGGAATTTTAGCCATGGAACTTAGTTGAAAAAAAAATGCAAAAATCTAAATTATCCTTGTTGGTCCTACTGTGACAAACCCAGTGAACACAACTTTGAGTTGTTGAGAAAGCTTGTTCTGCCAGATGGTTCTATACTGCGAGCACTCTTTCCTGGCCAACCTACTTGGGATTGCGTGTTTGTTGACCCCAATCGTGATGGGAAGACGTAGATGGCTCATTTCTTCATAGTGAAACATAATTTATCATCCCTTTCATCAAAGCTAAATGGAATAAATGATGTAGATTTAGCACGTTTAATGGAAATTTGCTTCTGGCAACTGGTTTGTTGTAGTCTATTGAAGATATGGAACATGAAAAAACATACAGGAGTTATGGGAGTATTCAATTTCTAGGGAGTGTCCTGGAGCCAAGAAGAAAAGATAAATATGCATCATGATGAAAATCCAAAAAGTATTTTAGGGAGAATTCATCCACAAAATGTGCATTTGTTAGCAGAGGGAGCAGTAGGTGATTGGGACGACCCATGTGCAGTTTATTATCATAAAGATATGGTCATGTTTCATGCAAATTTTTTTAATTACCATGGCCAAATTATACACATTAACTTTTGATTACATTTTTTGGTCACTAGTTTTTAGACGGACTCATGTTTCTACAAAAGAATGCAACTTTTTCTGTCACCCTTGAAGTATTGGAGTGTGAGCTTTACATTATCACACCAATACAGGTTATTGAAAGTAAGATTCCCCAGTTTAGGGAAAGTGGTGCAGAGTGATTCTTATTACAACCTTAGGAGATGGTTCAGGCCCTTGATGATCGTTGACAAAATCAACCAAAATGTGTAGGACTGACAACATTGTATGCAATTAACCTAGGAATCATGTACATTAGGTTGATAAAACTACGAAAATATACACTCTATGATGACTATAAATTTTCTGTTACCTGAGCAAGATGATGAAAATTTTAGAAAACCCTTTGGATTGTCAAAAGTCATGCATCGTAAAGAATTTTATAGCAGAAAATAAAACATAATCGCATTAGAAAACACATGGAGAATAGATATCTCTTGGAAGGATAACCTTCCTCGATTTTTGTATTTTTTAATTAACCATGGCGTGATTGTACAAAGTATTATCTACCTTTATAGCTTGTACAAAATATATATTTGTACATTTACATGATAGTTATAGAACCATTCTTGGATTCAAAAGGGATAGCAAAAGTGATGCTGCAACTTTTAGCTATTAGATGACCTTCAACATGCCACAACTAGAACCTTCCACTACCAAATAAGCAAGTCCCATGTCCATCGCTACAAGCTTGTCCATTGAGGGTGTGCTGCAATCTACAAGGGTCAGTTATGGAACCTCAAACTTCCATTTGAACCATCAATAAAGCTCCCACTTCTAATGCTTGGAAAACCCAATTGCAGAACTTGCAACCCATGAGCATCGGTGGTAGACCTGTAACCTTGTTGCCTTGTAGAACTAAACTATTAACTCATACCAACCAACTATAAGCTCAATACTGCAACATAGGAAATACTTAGACTGTAACTTTGCAAATATTCTAACTACAGAATTTACATGGTCTGGGTTCTAATAGTAGTACTTGCTAATCCGTAATAGATACTACCAGATCAGCTTTAGTATATTAGAAAGACAAGGTATTTGACATCAGGAACCTTCTCTAAAGATTATAGTTCCCTCCAAGAGCAATTTATCCTTTAATAGAAGGATATACTGTCCTGTAAAATAGAAGAGGATGATGTTGAAGGTAAGATCTTTGAGGAAATTCTTGCCTCGGTGTGCATAAAAGGACCAAACCAACTCTTAAATAACAAAGGTTCCATCGATTAGGACCTTACCTAACTAATATCAATACCTTTATATTGGTTTAAATGGCAGGATCTTACTGTCTTCACTACACTTGTTACAATAAGGTATATGACCAAGTGCCAACCCTTCTAACTCACATAAGTAAATAGTACTATTACCTATATTGAAATTTGACATCAAGCTGAATAATCCCTTTCCATTGTATATGTTAACAGATCATATTGTTGTAATTTGTGCAGAATCTGGCAAGAAATATTTCATTTTCTCCACTAGGTCTGATTGACATGTTCAATGCTGGAGGGGCTATTAAAACATTAGTCTATGATATAAGAGAAGAAATAGGACTGGAAACTCCAACAGTGAATATCAGAGTCCATGGGTGTGGTATATTTGGTGCATATTCTTCAAAAAGGCCTACAAAATGCTTGGTGGGGTCTTCCATCACAGAATTATCCTTTGATTCTTCCCTTGGCCTTCTGACTGTCATGTTACCAAAACCTATTGAAGGCCAGCTCTGGAACCTCACCATACAACTTTAAGTAGAGTTTAGAACAAATCCTTCTAGTAAGATACCAATCTCTGCTTGAAAACATAGAAAAGGAACTGGACTTTCATTGTGGGTCACTCTTTGCTAGATTGTTTCAATACTATTCTTTGGCTATGTTGGCTTATCAAATATATAACATGACTTTACCATTGCGTATAGAATGTCATTGAAGAATTGGCAAGTACAAAATTGGTCATTTGGCATGTAATGTATTTGCAATTTTTCAAAGTTCAGATAAGAAAATGTGAGAAGGTAGTAGATATGAATTTCGAGACCTGGACAACAGATAAGGGTACAAAGTATTAGGTGCATCAAATTTTTTGCTTATCCTGAAGTTGTATTTGGGGGAAACTCCCTAGGTTGATGTGATAGCATATTCCTTCACTCTAATAATAACATCACATAGAAGTGTGAGTGTGTTCTAGAATTCTATGCATCCCCTTCCTTGTTATTGTTGTCCCTGTGACACCTTACTCGAAAGATTACTAAAAAAGAAAGTGGTGTATCCCTTATTGAAGATTCCATTTCACATTATGGTGGAGAACGACAATGGTATATTACATAATTATATTATTGTAACAACCAATGTGTGTATGATTGTATGATATTCTTTTATTAAAAATACATAGTGTTACACTTGCCAGTTGATCTCAAAGACCAACTACCAACTACATGGGGGATTGTAGTAGAAGCACATTAGAATTGTTATGTACTAGATATAAATTCCAAATTGCAAATGGAACTTTATCCATAACAATATGCAAGTATGCTTTGGAAAGCTAAGGAAGAAATAGGTAAACCCAAAATAAACAAAACAAGTAGGAAGACGATGTTATCCTCTAGGAATCCAACCAACTCTAGGAGAAGGGTGGGAGAAGAGTGACAGAATGGCCTAGGAATCCAACTAACCCTAGGAGAGGGGTGGGATATGGGTGAGCGAGTAGCCTACGAATCCAACTAAAACCCTAGGAGAGGGGTAGGATATGGGTAAAGGATGACCCCTAGGGAAGCAAGCCAACTCCATACCAAAGAATTCTAGATTAACTAGGATGACGAGTCTAGGTAGATAGAGTTGGCACCTGCTTTTTTTGGGGGTAAAACATGGAAAACTAGGAGGGAAAGATGGGCAGAGTTCACCAACTTAGGGCTTAACTTTATTAATGATTCTATGTTTGTTTGGGACTGATTTTATCTTTTTTATTAGGTGTGTAACAACACTAAATAGAGTGTATACAAAGGAAATGAAAGTGTTGAACAACCCAAGGGGTTAGCTCAATTGATTGTTGTAAATGTTGTTGGTCGTTTGGCTAGTTCCATTCCAGCAAGTGCCTAGTTCAAATCCTCCTAGATGAGGCACACTAGTTTACATTAGTGGGATTCCTAGGGATGTCATCCACAAATGTCATGAAGCATCCCTCAGGTTTCCCCATGAGGTTATCCTTGGAAAAAAATTGAAGTGTTGAAGATAAACCAATTTTATTATCACTTTTTTGCTTTGATGGTCTATCCAACCTAATTACACTAAGAAAATATGAAATTATCATGCAAAATATATTGAAAGAAACCTCTCCATCCTTTTAACCAAATGGAGAAAAAAATGAGTAAGCATTATGGTTTATTACTTCTTTAACTTTGATGATCTAGTAAAGAGGAAGGAGGCAGGGTAAATTAACCTCCTTGGTGGTTAAGACCCCTTACTAGGTTTTGCTAATCTATCAATAAGAAAAGACAAATAAAAAAGAAAGAAAATTAGAAAGGGTTAGAACTCTTGATGTACCTCAATTCAAAATATTCTCCTACATAACAAACCAAGGTTTCCCAGCCTCCACAAATATATTATAAACACACAAACAATGCAAATAATTAAATATACACTACATCAAACTATGATAGTAGATGATCCTTGTGTGATTTTAGTAGAAGTAAGCCTTTACCTTACAAGTTGATTAACAAAGTTTCCCCTTGAGGTGAATGGATGGGAAGAAGACTGATCAAAATGTGGGAGGGATGCTCTGAACCACCACAAGATGCACTGTTTAATCCCCAAATAAAAAAATAGGACCTAAGCCAACAAGTGAAGGCTGTGAACAACAACTATAAGACCTCCTTAAATAAGAGAAATGATAGAGATATGAAACCAATGGAGATCTAGCATGTGAGAGCTATGGCACAAAACTAGTCTATAGGACCATATAGCGTAATACCAATTGAGTTCCAAGATAGAGAAGAGAGGAAAAAGCAACCCAGCTACACATCTAGCTATTATAGAATGATGCCAACGTGATTCATAAATATAGGGCATAGAATATTCCATCCGATGGCCTAACTATGATTGTTGACGCCCTAGCCATAGGGAAAAGGAATCAAAATGCATGTATTATGCAGAAAACAAGTTCTCTACACTATAGGAAAAATGAGCAGCAAACATAAAAACTTCACCCAACTGTGATATACACCCAACCACCTTTGGTATGCAGAGCATATAAAGAGCAGTTAAAAAAGATCAAAGTTGAAAAAAACTGACCAATATGTAAGAGTGTGCCCACCAAATATTGGGGGTGCTCATGGTCCCAAAGTGGGTTCCCAACCATTTTGAGCATTATTGAAGTTGGTGATATTGTTGTGGGTACTGTTCTTGCACCTGGATTTCAATGTGCTGGTGAGTGCAGGATGGATTCTTTTTTTTCTATATTCACAAGTGTGTATGCTACAACTCTATGTGTCAAATGAGTTTTTTCATTGAAGGCAAGTTTTCGTGACAACTGCAAGTTTTTACCATGTATTCTCTCCAGAGACTGTACCTGTCAGGATTATCAACAGACATTGCTCTTCAGGTCTCCAAGCAGTTGTAGATGTTGTAGCTGCAATTAAAGCTGGTTGTTATGACATTGGTATGTAACTATGTGATTTCTACCACTGGAATAACATAGCAAGTTTCCGATTTAGATATGTTTTTTATTTCAGTCTGTCTGCTTCAGGAATTGGTGCAAGATTGGATTTGGGTTTAGTATGAATCTTTTATTGAGAAATGACATGATTACAAGATGAAGGTATTCTTTATTGATCTTATTGTAAAAACTTAAAAGTTACGATTTTATTGTTTGATTAGTTCCAAGACATCAGATTGCAAATGTTTTATTATTATTATAAGTGTGTTCAGGAGACTGCAGAACTTTAAGATGATTTATCAGTTATTGCACTTTTGAATTTTTGTAGACTCTAGAGATGCTTGAGAAGAAAGAAAAAGTATTGCAAAAGAAGATTCAATCAGAGGTTGATAAGGCAAAGGAATTCACTCGAGCAAAGAACAAAAAAGGTATTTTAAGCACTCTCATTGAACACTTTATAATTTAAAAACCTACAATATGTAATTTTATCTATTTGCATGTGCATGAATATATTTACATTGATGTGCATGAATATATAATATTTTATCAGAATTTCAATATTTTATGCATTTTTTAATACAATCAGTGCTTTCATTGTATGTTTTGAGATTTTTAGCTAATATGGTTTTGGTCTGGCTTTTGTTTTGATAACATTGGTCTATAGATACTGTCTACAAGATACAATGAACTTACTATTCATTCATAAAGAGTTCACACGATAAGGTTTGACAAAGGGTGGTTCCTAACGAGCATGTGTCAAAATAAACAACTCTACACCACTGCACTATCGAAGTAAGTATCAATTCTTTCCAGTAACCAGTTATTTAGTCCTCAAGGTTTCTCATAACTTTACCGTTTCTTTTTGGTAAGGTTGTTTTTTCATGTTGTCGTTGGACAACCCCAAATTTTGGATGTGGCATGTTTCTCTATGGGCTTATGTAGACGCGTGATGCATATTTATCCCATGGTATATGAATTCAAAATACGTCTTAGGTATCATTTTGGAATCTATTTCCCCAAATGTTTCACCTTAATTCATGGAAATGTTTGTGAATGTACTAATAGGATCTGTAATATTTGAATGCATTAGAAGGAATCAACTATAACTTGATATTGTTGTAGTTAACATGTCTGAATGTGCATGTTCTTTTCACTTGCAGGTTTGGCTAGGAGAGAAGATTTTCCATACATGACATGCCAATGCTCACAATGAAATTCACTAACTGGTTCACGCCAAGTAGGAACTGGTGATATTGTAGTTGGGACAGGAAGATTTAGCTTAGGAACCGATGCAAGTGAAGGGAAGGTTGGGGAAAAGAATACTCCTAGCAGTGATGTAGAGAATATAGTGAATTCTGATGTCATCATCAAGTTGGTGAAGGCCTCAACTGAGGGAACAAAGTTATGAGAGCCAGCCAATTGAAACTTTGCAGTAGGTAGGATTGCTTAAGTAGAGAGATCTCGGTTCATATGTATATAAAATTGACCATTGACTATTGACGAAAAAGCTTTGTTCTCTCATGAGTTCAATTGTGTGTGTAATAAGGAAAATGATGTAGGAAACCTTAAAGTTGACAGTGAAAATTAATTTTTTCAATTTGGACTAATATCAATGGCTGATTTGAAGAGTTTGAAAACATTAGTATGAAGATTCATCTTATCTACCCAATGATAGGTGAAATTTAACTTGGAGTTTCTTCAGTTTAGAAAGATAGAATGTTTGAAAGCTTTTAGATTTATTTTCTTATTGATTCCATGCATGTGTCGTCTTTTACTTTTCTTTCTTGATCTATTTGCAAACAGTCCTACCATAATGTTGCAATGGATGTTCACTTAGTTACGAATAATTATTGCTAGCTCATAGTGATTTTGAAACTGTAATTAATTAGTCTACCAGGCTATTTCCTGCCCATCTTCATGTAAATTCATTCTGATTTGTAGCTTAATAATTTGATCTGTATTTGTGGACCAACAATTCCTTGTGTGTTATGTTGTTGGGGCTACTTGTGCAAAACCTATTAACATTTTGTATGCAAGAATTTGGCATGTATATTTTTTCATTTTTGCCAAGGTTCTGATTTTGCCTTTTCCTTTTCCTTTTTTATTTTACCAATCTATCTGCGACTCGACCAACAATTCCATCATAATGCTGCATGGTGTCTTTGCTTAGTTACAACTTGCTTCATCTACTTTGGGTCATCACCTGGAATAATTTCCATATCAAAGAACTATTCTCTACATCTCGTGTATGATATGTGGTATCTTCTGGTTTAAATTCTCCCTAGAACTTAAACCACACTTCATTCTTCTGGTTTGTATGATATGTACAAAGCACACTTCATTCTTGGTGGTATAGGCACTCAACTTTTGATGGTTCTACTTGGTTTCTCTTCCTTAGGGTTTATTGCACCTAGAATAGAGAGGTTCTTATAACCCAGTTTAGAGGAGATGTCTTCTTTGTCTTGTTACGTAATGTAATTTTCCCATGTCGGCTAATAACTTATAAAAAATTAAAAGTAATTAAAGAAAGTCATGTATGGTAAAAATAAAAATAAAAAATAAAAACAGCATAGCTCAATCCTTGGGTTTAATAGATCTGGGTTTAAGATGGATCTATGCTGGTTGTTTTTAATCTTCTATCTAAATCAGACAAATTATACGTCATCTTTGGTCCCTGTAAAGCCAAAACTCCAATCCAATATTTTTATACAGGCTTGGAACTTTTAAGAGTGTGCTACTTAGTTTCTCTCCCTCTTGGTCTATAGGTTCTAATCTCCTCTCTAAGGATTCAAGCCTACTACAAATCTCCACAATGATTTCTTAGTCCCTCTACAATCCATACATGCTCCTTGTTCAGTGATGCTGTTATTTTTGTCTTTCCAGTTAGATCGTCTAATCTGATATTATAGAGATCATCTGATCTGATTCTTAAATGAGGCAGCAACTGTGTAAAATCCCCTACACAAATGAACCCAAAGGAAGACTAAAAGAAGCAAATGCAGGTGACTATCACCTCTTCCCTCTAAAATGAGGTAGCAACCCTATAATCCCCTATAGAAATGAACCCAAAGGAAGACCAAAAGAAACAAATGCAGGTGAATGCCACCTCTTCCCTTGAGCTCCTCTCTCCTCCAAATCCCCTTTTTCATGAATCCCATTAACCTCTTTTGTTATATTCCAACTGTCCATAGATAAATGCAAATGCTCCAATTTGCCTAACTATCCACAGATCCATGTAGCTGCTCCAGTAATATCCTGTCCATGTAGTGCTCATATAGTATGGAAGGTTTATGTGGGATTCACAATCTTGGGGAAAGATGTTAATAAGGTATTGAGATTGACTTAAACTTGGAAGAAATAATAAAGTTGTCAAGTTATATGCACAAATTACACAACCCATTGCATATATCATGTATTTGGTATTTCTTTCCAGAAGTAAATGCAATCTTGCTTATTGTTGTTTAGTTTGAAAGGGGTTGAAAAATGTGGTAAAGATTTTTTCATAGATTATTAGATATCCTTGTATTTTGTGGTCAGCTCCCTTGATAAATGCAAGTGATTGGGCATATCAACCTATCAATGTTATGGTGGGCACTGCAGTCCTAGTCAGTGTAGCCAGGTCTCTTAGCGGGGCAAGATCTTGGTACACTTTTGGCAAGTTGGTGTGTACTTTGATTTATACTTCAAATCTGCCACATGTATTGTAATTGGTTATCTGTTGCCTCAGAAATTTGATGAATATGGGAATCTTATTGATAAAATCCACAAGAGAAATTTGATGAAGATGGGAATCTTATTGATAAAATCCATAAGAGAGTGTGTTAAAAGGATTCTCTAAGCTTTGCAAGATCCTTTCTGTTTAGTTTGAAAGGGGTTGATAAATGTGGTAAACATTTCTTTAGAGATTATTAGATATCCTTGTGTTTTGTGGTCAGCTCCCTTGATAAATGCGAGTGATTGGGCATCTCGACCTGTCAATGTTATGGTGGGAACTGCAATCCTAGTCAGTGTAGTTAGGTCTCTTAGCGGGGCAAGATCTTAGTACACTTTTGGAAAGTTGGTGTGTACCTTGATTTATACTTCAAATTTGCCACATGTATAGTAAATGTTTATCTTGAGCAGATGTTGAACAAAAATACTGCAAGGAATTATTTGAGCATGTCCTTTGATGGATTAAATACTGAAAATGGTTATACATCTGTCTAGTTTCTAGCCTGAAAATATTAGATATAGTCTCCCAACAGTTTTTTTGCACATGTGATATTTTAATCAGTGCAAACATGTACCTCAACCTGTAGGTTGGTTTAGTAAAAGTGCCAACATGGTTCAGAGAAGCCATGGCATCTCTAGGCTGGCATGTTTGAGGCCATTTTATCTCCCTAAAATTTGAGTTAACAAAGGATATGCCCTCTAGTTGTACTTGATGGTGTGATCAATTATTTGCTTCCGATTCAGTGCTTGAAATGTGTATTTTTGGTGAGTCTAATGCTCCCAAATGAAAACACCCATTTTTTGTGTTTGGAAAATGTTTTACTGGGTTTGCCGCCTAATTTTAGAAACATTAGTCATTGTATCCTATGTCAGATGTTTCATTGATTTCAAATATTGCTTTTAAATTTGTTAGACTTTAATTTATTGTCCAGAATGGCTTGTCTCAAGTCTGTGTTTCCATTTTTTGTTTTATTCCTTCATAAAGTTTTAAATTGTGGATGAAACAAAATTTTTTGCTGATAGTTGTTGTTTCTCTCTCTTTTGACAACACATTTTTGGTTTTTATTTTTTATTATCTTAACTACATGAGAAATTCCTGTGTTCTGTCTGGACATTGGGGGCATCTTCTTGATTCATACTTCTTAAGTTCATCTCTACCTTTGTTAGATTTAATCTCGGGTATCCTCCCTTTTAAATTTCATTCAGTAATATCTATCAAGGCATTTCTCATGGCCCTTATATTTCCTTTGAGATTCTCACTCTGCAAAACCTGCTACAATTTCACTTGTTCTATCTTCAGTATATTTCTATCCCTCTTTCTGCAAATACTCCTTTCTTCTCTGCCTTCTCCATAGTTTCCCTTCAAGCTTTGTAGGTGGCATTCAAGAAGCAAACAAGAAGATTGAGACAATGCAGGATGCCAGAGGATCTGTTGAAGATTTGCATGATGAGCGTGATGAAGAGGAAGTTGACCTTGATGGTGATGAAGAAGAACCAAAATAAATAATGGACGAGGAAGTAGAGGATGAGGGATATGTTGAAAAGGAAGAGAAAAATGATGGTCAAGAAGGACTTGATCTTGAACTAGCAGAGGATGAAGGATCTGGTTCATAGGATGAACAAGAAGCTGACCAAGATGCCAATGTGTCAAATGTGGACCCTGAAAAATTATCTAAAGATGTTTCCAATAATGATAATGTAGAGGATGCCTTGCCTGCAGAAGGAAATGGCGAGAAAGCTGATAAGGACAAAGAAGAGTGTAATGATGAGGAATTGTTAGCACGCCCTCCACATGGTACTGAAGTATTTGTAGGTAATTTACCTCAGAATATAACCAAGGAATATTTAACAAGTCTTTCTAGGCAGCATGGAGAGGTTTTTGAGGTAAATGTTTTATCTTCTATTTTTAAATGATTTTTTTACCCTTATTCCTGGCTAGTTTCTTCATATTGATTTTCGTTGTACTAAAATGTTGTGATTTTTAATAGGTTAATATAAATTCATTATAAACTATAATAGGATGCACTAAAAGTGACTAAGCATAAATAGTTCTGGAACTAAATAAGTATGTTTCTTGCAAGGATGAAGATTCCTAGTCTTCTTGAAGGTAGTGATCTCCTAGAAGAAATTTATTGAAAAGGATCCTATAAGTAAAGGTTATGTTTTGTGAAAATTTATAATCCTATTAGACTTTAGGGATTTTAATGAGTATATAATTAATAATTGGGTGTTCTATCGAAGGATATATTTATCTCATGATGGTTTTACATTTTCATATTGCATTTGTGGCATTATTTTTGTTCCAAAATTGCCATTTCGGCAATATTGAATGACAATATTGGTGGCATCTATTTGCCACTCAAATATTTGTTTTGATAAGAAAAAACTTACAAGGAAATCCAAGGGTTGTTTCTCCACATTCGTGGATGCCATCCCTAGTAATTCCATTGGCATAGTCTAGTGCACCCACCTAAGGGGATTCTAACCATGTATGTACTAGCATGGAACTAGGCAATTGCATGATAACATTGGTGACAATATACATACATTATTTTATTGATACCATTTTAAAGTTGTTATCCACATTTATGCTTGATTTGAAGGTTGGGTATGCTAGCTTGATTGTTGTTCTTGATAGAGTACAATGGCACTCTCTAATGAGGGACAAAATAAATGCTTGAGTACAATGTTTTTGATGTTTTTTTTCTGGAGTTGTTATCCACATTTATGCTTGAGCTCAAGGTAGGTTGGGTATGCTAGCTTGGTTATTGTTTTGGATGGAGAACAATGGAATTCTCTCATAAGGGACAAAATAAATGTTCCTTGATTTAAATTTGTAGACAACATCCCAAACATAAGCAGAGTCCACTGCACATTTGATAGGAATTTTATTGCACATAAAAAAATTGATAATTAAAGGAATGAGACCTAGGAAACCCTAGCAGGTCACAATTCAACCTAGGAAGCCCAAGAGGCATCACAAAGTGCCCGAGAAGGCAAAAGAGAGGTCAACACCTATATCTAATAGCCCACAAGGTCATAGTTCAGTTCTATCAGCCTCAATAGGGTCACAACTGAGCTCATGCTGCCAAACAAATATCACATCTCTATCAAATAACACACAGGGATTATGATCCTATCCTATCAGAGGTCACAAATCAGTTTAAATAGCCCTATAAGTAACTATTTTGTCCTATAAGAGATCACACCTTATTCCAAGTATCCCTAGTAGGTAATAATTCAAAAAAGTGCTCTTTGTTACTTGTAAAGTGTCTGTATTTAATCATTATGTTTTCTTATCATGAAATCCATTAACGTAGACCTCTTATTACAAGACATAAGTACTTCCCTTGCTGAAGCAGCACAAGATCCTATACTTCACTCACACAGATAATTCTCAACTTGCCAATAATGGTATTCCTAGTTCTATTCAAAAGCTAAGGTGTCGTGCAAATTATCAAGCCTTGAGATATACAACATCCATTGAAGAACTTGGAAATACTTTGGTGTCCAGGATACAGAAGGATCGAAATTATTACATTGCACTTCATTTAACATAGGGTAAATAACTTCATGATGCAGTGTACACAATGAAAAATGAATCAGTGATATGCTTATAGAGTCGGCCGCACATGTTTTTAACCTTTTGTCATGCAGCGGGTGTAGATATGAATATGTGTGCACATCATATTCCATATATTGATTTCTTAGTTTGCTTCCTTTATTCTGACAATGGTGTAGATATGAGAAGGGCATGCTTTCATTCACTAGATGTATGCATAAATTGACATCAGAGGAAATAGAAGAACTTCAACAAATGAGATATGAATTCAATCAATGGAAGGAGAAAGGCTACAACAAACATTTACATTGTAGCAGGGGAAACTTTTGGGAATGACAGCATGAAAGTTCTGTATGATGAATTTCCAAATATCTTTACCCATTCAACTCTAGCTATAGAAGAGGAGATAGAGACTTTTGAAAACTATCAAAATAGGCTTGCTACATTGGATTATATTGTAGCTCTATAAAGAGATGTTTTTGTTTATACTTATGATGGGAACATGGAAGAAGTAGTGCAAGGGCATAGGTGTTTTGAAGGTTTTAGGAAAACTATCAGTCCAGATAGGTACCTCTTAATATTTTCAAAGCTCAATTTCGTTACCATGCTTATAAATTTGTTATGCTTCATAAAGTTTTACTAATTGGGTTGTATGACAGACAAAATCTAGTGAAACTGACAGATAAGTTGGATCAAGGTCATATTTCATGGAATAAATTTGTATCCAAAGTGAAAAAGTTACACTCTAACCGACAAGGAGCTCCTTATCGAAGAGAATCTGGGGATTTCCCAAAATTGGAGAGGAAAACTTCTACGCCAATCCCTTACCAAGTTGTATATATGAGAAGCATTGAAGATTGAACATGCATGAAAGCTAAGAATGTGTATTGGAGAGCATCAGAATGATTTTCTTGTTGTCATATGAACTTCAGGGAGAAAATCCAAAGTTTGTTCTGCCTACAACAAAATTCCTTACTTCTCATGCAGGAGAAAATCCTCTGCAAATAAGCCGTGAGGAGAAAGATTGAAATATATTTTTTCATCTAAAAGTGAACATTTCTTTATACCTGGACACCACAGAAGGGTGGAATCACATTACTTGGATAGTGGAGTTACATTGTTTGGGCAATACAACGTTTAGAATAAGGGAAAGATACAGGATATTGGATTTTAATAGTATCCAACCTGGTTTCAACTACCAGCCTGTATGAAAACATACCTTGCAACTACCATTCCTGAAGGTGGGGTATTTGTTCATGATGCTCATATATAGTTGGATGTGTCCTTTTCCTTAGTGTTTTGCATATTATTTGTCATGATGGAAAGGAAATCAAATTGCATCATATGTACTTTTTATTCAAATGTACAATTGGTAAAATATATTTCATGTTCATTATGTTATTTAATGGGAACATTGATCAATGTTGTGTTCTTATATAATCAGTAAGGACTTAGGAAATCAAATTGTGTTCTTGAATCTCAATTCAATTGCTGCATAATAGGATCTTCTCCCATCTCAACTCTTCATTTATCGTGTTCAAGAGTGATTGCCAATATGAAAGCATAATTATGCCTTCTTTCTGTATCAAGGAAAAAGGGGATTCTTTTGCAACATAGGTTTCGCAATTAAACACCATATGCATGGGTATAGAAAACTGAGTTCATGAACTGCATCCAGAACCTACCCATATGTGTTTTCATAACCCTGGGGCAGTTTTGCATAACATAGTCATATATTTGTTATTAAAGGTGACTTAACACAGGGATTATTAATTAATATAAGATAAAGTATATAAGACAAAGTACATGCAGTTTTTTTTAAAATCCCAATTTAACATATCTTGCCATTTAGTTACACTTTATCTCCAGTAACCCGCAATGTGAAATGGTTTGGTCGTTTCTCTGCTCAAGAAGTTATAATTAATAGAAGATTAACGTATCTTGCTAGCTACTTAAAGGAAGATAAAAGACTAGAGTTGAGTTGCATTTAGTTTAATCATTCTTAATAGGATTCCTTGGCATGCAAACGTATCTCATGACATTTTTACCAAGCCTATTTTGATTTACCAAACAGTGAGAAGAGGTTTTACAAAGCAGTCTTGGTCTAGTGGCTAAGATTTTACCAGATACTGTTTATTACATTAACATGAGCCATATTTAACTTTGCTAACTAAGAAGTACAAGATTTTTAAGGCCCAGTTTCAATCCATCCTCTTATATGGCCTCGCAAACGTATCTCCATGAATTCCCATTGTAAGAGATTCCTCATAGAGTGACCACATTACATACAATAAATGCATTTGTTTTTTGTTTTGTGCAATACATATCCCCAGGGAAACCCACTAGGTGCTTCTCATTCGGACAATTGTACCCAGGGTGAACTGGATTCTTAAGGGCTCGAGGACAATACAATAATATACTCATTAAGAGATCTACATGTCACTTGAGGAAATTGATCTTGGGTGGGGCGGGTAATACTCTCACAACTGCTTGAGCTATAGATGCAATTGACAATAAATGTGTTTTTTTAAGCTCAAGGATATTGATTTTGTTTGGATGCTACGTTGAGCATCCAATCCCTCATCCAGTTTAGTATTTGGACATATATCACTTTACCTACATTTTATGTGGAATTATATGTGACTAGCAGTTGATGTCATAAATAGAAAGTAGCTTGTTTATCGATGTAACCTAAAAAGCATTATGGGATCAATATTTCAAAGTGATCCAAGACTTGGTCCAGAACCCAACTATAACGGAACTTGTGAAGAGTTTTAGCAGATTTGGAATGTGAATTTACTGAAATACCTTCTGAAAAATACATTTTAGAAGACGATGCCAATGCAAGTCTTTAATTGTTGCCAATGGGTTTTTGAACTTCCATCCTCGTCAACTGTTAATGATTTTAAACTTTGGAGTATTTATCTAAGACATGATGAATATGTGACCATTGAATATTGTCCTGATAAGGGTGCACTCTATATGCAATGTTACAAAATTTTAAACACAACGTTGTATGTTTTCGTCTTAAGCTCTGATCTTTTTTAGGCACCTGGAAAAAAAATGTATTTGTTGTATATGTGCAGCTAACACACTATCAATGTTAATCCTGTCGGAGTTCATCCACTCATTATCCCTAGCTAGCACTTTGATTTGAACTTTTTCACATTTTATGTTTTTGCCTTAAGCTTTGATCTTGTGCAAGAACCTGGAAAAAAATGACAAACTAGTGTTAATTTAGGAAATGAATGTGATCTCTGTGGTGTTGATCATTGTGGGTGAAGTAATGTGCATCCACAATATACATCGAAAAAAGCAAGGTGCATTGTAGAATGCATGTGGGGTATCATGTCAATATACTAGGTAGAAATATAAAGGAGTATAAAAAATGTAAATGATAAAATGGATACATGTAATATATAGTGAAAATAGGGCTTTTTTAAAATTGGGAAGGCATATTGGGAGGGGGTTACAAAAAACAATTTTGGGAGGTATTTTCCAATATTTTTTTAAAATAGGGGTATTGTTTCATATGCCACGAACAAATGTTCTATGGCATGGTTTCACTAAATGAAGATCCCATGCTATTTTCTCAGGTAAACTGTATTTCATATGGCAATATTATACTATAAGATAGCCTGGCATACATCCCCTTTATGGAAGATACTTTATATCTACCTTCTTCTTGCAAGATAACTTTATATAGAGTGATTTCTGCTACTAGCTACCTGGGACAAAGAAAGAATAGGCTCACATCTTAACCATAGCTATCCCAAATTATATAGAATGAAGGTTGTTCCGCAGGGTCTAATAATGTAGTGGAATAAAAGGGCTCTTAGTATCAAAGGTAACCTACCCATCTACCCCAGACTAAGGAACCATTAGAGGGTAGCTTGTTGCTATTGAAATAAAAAAGGAAAGGTGAACAACCCTCCTTGCACCAGGCTTTATACCCACACCAGCACCTGCTTTGCACCATTATTGAAAGGTGGTTGTATTTTCTTAATTCAAACTTCCTTTAACCATAATTACTACTTCCTAGCTCCATAGCTTGCATTCTCAATTATAACACCCTATCTATGGTAAAGGCATCAATCAATGAAAGAGAAATAGATCTATTATATCCCACCCACAACTAGGGATCCACAGCTTAGAAGCATAGGCAAGGAGCTTTTCTGAGGCAGAAACGCACTACTATTGTTTGTCTGATACTTTTCAATGTTTACTGTTTTCTCACTTGGTTAGCAACTTAGTCCATCACATAATTTTTTATTGTTCAAACTTCATTGATTCCAATCAGTTTACATACAAACATCAGATTTAACACTGGGTACACTGTACCTTGAGACAGAATGGGGCTTCATAACATCCACCACAATTTTCCATTCACAAGATAGTGTCCACCTTCTATGTAAAGATCATAAGTTCCAATGCAGAAACATGCCACAAGAAATATCAGCTGGCAAAGTGTGTTTAGAGATTCACCATTGTTCTGATCTGAACACATCTATAATGCAATTATAGTTGGCATGCTTCATGTCAATCTCTAATTAACATATTGAAGTCTCGTAGAGTTACTGTCGATGTCTAATGTTTGTTTGATACTTGGGCAATGTACACTGTTTTCTCATATGGTTAGCAACTTAGAGTCTATGACATCATTTTTAATTGTCCTTACTCCTTTTAAGGGGTTTTTTCCCTTAAAAGGTTTCCCCATGAAAAATCGTGTGTTCAATTGTGTGAATGATTGTTTTACTGTTGCATATGTTCTACTGTTGTTAACATCTCCGGTACTATCTCTATTATAGTCTACAATTTTTATAATTATCATACAAATGTCAAATTTCAACAAAATTATGCTGAGAACTTGAAAAGGACCATTGTTGCATTCCAATATGTGCCTAGAATTCATGATTTGGGGTTGTTATTTTGAACATAATTCTCTTTTGTCCTCCTTTAACATTGAAAAGTGCCTAGAATTGCTTATTGCATTCTCATAATTACTCATACTATGACCAGATCCACTTCGCATTGATTGTGAGGAGGGTAATCCTACCCATATGTAGGAACCAAATAATGGCTTATGGATGTTTACTTGCTAAGATTGCACAAATTTACTTGGAATGTGCCCAAAATGCTAATAAGTCATGGCTAGAACTTATACATTATGGGACAGGTCCTTCTGATTGTTATTCACATTACATTTACCTCAAAATGCTTCTTCTTATGCTCAAACTTATGAGAAACTTATTAAGTTCTAATATCAACACACAATAGATTTTTAGAAAATGAGTCAAATTGCAATGATTTGGGGCATCATCATTGTTTTCTGTTGCTTTTATTTCTCTTAATGTTAATTTGAAAATATATATTCCTAAGAATATATTTTTTCACATTTCAAGTTGACTTAGTGGAGAAGTTGGATGCATTGATGTAAGCATGCAGTGACCTTGGAGTAGCTACTAAACAAAAAAATATTCATGAAGTAGTCATTATTCCTCTGTTTTCCTAGTACCATCAGGTATTGTATTGTTTCCATGTTTTTCAATGTTAAGTTTCTATTTAATGTAGAAACTCATGGTCTACAACAATAAATATTTTCAATTGTTCTAATATTAAGTATTTTTTTCACTAAAATGCTTTGGACTCTTTTGCAAAGCTTCGATAGAGAGCGGAATAAAAATAATTTACGGATTATGTCCTTAGACATGGTGATCATCTTACCTTATATGGATTTGGTTTGTTGTTTGTTAGAGTGGGAGAAAAATCATATGTCTAGTGCAGGATCATTATTGTTTTTCCAAGCTAGTCTTGAATTTAAATTCTACACTAAAGTCTTATCTATGGATTGTCTAGTATCTTGAAAGAACATGTTAGAATCTCCCATTATGGTTTTCAATAAGAGAGTTATGTTTATGATAAATTTAGATTGTAATTTAGAAATGTGTTAAAGTCACATATATTAACTTGGATTGCTCCCAACTTTGAGTTTTTTTGTGTAGTTATCTTATGAGGCTTCCTTTGCATCCCTAGAACAAGATGTTGGTTGGGAATTACTTTTGGCTCCTATAGGTCATTGATAAGCGATTTTCATCAATCTCACACAAATTTCCCCTATTTTGCAGCATGTTACTCTACCTTGGTTCCCTTCAAGCATGAGTATTGGAAAGGACTATTCAATACCCAATGTGAAATAAATATTCATAGGATTTTAATCTTTTATAACCCCTAGGACTGTTTGTCAATTTTGTAATGGTTTTTTAGTGTCTTGTTTGAATTCATTCTTCTTCTTATCTTTTAGAATTAGGTTTGTGCATGATGAAATTGGCCCCTAAATATATCAATCTATCAATCTCTTAAGGCTGAATAATCAGAAAATTTTTATCTGCCCTTGGCAACTTAGTTAGAAATACTAGTTACTATACTATGCTTGTTTGCAAATGGAAGGAAAAAAGCATCTGTAAATTGTTTTAGTAATTAGTATAAAGTATTATCTAATTACTAGTAGTAACCGGGGAAGTTACCCTATTTTCATTGAAGTTTCATATCTATCATCTATAGTTATCATATTTCATATATGATGACCTATATATTGTTGTAAACATAAATGAAATGCTTACCTCTAACATCAGAAAATATTTCTCACGTTTCTTGAATTCTTTGTCAAATTGGTTTTGAGCCTTAACATGCTTCTCTAGTGATATTTGGTAAAGGAGGATGCAACTTCAAGCATGATTGTGAAAATTTTATTTTGAACTCATCAGAATGTGGGAATTGAAGAATCAAATCCACAGTGCCCACTACTCTCTGCCAGAAATGTGGAGAGTACTCCTTCAAAATCAGTGAAAAAATCTAATAAACGCAACAAAGAATTAAGTGAAGCTCAGGCTTCTGAATTCTCAGGAGAGAGTAAGGTAGACAGGTAGTGGGAGACATTGAAAGATGGAAGTAGTCATCCAACTAAAATATCTTCCAAGAGAAAGCAGGGAAGTAAGGATCAGTCCAATAATGGTTCAACCCACAGAAGGAAAATCCTAGATGAAGAAAATATGGATGGTACTGAGACACAAGATGAAGAAAATATTCTTAACTCTCATGCTAAGGTTGTGAAAAGGGATCTACTTAAAGGTCTCAGTTCCCTTACTGAATCTGAGAAGACAATTACAATCTCTATTCCTTATCTGGAATTTACATTAGTAATGAGCATTGAGGAGCAATGAGGAGCATGCAAATGAGTTAAGGTGCATAACCTTTGGTCAATATAAGTAAGAGTTGATTGTAGAGTTGATTGTGACATCTAAGCAATATAACTGAGACTTGCCTAGTAGTCTTTTTTTTTGTATTAATAGCTTTGGCAAATTGCCTGTGCCAAAGTTGCAGAGACTGACTACTGACTGCATGAATTTATTTTGGGATTATATATCGATATTTATGTTTCTATCATTTATATTTAAAGTTTACTTCCATGGTCTCAAGTAAATACTTGTAGTAATGTTTATTTACTTCTCTATGGTAACGGGCTTATCGTTTGAGTTATGCCTGAGTACATCCCCATGCATGCCTTGTTTTCACTCTAACATTGTGCATTTAATCCATTCATCTCTCTATCCATGTCTATGCCTTTGTTGTTTATATTAAAAAATTGGTCCCAATTGGTCCTATAAATTACTTTTGGCTTGGCTGGATCCAAATATACATATAAATAGAGGGTAACAGACAAATCTTGCCTACCATTATGCCAGGCTATACTGAAGGCATTCTGACAAGCTACACCAGCTTGGATTGAATATGGAATGCCAGAAACAACAACGTGATCAAAACAAAACTTAAATCTAACTACCTTTTAAACAGAACAGACTCAGAAATTTGATAAGCTCTGTTTTTAACTATTGCCATCTGCTAGTGGAGAAATGATTTCATTTACATGCGTTGGAAAATAGGAATGTAACTAGTTTTTTTACATGACAAGAAACCTCCCATAACAAACGATTATGTGGCTGGTGCTACAGGACCCAAATTCTAGATCTCTTCATGCAGAGGAAAATTGGCATAGTTCAAAACCCTCCAAACCTCCACCCTGCACTAGGAGGAATTAAAGCCTTTGCCTTGCTTATCTAAAATCTTAGTGCCACCCAATTGGCAATAATACCTCGCAAGCTGTCAAATTATTAAAGTTGTTATTAGCCATCCTACTTTATTACAATGATTCGCAAAGAAGGACCACCAAAACTGTTGGGAAATTAACAGGGTTGGATGTCTTAAAAATATTGAGTGAACCTTGTATATGGGTTTGACAGGAAATCATCTCCATTACATAATGGGGAAAAATACAAACTCAACATATCCCAAAGGGACTTCAGATTTCATGCAAGACGACTAAGAGAGTGTTGTCTACCCTCGTCTCTATGAAAACCATGACCACCATTAAAAAAATAGGATAGTGGGAAAACGAACAATGAACATTTTATCTGTTTCAAAAATCCATTGATAATGACAAATTATAAAACCCATATTCACAAAATTGTCTTAGTGGGAAGTTCTACAGGAATACCCAAAGTGCGGGAGTTGCTTAAAGATTTCTTCCATGGAGAAAAGGAGTATTGTAAGGCCATCCAATCTAATGAGTCAAACCTCATACTTTGAGAAGTCACTCACCTTAGTTCAGAATTATTCCAACAATATCTAACCATACCTTCATATTCAAGGAAACTATTAGATATAATCCTTAGAAGTTGAGATAAGATAGAATTTATGAGACAATCATGTCATGTATACAAAATTCATGAGCTTTGGCACTAATTGTGGATAAGTTGAAAGATTAGCTCAAATGCAATATCTGAAAGACTAACTTTTGTAGAAATACTCGTCACACAAACTGAAGAAGATAGAAAATTCCACAGGTCGATTACAAGGAAGCAAGTGTTATAATTGCAAAACTTTATGAGTAAATGTGAGCAATTGAGGAATAAAATGTATCTGTGAGATATTCCATTTGGAATACCATCTAGATTTCGTTTACTATCTCTGTCATCAACACCTTGGCGTGTTCCATGTTTTGCCTCTAAATGTAATGGAATAGGCTACAAATGCAAATTAACATTCCCTACCTTATTTTTTTGAAAAAATACATCCTATATTCTCAGAAAAATATTTACAAAAAGAAATGCAGAAAATGACTAAAGAAGAAATAACTTGTAAGAAACTATGTAGCATATAAATTGCACTCTTGACATCTTTGTGAGCCAACATGCCATTCTTATACCTTTACAAGCTATGGGAGAGAGCTGTCAATCATGGAGACTATAGCTTGCCTCTAGAAATGATATCCTTTTTTTAAGAATACTTGATTTAAATAAATTTGTGATATAAGATGATAAAAAGGAAAAATAAAGTATGACAAGTTTGTTC
>LPNX010424707.1:49681-102289 GCA_001517045.1 Pseudotsuga menziesii
GATCCTACATGTATAATAGTTCATAGAAATTGTTGTTATTGGATGTGTTATTCAAAAGTAGTGAAATCCATAGGGTCACTATTTTTAGTTTGTTGATGAATATATACAAAATATCAAAAATAGGGGGATTTTAGTTGGATCTTTTTGTTGTCACTTTTTTTGTCTCAATGTCTATATACCCATCGAGTATATATACTCGTTGTTAACAATATGGATTTTGTTAAGATCAATTCAAGCATCTTGCTCCAATTTGACCTTTAGTCTTCCTCTACATGCAACTTGGGTGTCGATATTCAGTTACACTAGTTATGAGAATTCAATTTTTTGTATAGTTATTATGATTGTTATTTAAAAAAACAACTATTATTACGATAGATAAAATTAATAGTTAAACGTCAAACGAAAGGAAATATTAAAATTTAAATCTCATACAATAATTTCTTGTCATGGAGGGTAGGACGTCAAATTTCAACCCTAGTTGGATGATATTTCACTCAATAATAATAAAAATAAATAATTATAAAATAGAATTAAGACTATGAAACAACAAACTAGTTTGAATTCATACTCCAAAAGAATTTAATTTGAATTCACATTTCAAAAGTGAAAGATATGTTAAAAGACACTCATTTTTGTTTCTGAATAAAAAGAATAATAATAATTATTAATTCAAAATAAAATACTAATATTGATTAGAATTTTGATATTTGTAGCCAATTATACATATTCAACTATATTAACATTGGTCAAGTCTAGTAGTGCGTTTGAGGGTTCCATTTGTTAGGCCTCCGAGGCTTTGAAACTACACGATAGTGGGAGGAGAGGAGACACCTAAAAATTAATCCATGCTAAGGGTTGGTGTGGCATAGGAAAAGTAGAATCCCATGGTGATTTTCACGAGTTAATTCCCTTGGGTCATTGTTTTGCATATCACTATATTAACATGGAAAATGACATAACATATCAAAATAAGTATTTCATCCTTTAAGCAAATGGTTGTAGCCTACTTGATTGATGGTTGGGTTGTTATCTTCCCCACTAAGTTTCTACTTACATGTTTCGTTAAAATGAGATTATATTTCCTTGTTGACTTGGCCTTGTGCAAAAGAAAAATCTTGAATCCTTAAAAAATGAATTCAATTTAATTCTAAATTTTAAAAGTAAAACCATCAATTTTGAAGAGTAAAAATATCCAAAATTTTAAAGTAAAAAGATGTTGAAAAACATCATTTTTGAATTCCGGTAATATAGTAGGAAAAATAAAACATTCATAATTATTATAAAAAAATAAAACCTTTAACATCAATTAAAATTTTAACATTTATATCATTTCCACTTATTCAATTATACTCTCTAGTTTTTTCTATTTTCTATTTTCTATTTTTAGTTTTAGTTTTTTTTATATACACTTTTACATCTTTACATAAATATGAATAATTCACCAAATTTACCAAAAACTATTAAATGAATACCTAGAATAGTTACCCTACAAAACCTTTATGAATTTATTGAGTCAGTAGAAAAACACAGAGAAGAAGGACAGGCTAAACTTTATGAATATATAGAATACTCAGAGGATCATAGGGAAGAAAAAGAAACTGAAATCCAGATATTTAAAATCTATGCTCCATAATAAATTTACATCTTTTCAAGAAGAGATCCAAAAACAAATAGGCGATAAGATAAAAAACAATTGGAGAACAAGGTGGAGATAATGGAGATCAAACTATATGCAATAGAAATTCAAAAAAAATCGAACAAGGAGAGAGAAATACGGTATAAAATATTAAGTTAAAGGATAGGATTAAAGAGTTAGAGGAAAAATTTAACCACAACCTAACCCTAAATAATATAGAAGGTAAAATAGATATCAAACCCATTAAAGAGGAAATGAATAGGCTCATAGCCTTAGACCATGAGCATAACAAAATATCTTTAAACCTCATAATTATTTGTTTAAAAAGGAGGCAAAAGAGGATACGTTAGCCAATGTCAAGGAAAAACTTCACAATATGTTACAATTTTAAACTACGGGTCTCATAGAAGCAAATAGGTTGGGAAAATTAATTGAGAACAAAGAAAATATAATACGGGTTAAGGTTAGCTCTACACAAAAATAAAACATACTCAGTAAGACATCAAGTTTAAAATGCTCAGGGATATTTATAAATGAAGACCTATTTCCAGAGGATCGGGTTGAATTGAGAAAGGAGGTCCAAAAGGTAAAATAAGCTAGGAAGGACAGAAAATGAGCATTAATGAGAAACATGAAAGTTGTTATTAGAGATAGAAACACTTAATAAATAGCAATTTGAAACACTTTGGATCTTCTCTTGGAACTGTTGAGGCTTTCCATGGAGTAAAGGCCTTAAAATAAGTTGGATACCAAGCGAAATTGATATTATATTATTGGTTGAAACTTGGGAACGCTAGGATTCCAAGGTCCCTGATATAGACGGATATGTCCTATGGTAAATATGGAATAAACATTCATGTTGTAGAGGCATTGGGGGTATAACATGTTACATTAGGAAGAACATATCACCACATGTTAGGATTTATAAGAAAGATCCTTACAACCAATTTATTTGGATTCTATCACAGACATTAATGATGAAAAAACCTACATAGTCATATGTTATTTTGCCCGTATTAATTCCAACTTCTATAATAATAAAAAATTTAGATAAAAATTGTCCTTATTATGGTTTAGAACATGATATTTCTTGTTTAAGGGGTGACTTAAATGCTCGAATTTCCAGTAACCAAGCGATTCTTTTAAGAAATTATTCCAACATTAATCCTCTTTGATTAGACGAAGAACTTGAGCTGGCTAATAAGTACAAAAGAAGCTATAAAGATGTAGGTGAAAATTTATGAAGTTCTCAGATGGTCAAATTGTGTAGTGCTAAAGATCTTATCGTTTGCAACAGTCTCACAAAAAGTCCAAACTCTAGTCGGATGACTTGTATCCATGGGATTGGCAGCAATGTGGTAGATTCTGTTAATATATATGATAACCCTCTAAACAACAAATTAATAGATTTCAACATCCTTAACAGCCATGAGCCTAACTCTGATCATATGCCTTTAATTACAACTCTCAATATTGGAATGCATAGCAATCCCAAGGACGAAAACTATCATTGCCAAAAACACCTGATCTTTGATGAAATAAAGTTGACATTTTTCTCTATGATCTAAAAAATGAATTGTTTCCTTTATCTAGTATGGAGAATATAGAAAATATCTACCATCATTTTTCTACAACCCTCTCGTCATCCATTAACAAGTTCTCTATTGAATTCTCAGCTAAAACGAGCGATTGTAGTACCAAGCCTTGGTATGATCAAGTGTGTAAAGATGCGAGAAAAGAAATTAAGCAAGCTACCGCATATTCGATAAAAATGGACAAGATAAATCACACAAATCCTTAATTAAAAGAATAAAAAAGGCATTTTCTAAGTAAAAGGTAAGAAAATATGCTACATCCCTCCAAGGTGGCTCCTAAGAAATTATGGAGGCAAATTATAACTTGTAAAACAAAATAACACAATAAAATTGCTTTAAAAGATTGGAATTCCTATCTTAAAAATATTTATGAACCCCTGGATATCAGAGATAACATTCAAACCATTCTTACAATGAAAGAATTTTTCTCGTTAGAAGACATAGATTTCGAGGTTAATCACTTAGCAAATGGAAAAGCCAGATACATTGAGGGATACCAAGTGAAAATATTAAAAATTGGAGGGTTTATCCTCATCTCGCACATCCATAAACTCTTTAATCTAGTGGTCAAGCAAGGGTTTCCTACACATTGTAATCAAAGCCTCGTTATTCTTTTTTCAAAAGTGGTGATAAAAATGATCCCTCTAATTATTGGAATATTAGGATTGTCCCTCTCTTAGCTAAGTTATATGATATTATCTTAGAAGATAAGATCAATGAATGGATAGAAATGGACGATAAGCGAGATAAAAGAAAAGCAGGTTTTAGAGGGAATGATTCAACCACGGACCACCTTGTTACGCTTAGGATCATTGCAGAGGAATGTTGTAATAATAAGTCTTCCCTATTTTGTTTCTTTATGGATTTTAGAAAATATTTTGATATAGTGGCTAGAAATAACCTGTGGAATAGGCTAGAGGAGCTTAAGGTTCCTTTTGAGTTGAGAGTTGTTGCGATAAGGTTATACAAAAAGGTCATTTCCAAGTTTAAGAATAATGAGGGGTGGAAAAATGATGCAAATTGTAAGATTGGAGTTAAAAAAGGTTTTCCCCTCTCCCATACCCTTTTTGGAATTTACATTGATAAGCTAGAAACGTGTTTAGAAGAAGCAGGTTGTAGCGATACAATCTTAGTTGGGGTTGTTATCATCCTCCTACTTTATGTTGATGATATTGTTCTTATAGCAAGGAATCCTTCTGATCTCGATAATTAATTAAGAATTCTTAAAGATTTTTGCTCTAACATGGGTATGATTTCTAACACCCACAAACAAAAATCATGGTTATAAAATCTAAGAAAGACACCTATGCAAATTTATTTACGATAATAGAAAAATAGAGGAAGTGACTTCTTACAAGTATCTTGGAATTGATATTCATCACAAGCTCAATTTGAACTATAGAATTGAGAAAAGGATTTGTGGAGGGTGGAAAACTTATTTTGGTCTTGAAAATAACTGTGAATTAGCCAATCTGGTCATGTGGGATTAAAATAAGTTCCTCTTTGAAACTCTTGTCATCCATGTTATCTTGTATGGTTGTGAAGTATGGGGGTGTAACATTTCTAGAGAATCTTGGAGGAAGATTGAGAAAATACATAAGCAAATTATAACTTATAACCTCACAATTAAAAGCAATATGCCTTATCATATTCTCCTCATAGAAGTGGGTCTTTCCCCCATCGACAATGATGGCTATGACTACGTACCCAATGTACAAGAATAAGATAAATAACATAGGAAACGAGAGACTTCCTAAACTTGATTTAAACTCAATTCAAAACCAACTATGCCTCGAGTCGTGTTAGTGTAAATATACCATGGTTTGGTTAAACCATTGGGGAATTGATGAAAATGACATGCATCCATAACATTGATAATGTCAAAAATTATATTACGTCTAAGTTTAAAGAGAAATTGCGGTGTGAGGAAAATTTAGCGGTTAAGAGAAAATTAAGATACTATAAGGAGTTTATTAATTTTAATTTGGAAGATCATAAGTATCTCTCGGTAGTTACTAGCTCGCAAAAGAAAATTAATATTTCCAAGATTAAAATGAACTATCATGAACTCCATAGCGAAACATGGCATTGGTATATTCCTAAAACTCCATGGGCAAAAAGGGTTTTCCATCTATGTCATTCTATGAGCATTGATGATGAAAATCACTTTCTCTTATAGTTCCTTGCTTACACCCACATTAGATTTGAGTTTCATAGTATTTGTTACAATACAAACCTTTATAACCTCCTAACTTGCCAAAACTATAATGACCTTGGAAAGATTCTTGGGAAGCTTTTTGAGCACAGGAACAAAATTTAAAAGTAAACCAAATATTATCCTTCTTAAGGTCTAATAGACCATAGTTGGTCTCACTGGAAGTTAATCATCATCATCATCATAAACATTGAAAATGATATAGCACAACAATATGCCAAAAACACAACAAATTAAAAAGATTTTATTGGGGTTGGGTCCGTCAAAAGTATGTAGTGTGGGTGCTCGTTGGATGCAAAATTTAATTCTGCATCGGATGAGTGCTCATACTCGAAATTTGAGTAAAATGGGAGGGAGATATTTTGAAAATACAAATGAAAAAAATAGTTATTTTCTCTCTTCCTTCAAAATTCATAAATATTATGTTATTATTATAACTATTATTTTATTATTTTCTTCAATTGCTCTAAACATAATTATAAATTAATATATTTTAAATTAATTTTAAATATATTTTCTTTTAAGAAAATAGTATGAGTTTTGGATTATATATTCTTATTTGTAAAAGAAAATAAGTTGTTTTATTTTACTAATATTTGTAATCATGATTTAATTGATTTTTATTTATAATTTAAGTTTAAAATTTAAATGTGAATTTGTATTATGAAAAATTGTTTAGTTGAATGCCATATTTTTAAAATAATTTAATATTTAAAAAATGGTTCATATATTAATCATACTAAATATCGATGTCAAAAATATATTAATCATACTAAATATCGATGTCAAAAAACAAAACAAATGATTCAATAAACTAATATCTATTTATTTATATTGTTTTCTTTTAATAAATATATTGAACTTATTTAGGTCCACTTACTTTATATTATTCTTTTATACGTTTGCAATTTTACAATTTTAAAGATTTTTATAGATTAACATTTAACATGCAATTCACAATTTTTATTATTTTTAATTATTAACATTTGAAATATATTAACATGGATATAAACCACTTTATATTACTATTTTTATTATTTTTAATTATTAACATTTGATATATATTAATATGGATATAAATCACTTTATAGTACTATAATAACTTTTATTGATTTATATCAAAGCTTACTTAAATCTTATTTTTTATTTTTAAATAAATTTTGAATAACTTTTTTTTCTTTTTTAAATTAAAAGGAAGAGATTGAGCTGCACGCAGTTCTTGTTATATAATGCATTGCAATATCAAATATATTGTTTTATAAATCATCTTTATTCCATACTATAGCTCCATGGCGGCTGTATAGATGTTTTGTTTTAACCACTTTGGTTAATGTTTCTTTTTCTTTGTATGAATGATTCTAATATTCAATTGAGAATGGCAACAGACACGCTTAGCATAGTAGCATAAACCTTATTGTAGGGCTTGATAAAAAAAATTAAAATTAAAAAAAAGTCTAACTCTTTCAATGTAAAGATATATGCATTGAAATTGATATTGTTAGTTTAAATTTGTTGAAACTTTATGTAAAAAAAATATTGAGACGATTCAGTTTGAAGGAAAATAGAATGGTGCAAAGACAATGAAATAAAAAAGAGAATGCTCAAAACAAAATCATAAACAGAGGAGGTTTTCGTGGCCTTCATCTTCACAACTCAATGTAGTCTGTCAAATTGTTAAAGAGGCCAACAACATACTACTCTAATGTTTAGTAGAACTACTACTCTAATGTTTAGTAGAACTACTACTCTAATATTTATTAGAATTGGGTGATTTCTGTTTAGTAGAACTACTACTCTAATATTAAATAGAATTGGGTGATTTCTCTTAAGTTCAAATCCATCGCATAATTAATAAATATTGGATGACATCACTTCATTCATTTGAAACAAAATTTGTAAATCATGAGGTGTTGGTGTTTCATCGTGGCACGACTCATTAGAGGAAATTTGGGGTCTAAAATGGGCCTTATAAGAAAACGGTCCAACAATAAATTTTGTGAGTTGGAATTCGAGAACCAATAGAACTTCAATAAAATGAGTCAACCATAATGGTTTAATTGACATATTTGTCATAAAAGAAAACTACTTTTTTTGTTTGTATTTTTGACAATGATCAAAACTCAAGTTTCTTTCAATTTGTTGTCGAATATGTTATTCCATGCCAATTGTGGAGGCTTTAAAAAATTGTCAAGAAACAAAGACATTCAAACTCTAATGGTCTTAAGATCTTGATCTTGATGAGATATATGGAGCATAGCTTCTTTGCCTACAAGCTTCATGAGCTACTCGCGATTGAGGAACGTAGCCTCAACGACAACAGGACAGGACTAGATGATATGCCTAGTAGTGAGAATTATGTTGTGTTGTCGATGAAGCCAGTAGCATTACAATCACCAAGTCCCTCCGTATCAAAATCGCAAGTCGTTCGTAACGACTTGTAAGTACACCATGACCTCAATAGCCCTGCTTAAAGTGTTTCTTCACTTATTTGTCATTTCCCCAATCTTTGTATTTTCCTTGTCAATTTCCATGCTCTGTGCTGCTTTCTTATATACTAAGTACGTCAACAATTCTGAAATCACCCAGTTTGAATCTGGGACGACCTGACAAACAAGACAATGGCCTCATAACTTGGCGAACAATGGTCGGTGAGGATGCATGTGGCAAGATTCCATTCGTCTAAGAGACGAGGAATCTTGTTGCAGTGCCTAGCAAGACTCTCATTGTAAGGATGCCTTCGACATAACTAGTGTACATGCATAATGTAGGTATACTTATGTAGTGTATGCATACTGATTATAAATAATCATTTCTCTAATGAATAGTTCATATATGTTTTCATTATCATCCAAGTATGCAAGATAACAAATAGAAATATCAACTTTTAGCAATCACATTGTTTTACAATAATTCGGTGTAAATGACACAACATATTTGTATCGTCACAAATTAGTAAAGCAAGACTTTCAACACACAAAAGTAACCAAGTTGTTAAATAACTAAATCTCAACAACCTTCTAAATTATATTGAACCATCTTTCCTCCCTAACCTACTTCCATCTTCCACATAATATCCCAGTCCTCTATTGGAATATGCCAAGAGCATCAGCTATATTGACCTAACCCAGATAAATTTCGTAAGTGAAAGTGTCATCTACATTGACTAAGACTCCCAATAAGAAACTAGTACTCATCATCACACAACTTGGGGAGCATGTTTCCATACCTTCCTCCCATGACTCCAAGTTTTGGAGGATGCATCATGGGAAATAAATCAACCCCTCTCGATATAACTAGGGTTGACACACTATACTTTATCCATACTGTGCAATTACTATTCTTATAGTCATGTCATTGAACAAACATTATGGGAAAGTGATCCATCCTTTCAGAAATACACTTATCCATAGATCATAGTGGTGTTTGAAATCATAAGAGAAATTATAGGATGCATTATTTTCATGATGCCTAGGAGATCTACACGACATCCAATATACCTCATTACTACAATCATTTTGTTATTACAGAGCTCATCAACCTATAGGTTAATTCAACAATCACTCATATCCATGTAGATATAAAACCATTTTCCACATGATATGACATATTATGTATGTAGATATAAAACCATTTTCCACGTGATATGACATATTATGTATTGAGGTTCAAATAAGAGACATATGTTTATTTACAACATTCCTCACATTTGTTATGTATTAGCAATATATATTTGAACTAGTATCCATGTATCAAAATTTAACAATTTAATTACAGACTTAGACGAATCACATAATTATTGTCAGCATAAGCATATAATGGTAAAATCATAGAATGTCAACACATAAAGTGGTTCAACTGTCCTCCTAATGTCTTTATCAATCTTAGGGGAGGGGGGGCAAATAGATACTGAGCAATGAATTACTAGGATGAGTAAAAATAAAATTATAGACACTTGGCTCAAAATGTGGGCATTGCAACTATGAGCCAATTGAATTTCGTTTTTTATTTTATTTTAAGTTCCATTGGTGGTGACTTGGTAAGCTAGGAAATATTAGAGAGGATATTAAAGGTGAAGAGGCCCTTAGTAGAAAAAATGCATGGAGTAATAAACAGAGGCCTTGGAACATAACTAAACTTGTCTTTTGTAGAATTTCCCTGAATGAGGGAACGGGGTTGGATGTAAATGGGCGTACAACAAGAAGTATAATACAAGTGGTTATGTGGTAGAAAGGAGAGAATGAATAGTGTGTCGTTTGAAAAGATTATTGTATGCCTAAAGAAATTTTCAAGACAATGGTGGTAATAGCTTCAAAAATATCATATGGGAAAGGGATTCATAATTAAGAAATGAAGTGGACCATTGTGTTTACTTAATAAAAAATGAAGTGGACCATTATTTTGGTCTTATATGTTGAGGATATTATTTTAATAATTTGGATTGTATAAAGTAAGTTAGGAAGACTAAGTCTCAATTGTCACCTGAGTTTGACATGAAAAAATTAGGTCAGTTCCACTATTCTTTTGGAATTAAGGTGAAGAGAGACCACCATAACATGAAAGTGTATATCAACCAAAGGAAGTATGTGAAAAACATACTTGAGCTCTTTAGGATGGATAAATGGGTGGGTGGATTTTTGGGTATCAAATAAGAGCAATTAATTGCATAGGTGAAAGATATGGGGATCAAATAGAGACCTTGTTAGGATTATTTAATAATCCCCCCTTGTCCACCTTAGTAATTTTAGTAGTTTCCTAGTTAAGGATGATGTTATCACTAAATTAGTGCTATGCAGATGTTATTTAGGGCCCACTAGCCACTTGATGCACCCTCATGCATGATTTTAGGATATCAAGAGACCAATATGTATATTTTAGGAGCTACTCTGAGTTATCATGAGTCCCACCTTCATTTCACCCTCACCTCAGTGGAGTTAGGCTCTGGTGGCCACCTTCAATTCACTTTCAGTTAGCTAATGCATCTCTTTTTCATGATTTAAGGATAAAGGTGCCCATGCTGACCTTCCAAGGTCAGTTAACTAATTGTTAATTTATTTAGCTGTCTCGAGTTGCACTAGTGTGTCTATAATGGTGATTTTTCCTATTCAAGTCATGTCTACAGTCAGGGATTCGAATCACTCCTAGTGCATTTAAATTTCCTCCTTTGTATTATGTATTTTTCCTACACATATTAATGAATATTGTTACCAATTAATGCTGCCAATTTGGTTTTTCTCCCATGTTTAATTTCACAGTGAAATTTTACTAATTTTAACACTACAATTCACCAGTCTTCCTAATTCTTTCACGGTAAGGTATTATTCAACCTGGTGATGTCCTGTAATTAATAATTTTACATGGTATCAGAGCACAACTGCAAAATGGAGAATCCAACTCCCTTGACACCAAGAATCCTCACACCTTTCAATTATTTGGATTGGAGGGAATATATGTAGATATTCTTGCGCAACAAGAGTATGTACAGGGTCACAATGGGAAAGGAGGTCAAACCCCAGGCATCTATTGAGAAATAAAAGCACCTGAACTAGCCTGATGAATCTTTTGGTTTTATGTGTATTCATATCTCCAAAGAATTGCTCTTCCATCTTGATGGCTTAAAAACCACAAGAGAGGTCTAGTTTAAGCATGAATCTCTGTTTGGAAAGAAAGATGAGCTAATATGCCACATTTTGGAGGATGAATCAATTTCTCTTCAACCCAACAATATCAAAACAATTTAGCATTTCTTCACCAAATTCAAGTATTTGGTCATGCAGTGAAAACAATGTGGAATTGACAAAACGGATGAGCAATTGTTACTATCCATTCTGAGTAATATGGGCCCTGAATTTTCATTTTTTGTGTCCACCTTCCACTCTGGGAGACTAACAACCCCAAATTGGAGAATGATTTCTCTAGATGCAAATGGGAGCGCTTAAATCCTCTAAGAATTATGTTATTTTTGCTAGGGAGTCAAAGATTACTAGTGAAAAAGGGAAGCAAAATGGAAAGGACAAAAATAATAATAAATCCAAACCAAAGGAGAAGCCTAATCCATCAGATGGAGCCTCAGGTTCCAAGAAGGATAAGCAGAAGAGGCTTGGAAAGACAAAGTGAGCCTATTATAAGAAAGGAAGCCATCTAGAGAGTTCCTTTATGAAGAAAACTATAAATCAAATGGCCCGAATTCTTGATCAGAACCACATTTCCCTCCCAGAAGGCGCAAGGAAGACTGATTTTGGAAGAAAGACATATGATAATGAGAGACACTATGCACTGAAGGTTGGATTTTTACAATCTCAATCCTTCCTCATTGATTCTGGAGCCTCCAACCACATGGTTTCCTCTAAAGAGTCATTTTATTCTTTAGATATCATAGATGGTCTTATAATTCACATGGGAGATGATTCTCAGATCCCAGCTATAGGGAAAGGAACAATCCAATTCAAACATGGAGTGTTCAACAATGTTCTCTATATACCTTCCCTAGCAACAAAATTGTTATATGTTTATCAGATGACCCACACTGGTTCACCAACGAGAGTTGTTTTTTAACTTTACATAGTTGAGATCTCATATATCTCTTTTGGGAAGATGATAGCTAAAGGTAGTGCAAACCATGCCTCTAAAGGATATCATTTATCACACTTTGTTCCATACTGTTGGGCGCCAGAAATGCCCTTTTTTTTAATCTTATTTAGCCCTTTTTCCCTGATTTTGTGTCTTATTTATAACCAAGACCTTACCTTTTCCAAAGAACAAGCATGGATTTCCAAGGTGTAATTCATTATTGCTATGTTTCATTAATGCTTGGTTTTGCTTATGGTTATGAACTTTATCTTTGATTTGCGCTGACTCATTATTGCCTTTATAAGAAAAGTTCAAAATCTCTAGGTGTTCTAAGTGTAATAGCTCACTGGACTCGGGAGATAAGGAATATCTGGTGTTAGTTGCCTTTTTATGATCGGTCGAATCCATTGATGAGATAAACTCAGATGTCCTTCCACTTAGCTAGCTGAAATTACTCGAGCATCTTTCTTCATCAGCTCGAACAAGTTCAGCCTTTGAATAGTTTAGATTAAAAGTTCATTCATGATTATGAACTAATTCCATGTAATGTACTTATAGCTCTAACTTTTTCTGTTGGATTCGGCAGCCTGAAGATTGTAGATCTTCATGGATTCCTGATATTAGTGGATCTGAACTACTTCATTCATGTTTAAGTATGAATAGGAAATTTGAGAGAGGGGGTTGGAAATATTGTAAGAGGATTGTAGCAAGAGGATAATGCAATTGTACTTTGATCACTTTAATAAAGGAGTATAAATTCTCAATACATTTGTGTTGTAGATCTCATTAACCCTTTAACATCACCTATGTTCGACGGACAGGGCCCGCCTTCTTATAGAGTTGTTGGTATTAGCATATTTTGTATTTTTACTTATTTTGGTTTGGTGTGGAATTTCAATTGGATGCATTAGTAGATAGTTGCAACAATATTTATTAGATAATTGCATTGTTATACTTTCGTTTGGTTTGCTGCAACAGTGTGGTGTGAACAGTCGACTGTGTAGAATTTTTTTTGTCTTTATGGAAAGTGTGCTATTAAGTATAATTGTTACAGTCATGCTTAGCTCTCCTGCGTAGTGTTGTAATTTATCTTTCTTAGAATTTACTAATCTGGATAGATCGTTATTTTTATGAATTGGTTGTCTTGATTGATGGTTTGTGATTGCCTTGATTTTGTAGTTTTACTTATTTTGGTTTGGTGTGGAATTTCAGTTGGATGCATTACTAGATAGTTGCAACAGTATTTATCAGATAATTACATTGTTATACTTTCTTTTGGTTTGTTGGAATAGTGTGGTGTGAACAATCGATTGTGTAGAATAATTTCTTTATTTATGCAAAGTGTGCTAATTAAGTATAGTTGTTACAATCACGCTCGACTCCTCCATAGTGCTGTAATTTATCTTTCTTAGAATTTACTCATATGGATAGATCATTATTTTTATGAATTGGATGTTTTGATTGATGGTTTGTGATTGTCTTGATTTAACTTCTTGCAAAAGGAATTCTAGATTAAGTCATTCTTAGATCAGTAGTCGTAGGATTGATATTTTAGGAATCAGGAATCCTTTGAGTTCTTAGATGGATTGTTAAGATTGGTTTTTACAGGGATTTGAGTTGACTGAGCATTTATTAGGATTGAATTATCTGCATTTTATTAATCAACTACTGAAGTTCGTATGCATATATTTTGCTTAGTTACCTTTGAAATAACCAGACTTTCTTGGGTTGACAATTTATATTGAGCACTCTCATTGTTATGAAAATTAATAAGAATATAGAGTGGCCAACAGTTTCGCATTGTTGTTAGGGAAGGTAATTGGTAAACATAGATAGTAGTTGATTTTTTCAATTTCTTTAGCAATTCTGATTTTTGGGGTTGCAGGGATGATAAGACACATTGAAGAGATTTGTATTCTTTAGTAGACCGAACAAGTTCCTAACTTGAGGATTAGGTATGATTAATTAAGCCTGCATGAATATAAGAATAACTCAATGGGAAACCCCCAGAAGCACTAACTTTGTAGGTGGAAGAGGTCACGGCTATAACCCAGGCCTAGGAAGACAAACATTTATTGATGAGCTAATTGCTGGGGATGATTCTTCTACTGGATCCTTATATCGAAGATCATCTTTCATAAGGAGAAGCCATGTTCCTCCTAGGATGGAGTCATCAGTATCAACTATGGAGATACCAGTAGGAGCTACAACCCCATCTAGTATCCCTACGGAGCAGACTCCAGAGGCTAGGGTAAGTTTTGTGGGGACAGGAGGACGAGATGAGGTCTATCTAATCAACGGGCGGGAGGTTACTAAAGAATAGTAGTTGCAATATTGACAGTAGTTTGAATATCATAAGAAGCAAGAAGAGCAAGAGGAAGAGGAAATAATGAATAACGAATGTGATCGTGATGATCGTGAAGAAGTAGTGGGGGACAATGATAACAACAATGGCAAAAATAAGCATGAAGAGACAATTTCTACGCTTCAGTTCCCTATTTGAAAAACAACTGGACAAGCCCCAATGAAAAATATTTCACCTTCAATACTACCTAATTTCCATGGTAAGTCTACTAAAGATCCAGATGAATTCCTTTTCGAATTTGATATCCTCTACCGAAGCTATGATTATATCTCTAGTGAGCAGAAGTTGAAATTATTTCATGCTACCTTGAAAGGAAATGCCTTACGATGGTTTAGGAGTTTGGGTGGTGAAACAGTTACAACATGGGATCAAATCAAACAGGTATACCTTGCGAAGTACCAATATTATTCCAGGAAGAGAGATGAACTATGTAAAATGGTGCAAAAAGATGATGAAATCTTGGAGGAATTTGTATAAAGACTCATAAACTGAAATAATCATAACTCGGAAATGACCTAATCTGCTAGAGAAAGCTGCCCAATTAGTGGAGAAACAAATCTGACATAGAATTAAACTCCTTGCAATCTAATAAAATAATTGTCACAAAATTTATAATAGATCAATGAACTAGCTACATGTAATCATCCTCAAACTCTCAAACTAGAAATTAAATTAAGACACACAAATCAGCATTGATCCCTTCTCTCATCAAACATTATTTTGGTAACCTTCTTACTGTCTAACTTAGGTCAAATGAGAATATTTAAACCAATGAACATTACTTAAATGGAATCTATAAATTCTATCTTATTCAACAATCCATAACTTCTATTTCATAACTTCTACCCAAATTCTCAATTAAACTCAATCTAAGTATGAAAGGAAATCTTCAAATGATGTAATATCAAACAATATCAAACTTATTTCATTGTTAGAATCCTCTACTCTGTGCAAACCATTTCTGTATCATGCCTCGGTTACAAAGAAAACACTCCAAGCTATTTTTCTCTATCCTATTTCGCATATCTAATATTTCAAAATGACCTTAACTATTTATGTGAGAAAAAGAAATATAAACTCATATGTAAAACCTGTTATTAATGCAAACCAAGCATACAGGAGAAATTAGATGAAACCTACAACATTTATCCTTCTATCTATTCAAACCTTGCTTGTTCTATTTTAGTTTTTGAAAACCCTTTATAACAACACACAAATCAGTAATAACCAAATAATGCATGAAAAATGAACTCTTACAGTAATCTATGCAAGTGACGATATCCACAAGCATAGTATGAACACCATATGAAGGTGGGTCCCTCTCCAATCGTTCCTCGGGAAATCAACAAAAAACTTAAAATAAGATTTAATTATCAGCAGAAAAAAGTATCACATAATAATCACCATCCTTATTTATCCTTTACACTACTCAAAAATCATATATTTATAGATAAAATGTCACTAGAACCGAATCTCAAAGCCCAGGAAACAACTTTGCCAAGTTTAGATGAGATCCTAAAAATATGGGTTTGACAGTCAAATTAGAAAAGTTGGCATTAGTGGCCCAACTGTATCTCCCAATCCCTTGCACTTTTTGACAAACAAATTATGGGTTTTGTAGCCAACCAGATTTTCTAAAAACCTATTTGGAAATTTTTCTAGAGATGATTTCAACAGTTTGAAAGATGAGGCACAAAAGATCAGTTCCAAATATTTTCCTGCAAAATGTCTGGGTTTGATTTTTTTTTAGAAATTTTGGATTATCTTGAGATCTGTGTATCCAAATAAATACATGTTTCTATGGGAGGTAGATATCACAATCATTTAAAATATAATGTATCCAAATTGGTTTAAGAAACCCAGAGTGATGAGAATCAACGATCGTCCTTCTAGCAAGTGCCGAAACAAGTGTTGATATAGGTACAGGATTGGGTACCAAATCATGTACCAAATTGGTGGAAGAAATATGAAGGATAACTAAAGAGCTATACCCCAAGTAATTCATTCATTAGATATAATATTTTAAACTTATGCTTAAAAATGAATAAATACGATGGAATAATAATAAAATTATACCTTGTTATGAACTTCATGAAATAGCCTTTAAATCCATGCAAATGATGTCTAAATAAATGATACATAGGAGGAAATTCATCTAAAAGACTTAAGTTTTGGATCTGATGTATAGATAAAATATGAAAAAATAGGGGTCCATCATCTCCCCCACACTAAATATCTTGCATGTCCCAATGCAAGGAAACAAAATGGATTGTCGAAATTGGTGATGTGATTTGAATTAAATCCCTGAGGCATTGACCAACATTTTCACTTGAGGAGAGGAAGGAACTGGCTTTGGTTAAGTGTTCATAATATCTTCCAATTGATGTTCTTTTTTCCTCAATTGTATTCTTAGGTGTTGGTCAGAACCTGTCATATCATAAACCAATTTTTGTAAAGAAGCAACTTTAGTCGTTAGAATCCCATTTTATTTCTTGAGATATCGAGTGAGAAGGGAATACTCCTGAACTTTCTCTGTGAGCTGAACATTCCTCTTTTGAAAATAATCATTTGCAGATAGCTCAGAAGGAATGGTGCAAGGATTCAAAATTGGATTTGTAGGAGTAGGTGTACACAAATGATCAGAAGCATAATGTCTAGGTAGTGAAGAGCCATTTTGAGAGTGTAACGGACATAAAGGGGCTGAAGAGACATGCTGGGATGTACAACTTGTTTATGACTGATGGGTTAACAATGATCGATTCATGATTAGACAAATGGAACATAATTAAGTAATTTAAAGTTTAATCCAAGGCGCAATATATAATAAAGGCATATTGAATCTAGGATAATGTTTTGATAAAATACTATATACCTTCATCCCTTAACTCATAATCTAACTATAATCATATGAAAAATAACTTAAATGAGGTATTAAAACCATAACTGAAAAATTATACCCCAAAATTTTAAAGATATGAGGCATTATAGTTAAAAGATTTTTGACACAAAATTTTGAGCTGCCTGAAGATCTGAAATATTCCATCACCCAATAAAAGACTTTGAATTGGAAACTGACCCATTAACTGAGTGCCAAAATGATGTTAAAAAATAACTTAGTTAATTTAGGCACTCAAATATTTGTTGTGGATAACCGTATTTAATACCTTCACCTCATAATGAATTGGAAACTAATCATAGATTAGTGTTAGAATCAAAGATTTGGACACTGATCATTTTATGATAAGAATGATTTAAGTCAATCATGTTCTCCTTCTTCCTTGGTGTAAATGTATAGCTAGTGACATGAGTATTTATTAGAAACCCATAGAATAATTAATCCACACAAAGTTAACAAATCTAACTTTGTGAAAGATGCAGATGAATGCAGTTGCGGACTAATGATCTTTGTGAAATAGATTTTGAATTTCATCAAATTCGAATACTAGCAATTATTAATTGATCCAAAGTTACTTTTACCTATGCATTCTTTAAATTTATGAGCAATAAATCCAACACCTTATCTTGTACTTCATCCAGTACTCCAGTTGGTATCTCTGCTGCTAAGATGCCGAAATATCCCCAGATTTTGAGAAGATTGTTGCTATTTCTATCAGTAAGATAATGAGGATAAAGTACAGAGATCCAAATTGTCATGTCCTAGTCACAAAGAGAAATGTAATTGATCATCAAAATAAAATCACAATAAAATAGATTTTAAAAGATACCCAATACTTATTAATGCAATTCAAATGCATATTCACTTCCCTTCTTTATACAGAAAAATTATCATGGATTAACATGTTTTGCTTGAACAAGAGTTCCACCCAATGAAATTCATAAAATACTAGTCAAATTGTTTCAACTTTACACAAGCATGTGTTAGTGATAAGAATAAGGTTCACTGTTAAGTTCATTGAATCATTAAACATTCGTACACTCTGGAGGAATAATCCTCCTATATAGTAAGGATTTGAAAGTAGATAACTAAATCACCTTAAGAAGATTATCCAATGGTTGATAAATAAGTCTCATTAAATTTAATTTTAACCTCACACATCTTTTAGTTCTTACAAGAGTTCCTCATTCATACAAGCAACAATGGATAAAACTTCATAATGAATATTAAAGTTAGAACCCATTTCTAGCGAGCATGTTCAAAAATCCGATGGGGAAACTATAATATCCAAGAAATTTCTTCCCCGTGAAGTATGCCCCATTGCCAATAGGCCTGCTCAGTACCTTGATGGGTTTGCATGGTCATACCACAGGTCGGTACCCACTGCCAGCAGACCTGTTTAGCATCCCGTCAAGTTAACCTCTTACATCATTTTTCCTTGAGAGTCTCTCGTCCCAAACACACCTTAAAGATAATATTAATAATCTAATTTCGCAGAGGTGAATGCGGGAGCTACTCTAAAAACCTTTCTAGGAACCAAATGGTATTGGGTGGGAATATTTTTTTAGAACATTGCTTGTAAAAGTTTGGTTGCATGAACTATTAACTCTTGTAATTATACTAATTCAATGTAGAGATTAAATTTATTTGTATTAAGGACAACGGATAATAACCAAAAGATTATTTAATCTTAACAACCATCTTCCTATGAACTTATTATAGTGTCTCTCAGAAAAATAATTCAATGCTCTTATCATCTACTACTTGTAAAATTGCTTGCTCAATCAAGTGTAAAACCAAGTCAAAATGCGGCAGTGTACTTATGGTTTCATGATTTAAACTTCTTGAAACAAAACTTCCTGGCAGAAAATCTGTATAAAATAAAGAAATATAAATCTTATGTAACTGAAAACAATAGGTCTCTAGATATATGATAAAAACATTTCCTTACAACAGAAAATTAACAACCCCGCTACAACTAGTAAACATATTTTAAATATCTTTCAGAAGTCTGATTGTATTGGAAAAGTTTCAGCATTTTCATAAAGTATTAAAATAAATAGCATAACTTCCCCTTTTTAAGTGTTCTAGGCTGTTCCTGTAAAAGAGAAAATACCAACTCCAAATCATATTGGTGACTCAACCCATGGAAGAATTCCTTCTTGGACATAGGTTTATGATATATGAATGCATCATGTTCATAATCAATTGTTCTCATTATTAAAAAAAGTCACAATTTCATATGACTTCATGGTATTTTCTTTTTCATAGGTTATGAGCGGCTATGATAATAAATTTCCTGAAAGTTTGGATTGGAGAGAACTGGGTACAAATTCTATTTAAATATCTTAGTCGTTTTATTGCAAAATAAAAATAACGAAGTTGCATTAATTCTAAACTAAACATGCAACTTTTTATTTATATACATATTTTCTTATTCTTCCTACGAAGAAAGAAAACATTTATATTCAAGTATATGAATTCTTCCAATGTAACCAAGTGCGAAGAAAGATTAAAAATATACTTTTATCCACATATGAAAAAGTTGTTACATCGAGTACCTGGATACAGAGAACCAACTGGGTTACTTGTTTCTGCATCAGAAGGTGTTGAAGGAAGGAATGGTATTGTGGTCGGCTTATCTTTTGGAACCAACTTTCGATGTAGTCTTGATACTCACCTCTCTTCTTCGGGTTATGAAGACCTTCATTTCTTGGATTATTTATTTCTTTAATACATGTGTCAGGCATTTTGAGAACACCTCAATTTCATATTACTCTCCGTCGGATGCAGTCCCCAAGTTGTCAATTTCTTTTGCAATGTGGTAAGGAATATATTTTTGTGTCTCTTGGAAATTTGGTTCATTTGTTATGTCAGGAGAGGTAGATAAACTCTTAACTGTTTTCAGGATGTGTTCTACCTGATAAGAAGAACTTCCAACCGCTGCTAGGATTTGAGAAAGTTGTCCCAAATTGATGGTCACCTCTGAATCTATTCTGCCGGTTGTTTTGTTCCTGTCTCGCACAATGATTAGTCTCTTGGATTATTAAAGCACCCTGTTTTTAAGGTTTATATGTATTTTAAATTATTCTAATAAAAACTACCTACCACTAAAAACATATTTGCATAAATCAAACAAACCGCTCTTGCATGAAATAAAACACAGGTGCATGAAGTTAAATTGCGGAAAGTAAAAACACCCAAACTTGTAGAAATAACATTTGCATAAAATTAAATTGTAGGAAAGAAATCTACCTAAACTTGCTGAAATAAAAACACACTTTCGTTAAAAAAAATCAAACATGCAAAAAAAAGTAAACACACTTGTGAGAAAGCAACAACAAGGATTTGGGGAAACCCACTAAAGAGGACGCGTCAGGTTGTTACCCCACAGAAATCCCGTAGTGCATTCTTCTTTGCATCTTATCATTTTTCCCTACCCCTTGTTGTGCAATGTAAAGGCAACCTATCTACCCCTATCTACCTAGACTTCACCCCTTTAGCACCTCCCCGACAACGATGCAAAAAATGTCCGACAAAATATATAACAAATAACTTTACCTTCAATTTAATTATCAACCAGGGTAGGTAAACTTTGAGTTGCTACACTATATGTGCAGGGAAAGGTAATCTAGGGATAAATTCCTATGATAATTTCAAAGAAAAAAAATGATAAGTAAAGTTCTTATTGCTTCCAACAAATTGACAATTTATGTTATGTTATTTTACTGCGTGTTCAAAAAGTATAAAAGAAATAAGTGTATCTAGTCTACTTTACAGAAAAGCATTCAATCCTATACTGTATAGCATCAAAAATCAGAGAGAATGTTTCAGAGCAAGCTTAACTATTTTATAATAATACTTTGTTTTGTAACCCTAGAAAACAAGATTACTAATAAGATGAACTAATCATAACTCGAAAATGACCTAATCTTCTAGAGCAAGTTACTCAATCAACGGAGAGACACATCTCGCATGGAATTAAACTCCTTGCAATATAATAGAATAATTGTCACAAGATTTATAAAATATCAATGGACTAGCTACATGTAATCATACTCAAACTCTCAAACTGGAAATTAAAATAAGACCCACAAATCAGCACTGAGTCCTTCTCTCATCAAACATTATTTTTGTAACCTTCTTACTATCTAACTTAAGTGAAATGATAATATTTAAACCAATGAACATTACTTAAATGGAATCTATAGCTTCTATCTTATTCAGCAATCCATAACTTCTATTTCGTAACTTATACCCAAATTCTCAATTAAACTCGATCTAAGTACAAAAGGAAATATTCAAATGTTGTAATATCGACCAACATAAAACTTATTTTCTGGCCAGAATCCTCTACTCTGTGCAAACCATTTGTGTATCATGCCTTGGTTACAAAGAAAACACTCCAAGCTATTTTTCTCTATCCTATTTCAGAGATCTATTATTTCAAAATGACCTTAACTATTTATGTGAGGAAAGGAAATCTAAACTCCTATGTAAAACCTGTTATTAATGAAAACCAAGCGTGCAGGAGAAATTACATGAAACATACAACATTTATCCTTCCATCCTTTGCTAGGGAATATACATACATGAGGGGTATCCCCTCAGGATTGTGTACTCACCACATTTATATCAAAAATTATTCTAGGCTAGTATGCCAACCTTAACGCGGAATGAACCCAAACTTAAGAGACATTGTCAAGGAAGAGATTCAGACGCTCTTAGAGGCAGCTTTCATCTATCATATTTCATACAGTGAGTGGGTTTCCCCACTAGTGATCGTACCCAAGAAAAATGGAAAATGGAGAATTTGTGTAGATTATAGAGAATTGAATAAAGCAACACAAAAAGACCACTTCCCTTTACCATTTATCAATCAGGTCTTAAATACCTTGTCCAAAAAAAAAGATCCTTTTCTTTCTTGGATGATTTTAGCGGATATAATCAGATTTAGATTGCCCCTGAAGATCAACATAAAACCACCTTTACTTGTCCTTGGGGTACCTTTTCATATAGGGTGCTTCCTTTTGGGTTATGTAATGCACCAACTACATTTCAGCGAGCTATAATTGGAATTATTTTTGAGATGGTAAATGATTGCATGGAAATCCTTATGGATGATTTGAGTCCGTATGGTAGTAGTTTTGACGAAGATTTAAGAAATTTGGAAAAAATTTAGAATGCTATGAACATACCCGCCTATCCCTGAGTACTGAAAAGTGTCATATGATGATGAGTGAGGGCATAATTCTTGGTCAATTTATCTCTACGATAGGAATCTGGGTAGATCCAGCTAAAATAAAGGTAATTACAAACATTCCTACTCCTGGGTCGCAGAAAAAGATACGTAGTTTTCTTGGACATGATGTCTACTATAGAATATTTATAGAATTTTTTTATAAATTAACATCTCCTTTATTCACTTTATTAATGAAGGATGCACAATATGTTTAGATAGATGCATGCCAGACGGCGTTTGTAGAACTGAAGAAAAGGTTGTCCACATCACCTATCTTAAGAGGGCCTACTTGGGCCTTTCCTTTTCACATTTCTTCTGATGCTTAAGATACTGCTATTGGAGCATTCTTACGACAGCTGGAAGGTCACAACCCATATCCCATATATTATGTTAGTAAAATATGTTCCCTACTGAACTAAACTACACAGTGACAACAAAATAATTCCTTGCCATTCTTTATGCCATTAATAAATTTATACATTGCATCACTGGATATTCTACTTTTGTGCATAATGATCACTCGGTTATTAAATATTTAATGAATAAACCTATTACTAATGCTCGCATGACAAGGTGGTTGTTGATGTTACAAAAATTTGATATAGCTATTGTTGATAGACCAAGAAAGGAAAATGTGGTTGCAGACTTCCTTTCTTAACTAACTCATAATGATGATAATTCACCATTCAAGGACTACTTTCCTGACGAACACTTGTTCACAGTCTTGGCATATTTCCCATGGTATGCAGATATCGTTAATTATTTGGATACAAGTAAGCTTCCAACGCACTTATCAAAATGAGAAAGAAGAAGGATCATACAACAAAGTGCTGGATACTATTGGATCGGACGTCATCTCTTCTACACCGGGTCGGATTTGGAAATCAGACGTTGTGTGAGGGAAGATGAGATTCACAACATCCTAAAGTCTTGCCATGATGAGCCTTGTGGGGAGAATTCTGTTGATAAGAGAACATGTCATAAGACATTAAGAATGGCGTATTTTTGGCCAACCATGTTCTAGGACGTGAAGAAATATGCTCAAGCCTATGACAGCTACCAAAGGATGGGTCAACCAAACAGATTGGTTGAGATGTTGCTTCAACCACAGTTAGTAGTTGAACCTTTTGACATATGGGCTTTGGATTTTGTAGGGCCTATCAACCCTCCTTCAAAATAAAAGGTTTATATCCTGGTTTGCACATGTTACATGACTAAGTGGGTGGAAGTTGTGGATTTGGTAAAATACAATGATCAAGCTCTAATAGATTTCATGTATGGAGAGATCTTCACCCCCTTTGGAGTAACCAAAGAGATAGTAATAGATGGAGGACCACAGTTTGTGTCCCATAAAATGGAAGCCATTTTTTAGAAATATCATATTCAGCATCAGATAACCTCACCATATCATCCATAAGCCAATGGCTAGGTGGAAGGAACGAATAAGGTAATTGAGGCTATCCTTACAAAAATAGTGAAGAGTAACCGCAAGGATTGGGATTAAAGGCTTCTAGAAGCATTATGGTCCTATCATACTACATGGCGCAACACTACAGTTTTCTCCCCATATGAACTTGTGTATGGGAAGAATTTTATTTTTCCCATTGAATTCAAGATCAAAACCCTCAAGATAGCTATATAATTAAATATGGACTTAACGAAGGCTCATAGGAATCGATTGAATCAATTAAATGAATTAGATGAGAAGTCCTTAGTTGTTGTACATCACATGGCCTTAACTCAATCGCAGCGCTCCAAATGGCATGACATGTTTATAAAGAAGAAGGTATTTTGCGAAGGATATTGGGCTTTATTTAATGATTCATGGTTCAAGAAGGATTTTAAAGGAAAATTCCGTACAAGATGGCTGGGACCCTATAGAATAAATAAGGTATTCGACAATGGAACCATCCGTTTGACCACTATCGATGAAAATCAGAAACCTTTGTTTGTGAATGGTCATCGGCTATGGATTTATCCTAAACCTATTTCAAATGATGTGTTAATCTCTCATGTTGCAGTTGATCCAGAATGTCAATTGATACAGGAGCGCGGATTTTTCCTTGTTTCTGAAAATATTTAAAATCTTCTGCAATTACACACAGAAAATTGTATATAAATAAATTGTTCATTTCCTTTGTTTTTTTTTAATCTTTGATTGGTTTGTTGTTTTGAGGATTTTGTATAGGAATACATGGGAAGGTTTAGCCAGAGGGAAGCAGTCGCGTTGGGCCAAGCACTTGTGGGAATTCTAGATGATCATTCTCAACATGAATTACTCCTCGTAAGGAAAAGTAAACAGAATTGTAGAAAGTCTGTCATTTTCCCTATTCTTTTACCAAAATTGCATCCAAAAAATTTCATTAGAAACTCCACCCAAGAGCCTATTTTTCTTCGCTAAAACTCCACTAAACTGGTTATTTTTCGCTGCAACTCTACTATTTTCCTGCCAAACTGGCTATTTTTCCGCTGCAACTACTCTATTTTTCTCTGCTGAAACTCCACTAAAATGGTATTTTTTTGTTGCAACTCCACTATTTTTCCACCAAATTGGATATTTTTTCATTGCAACTCCATTATTTTTCCACTGCAACTCCGTTATTTTTTCGCTGCGACTCTGGTAGTTTTCCTCTAATCTGGCTATTTTGCCATTGCAACTCTGCTACTTTTTCCGCTGCAACTCCGCCAATATTATTGCTAAAATATCAATAAAATACCGTCATATCTTGAGTGGATTTTTACCCAAATATTTATGTTTTATGATGAGATTCTACTAAAGATCCACCACCCTACTACAGTTCCAGAAAATAACGCCAAGGAGTTCATTTGTCTTCCACGCGTCCTTGAAATTAATGCTAACACGAACATGTTCAATTTTTTCATTAGATGACGTCCATCTTATTCCGTGAAGGTGTGTGTGTAATTATGTCCCTCTCGATTGTTTCGTCATCAAAGGAAGACACCTTGGAAAGATAACGGTTCGGTACGACAATGACAAGGTACAAGTTCTGCTTATAAGCATGCTTATGTATGAACTGATATGGTAATAATGATTATATTCTGCCTTTTAATCCTATCAGTCTCTTGTAACCAATCAATCCTCAAGTGAAGCATCTCAAATATCCCACCTGCACTTATTTAACGACTGTCGTCCCATCCAATCTGTACATTAACCCGTTAAAATATCTTGGTCCATAAATACACCACCTCTCTAAAGATATCAACACGAACCCCGACTATCCATTAAATTTTTTTCCATGCTACAACTCTAATGGTTGATTCTGTAGTTATTTCATTATCCATTAGAGGTAAAATAAAAAAGGCAATATGGGTCTTCTAGTATGACACGATCCCAAGAACTTAGATTCCTTGCATGAAAACAGAGAAGTCTTTATTATCTTTCAGTAAGATGGATGGATCGAGCACTTTCAAATACTAAATGGCTTTCATGAGGAGACAACACTCCAATTTTCCATGAATTTGACCGAAGATCATTCAGAGATCAGAGGACTGAGGATAGATTTATCACAGGAGGCTTTGGCAGAAGTCACAAAGTTACCGAGAATCAGGGATAGATGGTTTTTCCAGAAGAGGCACAACTCGACAGTGGTACAAGACTTCCTTGCAGAAGGAGACCATGTGCAGCCGAGGTTCCAAGGGAATAAAACTGGTAACACTACCAAGACCTTGGGACCAGGTTTCCATCTTTTTGAAAAGGTACATTACTTGTGAAGGAAGGTACAAAATTGAGTATATTTATGATTTCTTCTTGCATTCTCATTTTTGTCATGGTAGATTGTTGAACATGCCATTTTATCTTCTACGAACCCTACAAAACATGCCACATTATGTGAAAACATCTCGGCACCCATTATCCTCTATAACAAATCATGGACTGATTAAACTGCTAGTTCAAGTAGCCTTAGCAAAAACATACCAAACATGGGAACGATTTATTGTCGGAGCTGGGGTGAATCAAGCGCCTGTAGTAAGAGGTATTGAAGAAGGAGATGTCGAGTGGGGATTATGAGATTCACCTTGAGGGAGGGGCGAAGCGCTAGAAGGAATGAAAAACGTTCAGGAAGAAAGCTCAGGGGAAGTTGCAGCAGCAACAAACCCAGTAGAAGAAATGTCTAGGTTGATGATGGTAGCATTGTTAGGATTATTAATCCTCCCTTGACCATACTTACTATTTATATTATTTAGCCTAACTTAGGAACCTTAATTAATTATCTGGTTCCAATAGTACCATTGGGTCTACTTGTCCTAATGGGGCCTCATATACCAGTTACTGGAGTGTGGGGAACACTGCTAGAGGTAAACTGCCCCTTACTGCATGTGCATGCATTAGTTTGGGTGCCTCCTAGACCAATCCATACATTTTAGGAGCCACTGGGTGTCCCGTCACCAACCTCCATCAATTAGTTGGAGTTGGAACTAGTTAGTCTTAGTTAGCTTCCAGTTACTTTTAGTTAGATCACAATCAGTTAGTTAGCGTTAGTTATGCATGGTTGCATGTGGAGTAGGTGGATTTTCCCACCTACCACGCTTAGTTGCACTGACTTAACTAGTTATTATTGATTGTATGAGTTGGTTGGACATCTGGGGGTTGATCTGTTGGACTCCGATCTTGATTGAGACACCATGAGTTAGCTAGTCAGTTAGGTATAGTCAGATCCACTTGGTATATCTAAATCTATCCCTAATGCATTCGAATTCTTCCATTATGTAAACTATTGTAACACCAGATTTAATTAATGACAATGATACTGTAAATTCCTAAGCTACACTCATATATTTCCTGTGTGGTTTGTTTTGTTTAGTTTGTATCTTCATTCTCCTTTTACTATAATCATTATTCATAACTAATTGCTTGAAGATATGAATGGAACTTCAGTTCGAATATGGTATCAGATCCTTCTCAGGAATATTTCATGTTTGTTTCTCTCCATTGAACATCAGAAGTAGCTGGGTTTCTACAGAAGTCCCTTATGATGATTTGTTTCCTCTGAATTTATTCAGAGTGGCGGAGAGGGCATGAAGGACCCTGAAAAAATGTTCATATTGATAGGAGAAGCATGATTCTAATAGTTCAAATGTTTTAGTGTGTTTTGCAGTGAAAATCTATAGGTGCTATGTAGCTTTTGTGAAGTTTTGTGATCTTTCAGCTGGAGAATTATGGATTCTCAATATCCTACACCACGGATCCTTACAACTTCCAATTATCTTGATTGGAGTATAGATATGCATATATCCTTGCATAAACATGGCTACCTCAGGATAATACTTGGAAGGGAGGCTGAGCCCCATCAGCCAGTTGAAAAGAACAAGTTTCTGAACCATTGTGATGAAGCTTTCAGTTATCTATGCACTCATATATCCAGAGATCTCCTCTTCCACCTTGAAGGTTTGAGGACACCCAGAGAATCCTGGGAGAAGCTTGAGAACGTGTTTGGAAAACAAGATGAGCTTCAGGGACACCTCCTAGAGAATGAGATGGTAGCCTTACATCCCAGCAGTTTTGAGACTATTGAGTAATTCTTTACTAAATTCAAGTCTCTTACACTTGAATTCAGACAATGTGGAGTATAAAGGAAGGATAAGAAAAATTTTATCTCCATTCTTATCAAATTGGGACCTGAGTATTCTGTATTTGTTTCTATATTTCATTCCAAGCGGGAAAGCTTCCCTGATTGGAAAATTCCTTCACTAGATTCCTTTTTCTGAGTCCTTAATCAAGGGGCAAGAGAAGTTTATTCGAATGGGAGTCATCAAGACCTCCAAAGATCAGGCTCTCCTAGTTACTGACTCTAGAAATCTCAAGCCAAAGGGAAATCAAAGAAGAAGGAGCCTAAAGAAGCTAATTCGAAGCCTAGACAGAATCAACAGACTTTCGAAGGAGCCTCTAGCTCTAATAAAAATAAGAAGTTCAAAAAGAAGTTATGTCCCTATTGTGAAAAGGGTTACCATCTTGAAGATCATTGTATTAAGAAGCAGATTGATCTAATGTTAGCTCTTCTCAAGTAGCATAACATTGCTCTCCCATAAGGAGTAAAGAAGCCCGATGAAGAAACACAGACAGAAGATGATGAAAGGTGCCATGATTTAAAATATAGTCTTACACAGTATACAACATACATAATTGATTCTAGAACTTCCAACCACATGGTTTCTACCAAAGAATCCTTCTCTGCTATCACACTGTCAAAGGGGCATAACATTCACATGGGAGATGATTCCCAGATTCCAGTAGAAGGAAGTGGCTCAGTTAGAGTGAAGCATGGTGAGTTCAAGAATGTCCTTTAGGTGCCCTCACTTACTGCTAACCTGTTGTCTGTTTATCAAATGACTCATACAGGCTCTCCCAAGAGAGTTACATCCAATTTAGAGACAATTGAGATTACAGAAAAATCCACTGGACAACTTATAGCGAAAGGTATTGTAAATCACTCTACCAAAGCTTATGAGTTCTCACATTTCTTACCTGTCTCTTCTCCTATAGCTTTATTGTCTCATGCTAACAACACCAGCAAGATTTGGCATGAGAGATTTGGCCATCTCAATTTCAAATATCTGCAGCAACTCCACAATGATAAAATAGTTGAAGTTTTTCCCTCCATCCAAACCTCCAATGGAGTATGTGTTAGTTTCTTGGTAGGTAAGCATCCAGAAAATAAGTATGATGTTGGGAAGGAACATAGAGCTGCCTCTATACTTGATTTGATACATAGTGATGTAGTTGTACCTATTCTGACAAAATCCATTAATGGTTGCAGGTACTTCCTCGCCTTTATTGATGATTGTTCTAAGTACCGTTGGATCTACTTCATGAAACAAAAATCAAAAGTTTTCGAGACTTTTAAATTTTTTAAGGCTATGGTTGAGAACAGTTTCAATAAGAATATCAAGTCAATAAGATATCAGAAAGGAGGAGACTACATCAAAGGATATTTCGAGAGTTTCTGTGAATTAAAGGGGATTCGAATGGAACACTTAGTTCCATACACACCACAATAGAATGGTGTGGCCGAGAAAAAGAACAAATCACTGAAAGAGATGGAAACATTCCTTCTCCATGCCAAACATCTACCTCGTTCTCTTTGGGCTGAAGCAGTAAACTATGCTTCCTATTTGCATAATAGAGTGCCCCACAAGTCAGTGGTTGGGGTCACTCCATTCGAAGCACTGCATGAGAATAATCCCAATGTCTCTCATCTGATAGTTTTTCGTTCCAAAACTTGGGCCAGAATACCACTTCACAAGTGGAAGGCCTTCCAAGCCCAAAGTACCGAATGCATTTTGTTGGTATATGTAGAAGATGCAAAAGCTTACAAACTAATGGAGGTTGCAACCAAACGATGTTTCATTGAAAGGAGTTTCCAGCTCAAAGAAGATCAGTTGTATGACACACCTCCAGCAGCACAAGAAGGTATAACTATTTCTACACCTATTCTTTATAATGATGATGTGCTATAGGTTTCATATTCAAATGAAGAATATCACATTCCACATGATCCTATTATTGAGACTGAATCTCAAGATATTATAGATCTAGATCCAATATCCATTCCTAATCAAAAGCCTAAACCTAGATGGGCTTGAAGTTCCTTGATGCAGCTGGAAGTGGTGCTGGAAATCTAGAATACAGAAGAAGAACAAGGTCCCGGTATCAGAATGAACATGTTGCACTATCTCTCATAGATTCGCTCCCTACAAAGTGTTGCAACAAAGTTCTAGGTCAGTGCTACTTGATGATGGTGAATGATCAGCTACATGGCCCACAAAAGCATAAACTTGATCATTCCCTACCTTCACCATCCAGAAGAGACAAACAAAGTCATCATTTTAGAAGTACATTGAGAGGTTCATAGATGGACCATGCTGCTCATAGTGCTGCAAATTTGCAGCAATGTTTTTGCTCAATTTATTTTTCTAAGGAGAAAGCTTCTTTCTTCTAAAGATAGCTTGCAGTTTGCTATTTCTCCTTATTTTGAGGGGGGGTTTCCCATGAGGTTTTCCCATGTTTCCTCGGTTGTATTAAGCAACATTTTTTTGAATTTCTTGTAGATTGTATTTGGGTGACCTATGGTCTTATTACTAGGGCACATAGTTTTCCATGTTAGGATTTAGGGGGGGTGTTAGGATTATTGATCCTCCCTTGACCATACTTTCTATTTAGATTATTTAGACTAACTAAGGAACCTTAATTAATTATTTGGGTCCACTAGTACCATTGGTTCCAATTGGCCTATGGGGCCTCATATACTAGTTACTGGAGTGTGGGGAACATTACTAGAGGTTAACTTCCACTTACTGCATGTGCATGCATCAGTTTTGGTGCCTCCTAGACCAATCCCTACATTTTAGGAGCCACTGGGAATCTCAACACCAACCTCCATTAGTTAGTTAGAGTTGGAACTAGTTAGTCACTAGTTAGCTTGCAGTTACTTTCAATTAGATCACAGTCAGTTAGCTAGAGCTAAGTTATGCATAGCTGCATGTGGAGTAGGCAGCTTTTCCCACCTACTACCCTCAGTTGCACTAAGTTAACTAGTTATTATTGATTGTAAGAGTTGGTTGGACATCTAGGAGTTGACCTGTTGGACTCTGATATTGATTGAGACACCATGATCTAGCTAGTCAGCTAGGTACAGTCAGATCCAGTTTGTAGATTCAAACTTATTCCTAAGCCATTCGAATTCTTCCATTATGTAAACTATTGTAACACCGGATTTAATTAATGACAATGATACTGTAAATTCTTGAGCTACACACATTTGTTTCCTATGTGGTTTGTTTTGTTAAGTTTGTATATTCATTCTCCTTTTATTGCAATCATAATTTAGAACTAATTGCTTGAATATCTAAATGGCACTTCAATTCTAATAAGCAGAAGAAAATTTTTTACTAGCAGTTGTAGCAGTAGAAGTTGAAGCTGGAGCAGCTCCAGAAGCGGCAACAACAAAAGATGTAGCTATGGATGCTACAGTAGGAGAAGAAGTTATAGGAACAAAATATTTTTAGAGAATAAACCCTTAAGTGTTGAACATTGAATCTTCCTCTGAAATAAGAGGAACCAAAACTGAAGAAGAAGAAATTTTGGCAGAAACAAGAGAATTATCTATCTCTTCTAGGCCATAAAGAAGAAGGAAGAGATCATATATTAAAGAACAATAATCTGATCTCACAAAAATAAGGAGAACTAGATATTCTTCTACACCAGAGGTAGAAAAAATTGAAATTCTCATTTTAAAACCGATACTACCCTTTGTAACACAAGAACCAGAGGGTAACGCACCTATGGGATCAACCTATCCACAAGAACCTGCTGCAAACCAATCCCAAGTGGAAAAAAAAATTATGAGAATGAGTTGTTGAAGGAGGACATGCATGCATTCATGGAAGAACTGCAGAGGTGGAAAGAATCATGTAATAAGCAAGAAACAAGAATCTTGGATGTGTTGGAAGAAGTTGTTGATCAGTTTGAGAACCCACCTTTTGTTTCGAAGAGTGGGGAGAATGATGAATTATTATGTCAGGAATGAGGGGACTTGTTTAAAATTTTAGGGCACAAAGTTACAAAGATGAAAGTGTTAGCTTGGAAACTGACACAATCAAGACAAGGGGGAGGTGAGACACCAACGGTGGAATTAATAAAGGAAACAGAGCTAGAGGTGAATATAAATCTTGATCAGGAGTTCCAGGAAGATGAAGAAATGTAGCCTGAACATTCAGGGAACATTGAATTTCTTCCCTCTGGAAGCAATTTAGGGGACACTGAGTTATTTCCAGATTAGGTTCAACAGTTGAGGGATACATAAATTATCTAGGAGAAATCTCAACAGTCCAAAGGTATGGAAACAATTACCGAACATAATGTTGTTACACAAGAACCATCATTCTTAAAATGTGTTGCTGAAGCAACAACTCAAACAGAAGTTGTTGAGGTTGAGGTACAAGATTTAAATGTTGTTACACAAGAACCATCGTTCTTAAAACTTGTTATTGAAGCAACAATGCAAATGGAAGATGTTGAAACTCAAGAAACAACAATGCAAACAGAAGCTGCTGAAACTCAAGAAGTACCAATGCAAACGGAAGTTGTTGAAGCCCAAGAAGCATAAATGCACACAGAAGTTGTTGAAACACAAGAATCAACAACACAAACGAAAGCTATCAAAACATAAGAACTAGCAACACAAGATAAAGCTGTTGACTCACAAAAACCAGTTATATATGAAGGTAATCAAGAGATGGAGAGAGAGCTTTCATTGTTGAAGGTTGAATTAAATAAATGGAAATACCATGATGTCCAGTGTGATAAAGGGATGTTTCCTCTGTATGATCACAAGAAGGTTATATAAGGACTCAAGGAAAAGTGGGTTGAGAAGATATTTTTCTAGAAAATTCGTTGTGATAAGTTACAGGAAGAACTGATGGAGTTAAGGAAGTACAAGTCCATGCAAAAAGAAAAAGAACAAATGTACACCCTAACTTAGTAATTATTGAGCTATATAGATCCATCACCATCTTACCTTGTATTTATCTTTGAACATGTGACTCTATTCAAAATGAGGGATTTGAAGAAGGCGGACCTTGTCAAATCATGGAAACCCCTTAGTTTCTGGAAAACTTTACTCAAAGTAACTTTTTTGAACATAATATGTTATGTGAATTATACTTGCATGAAATGGCATGCCTTATGGACCCTCAGTATAACCCAGTTCCTCACATCAGGGACATTCACCTGAGGGCATTCACTTCTTTTATCGCCAACCATATGCACTACAGGAATGCTTCTCAGAACATTTACAGGAATTAGGACAATTCCACTCTATCGATTCACAGTGAACCTCAATCCCTTGTGCCCCTGAGTGCTAGACATTGTTATACCAAAATCATGTCACCACCATGTGATAAGACCTTTGACTTACATGTTTTCCCTTAATCCCAGTATTTAGAGTCGAAACCCATGTTGTTTGTCAATTCTACATGAAAATACTCAGCACCGCGCTTTCCCTATGAACCATGAGCGGTACCTTGCTCGCACCACCTTCATCCTATTTTCCATAAGCGGTGCCACATCCTGTGGCCTTTGATCCATAAGCATTTCTCATCTAAACCACTCTGTCATAAGAGGAGAAAAGCGGTACCCTGGGTAAAATGGGAAAAAGAGAAGTTTCTCAAGGCTTCTAGATCATGAGCCTCTTGTCCTCCCTTATCCATATCATTGTGGGTCAGTTGAGCTGAAGATCACCCATAATAGGATCTTAGAGGCCACCTCATCCACAAATCTCTCAACCATTCCTATCCATTGAGCCTTATAAATACAAGCTCATGTCCATGGTTTAGGGGGAGAACAATAGAGGTATTGTTATGCTGTTGGATTAACCACTTGGCCCAAGCCATTGGAGAGCATAGAGACAAAAGTTGGAGCTTATGGGGATGAAGTGTTTGTCTCATGGAGATGCATGTCGACACTAAGGCTTAATTGGTTGTAAACTTCTCCATTCATCTTAATGCAAAGCTGATTTCCATCCCACATTACTGTTGTTTTGATTTCGCATTTACATGTTGTTAGATTCCTTAGTCACTAACATGGATAAGTAGATGATGTTCTGGTAGCTTTGATGTGTTTGTGTGTTTGATCTGGTTGCAGGTACACAGGTTCACTATCGAAGCAACATTCTAGGTGTTTACGACATCCAGGGAGGGTCTTCATCCTTTGTCGTTCACTCATTTGTTCTGGATCTGAACCATTCAGACCAGAGGAACAACTTCTGTCTGGAGAAGGTGAAATATTCCTGGTTACAAATCTGGAAACTCCGCTGGGGAATAGATACATGTATCAGTTGATTTGATCTTCCTCAATTCTTCAACTCTTGTCTGAATCCAGGCTCCATCTCCAACTCTCTTCAGTCAGATCTGCTATCTGACTCAGTGTATTTTAGTGTGAAACTTCCAGATCTGTCTAGATTTAAATTATTTCAACCTTTTATGCTCTCTTTTACTCTCAATCTATCAATGTTTACCTTGATCTTATCTTTTTCTAACTTGGGCCTGTCGTTCTCCTTTGTGTTTTGTATTTATATAGGGAACCGCTCTTATGCTATTGGCAAGAAGCGGTGCCACCGCCTGAACCTAGTTAGCAACACGCGGTGCCACCGCCTGAACCTAGTTAGCAACATGCGGTGCCACCGCCTGAGTCCTGTTATCCAGAAGCGATGCTAAGCTAGAACCACTCTGTCAAGACCCCTCCAGCATGATGCCAGGTAGGCCTTATTCCAAGACCACTTTTTTCTCATTTTTTGCAAAAATTTTGAGTTGATTTGCTTTCAACCCTGCACTGTCAGACTTGTGTGTTAGAATCTGATGCTTGTGGTTTGAAATTTTGTGGTAAAAGATCAGTTTGTTTGAAGAATCCAAAAGCTAGATTAGGCTTGTTGATTGTCCATTTTCTTCTGTGCTTGTTGGTTGTCTTTGTGAAAGGATTTCTTTTTCAAAAGCTTAGGTGTTAGAGAGCTTTCTTTTATTTCTATTACATAGACTAAAAGAAAAACATTTAATTAGCATCTTGATTTCATTTTTTGTTCCCATAGAATACTTCTTTTTGCTTTTTTAGAAAGAAATTTTTTGACTCAGATTAGGTCATTATCATTAGTGAGCATAAGACATTGGATCTCTGATTGGCCTCACAAGCTTTCAGGTTCTCTATGTTCTTTTGTCTCTTTTGCATTTATACTATCTCATCAAAATAAAAAATATTATAGTTTTAAGTTAGATCTATCCATGCTTTAAGAAAAATCGAAAAAATAGAGTGCATATGCATATAGTGTGCTGCTTGTTTTTCTTTTAAGAAAAGAGACTCCTTCCCTTTTGACTGCTTTCAAAAAAGAGAAATGAGTTTGGAAAGTGTTTCTTGTTTTTGATTTTGTGTTCAAGATTGTTATTTGGAAATATTTTTGGTTTTGAAGCAAAAGAAAATACTCTCTTTCCCTCTCGTAGGTAGGATTACCGAATGGTAAAGTGAAATATTTACATATGCATATTGCATGGTTTTACTTTTTCTGTCAAAACTCCATGCATTCACCTAACCGTCCACTTTAAAATTAATGGTAGTTATAGGTTAAAATTTACATATCAATTAGAGTGATAAGTTAGAGACGTGTTTGGGCGTCATTAAGCATAGGAGCTGTCGTTACTCGTCTGCATTACATCTCAGGAATCGTGTTGTTCTTCCACGTACTTTTGATATATTGAACGGCCTTTCACGCACCCTTGAGGTATATAGAAAGGTACCTGAAGTACTCAATTGTATATTGGAAGGCCCCTTGTGTATGGTTATGCATTAGACAACACTACTACCGATTTGAGCTCCCACGTACCTTGAGTATATTAGGAGACCCCACTAGGATACCTTATCCATTTGAGGAAATCCCTTTGGTCATCTTGCGTGGATCCATACACCAAAAACAACATTTGGGGAGATTACTACGCACGTACACTTGAGGTATATCGCGAGTGGCACCTTCTTGACAATCCTGGTGAGAGTCCTGACTATTTGAACCCCTCCTGTCATTTTAAGTTTGCTTGTTTGACCTATAGCTTTAGTAGGGAAATTTTTGGTGTGGTCTCTAGCTTTTCAGACCCTAGGTTAGATAGGAACTGTACAAACTAGCTGAGCTAATATAGTCCAGAAGAGTATGGGGCTTGCCACCTAATTTTATTCCTAGTTCAGGAGAAAATCCAATGGAAGCTATCGACCAAGGAGCTACTACCACCTCCCAAGTGGGAGATAATGTGGTTGTAGAAAGCGGAGGACGATATCCTTCACACTCGCCTCCCTTGGTCCAACAACCTTCTCAGGGTAATATTTCATTCCATTCTCCCATAGAAGGTCATGTTGATGATACTACCAGTTTGGATTATGGTCCCAATGCTCCATTTTGGGATACCTCTATAGGACAGGCCATTATCTCATTTGGCACCCGTTTAAACTTTTATAAAGAAGTTTCTCCAGATGAAGAAGAACGTAAACAATACCACACAGCCATTCTCCGTGCACTGGAGATTGAAAGGAAAATAGATGACGTATTAGGCACACCACCATCACATTTCACAGCCGCTCCTATGGGATATCATTCACTTGTCGATTCTATGAGACCCATTGAATCGATTATGGATCGCATAGTAACACCACACAACCTAGGTCAAACTACCAACCCCACCACCTCCCATATTATGTCTGTTCCCAATCCTCCCAGGTCTTCCGCACCTAGGGCCCAACCTTCAATTCCCATTTCGTCATTACCTTCTAGTGCCGGGGGGAAACCCCCAACACGACCTGCGTTATCTGGAACCGAAATTGTATCTTGTTAAGGACAGACCTCTAGTATAGAACAATTTATATTTTATGTCCCTCCCACCCACACTAATGTGGTTATTCCCCCATCTAGTTCAGGTCAGCCCTTGGGGTCACAACCTGTAACCAGTCAAACCTCTTGGGGTTATGGTTATATAGCAAATCAAATACCTGTAAGGAACATTAATTATCCACCCAATCCTACAGGAATGCCTTATGCCGGAATTCCATATTCTAGTAATACTTTCACGCCATGGGGACGAGCTAACTGGTCCTACATGCCAGCTATGGGGGGGATACCCATACATACTGCGGAAGGTGCCGGAGGACCGTCTTATGGAGGTCCTCCCCTTGGGGGGCCTAATGGTCCTGGAGGGCCTGGTGGCTTTCCTCCTTATGTTCCTACTGGTCCTGGTGGTCCTAGGGGGCCTGGTAGCTTTCCCCCTAATGGCCCTGGAGGGTCTGGTGGCCCTCCTTCTACTGGTTCCAGAGGCTCTGGAGGCTTACCTCCTAAAGGCCCTGAAGGGTCTGGTGGTCTGCCTCCTGGTGGTCTCGATGTTCCTAGTGGTCCCAATTTTTCTGGTGGTCCCAGAGGCCCTGGTGGTCCTCCTCCCAGAGGCCTTGATGGTCCTAACGGTCCTGATCCCAGAAATAAACCACCCGCAGGAGGATTTTTCGGTAGTTATTTATCACAACAACCTGTCTATCAGTCTACTTACGGTCCTACTGGTAGTTATATACCATATCTTATTACTAGTATGTGCAACCTAACCATCAGTTACCTTTCCTAACATCTTTGGACTTGCCTAACTTGTCCAAGTTGATTAATGACCCCATTTGACACAATCCCTCGTGGCCTCCCATTCCAGTAAAGTTACCATCGGACATTCCGAATTTCGATGGGAAGCAGGGAGATGATCCGAAAAACCATGTCATGACATTCCATCTGTTGTGTTCTTCAAACTCCGTCATGGATGATTCAGTTCGGTTATGACTATTTCAGTGAACTTTGACTGGTACAACCGTGAAGTGGTACATTGAACTTCCACAACATTCGTTGTGGATTTTGTCTCCTTGGAAACCGTGTTTCTTACACACTTTCAGCTCCCTATCCTTTATGAAACAGGTACTGATATTTTATCTTCTCTATGACAGAACACCTCTACCCACATATCCGATCATATCCATGAGTGGAGAAGGTGGAGAAGGATTATTAAGGCCCGTATTCCGGATCAGTTATTAGCTGATTGGTTTACCAAATCTTTGTTGCCTCCAATTGCCCGAGATGTGGCTATGGGCGGTGTCGTTACTGAAAAGCAAGCCATTAGTCGAGCCCAGTATCTAGACTTGGTCTATTCCCAGTATGGAACCCTTTATGACTTGATTCCTCAATATCCTTGCCCAAGCACCGATCCCGCAAAGCCACCAGCAGAAGTACCTATTGATGGGATTGTTGGTTCAATCTAGTCCCTGTCAGCAGTGAAACCTGCCAAGAAACCCCAAACTGCCACCCTTACTCTTTCGACTCCTAAGGTTTCTGCCAAGGTCAATTCTATTCAAAGTACTCAAACCTCGGGCCATAATAAAAAGAATGGTAAAAATAAGAATAAAAAACCTAGAAACCAACAGGAGAATCCAAGACCAACCAACAATGATAACGATAAAGGGAAGAGAAAAGAAAAATATCCATGTCTGCTATGCGGAGGTGACCATTTCATAAAAGAGTGTCCCCGTCGGGACGAAATCTCCCAATTTTTGAAATCAAATCCCACACCTGTAGTTCTCACGGATCCTTTTCCCTCTCAACAACAACTGATATACCACATGTCTAATCAGGGAAACTCTAGTTCATTAGAGGAAATTCGTATGATGTCCTTAGATACCATTATTCTGCAAACTCGAAGTCAGAATTTTGACAAACCCGCAAACAAGAAAGAATATCTTTCTTCTTCAGGGAAAGCTCCCTCTACTGGTTCTCCTGAATCCTCGTCTATTGTTCCCCTAACCATTGAGAAGCCTACTCTCAATATGATTCTTTGTCCACCCAAGAGTACTCTTAGGAAGGTTGTTTTTTACCCTAATGCCCGAGCTGCTCAATTTTACAATGCAGTTGAAGAGCTTGCTCAGGCACCTTGTGCAATGTCTACCTTAGAAGTACTCCAAAGTTGTCCTATAGAACGCAAAAATCTATTAACGGCATTAGGAGCTTTAGACCCAGATAATACTAATTTGATTCATGTCAATATTGAGAATTATAAGTCTAGGTTACCTCATAAAATTGCTTTTTAAATCATTACGAAAGTAGTTGGAAAGAAGGTTTTTAGAATGGTACTAGATGAAGGAGCTTCGACCTCGGTTTTGTCTCTGTCTTGTTGGAAAGCTCTCGGCTCTCTCGCGCTTGTAACATCACCTATGACTATGAAAACCTTTGATGGACGAGGTTTCTAGTCCCATGGTCCCATATAAGCCCTCGCAGTTGAGCTTGGGGGAAAAACTATTTCTATTCAAGTAAAAGTGGTAGATGCCTCGTTAGATTACAACCTCCTTCTAGGAAGAAATTGGTTTTATGCCATGACTGCTGTCGCTTCGACAGTATTTCAAACAGTCCAATTTTTGCATCTAGGGAGAATTGTTACCATTAACCAGCTTGATTTCTATACACCGAATGTTACTACCTCTACGTCTAATAACATCCCCATGTTAGGCCAGTCCCCTCCTCCTTACCAGTCGATTGGTGTAGGCATGTTGAAGGATTCATCCCTTATGGGGATTTTTTGATCCACTCCTCCTAACATGGATACCATGATTGTTCATATGATTGCGTCATTTGACCATGATCCTAAGGGCAAACAAATTGTTGAGTCCACATGAAGCAATGTATGACACCATTCAAACCCTTTCCGATGATCACACTGATGACGTTCATCTAGTGGCTTCGGATCCTTACCACTTACCTTACTGGTTAGAACCATCTCTTCCTGTTCTAGATTATCTCTCTGAGAATTTTCCTTCCGACGAGTCCATTATGGAGATCATGAGTACAAATGAGTCCATTTGGGAGGATCACCACCATAGATCCATGTTCCTCCCTAATATCTGTTTCGTTAACCATGATTATGCATCCCTATTTATTGCTGATATTGTCAACGTACCCCAAAGTCCCATATTGTTGCAAGACACAGATTTTGAAGGAAACCTTTGCAACATTACTCAGATGAATCCGATTAACATATCAGCCAAGCCTGGTACCATCGAGCATGTTCATATTGGGTAGAATTGCTCAACAGATGAATTTGAAGCATATAAGGCACTTTTCAAAGAATTCCGTGATATTTTTGCTTGGTCCTATGAATAAATGCCAAGGATTGACCCATCCATTATGTTCCACGAGATTAAAACCTATCCCATGGATAAAACTGTCAGAGAAAACCTAAGGCAAGTCCATCCACGAAAGGCCGCAGCTATTAAAGCTGAGATAGAGAAACCTCTCAAAGATGGGTTTGTTTATCCCGTACCCCTGACGGGATGGGTATCGAACGTTTTCCCTGTCAGTAAAAAGCAAGGCACCATTAGAGTCTATATCAACTTTATGGATTTGAATAAAGCTTGTCCCAAGGACAACTTTCATACTCCGCACATCGATCAAAGTATCGACAACTGTGACAGAAGTGTCATCTTTTCATTCATGGATGGCTTCTTTGGCTATAATCAGATTGAGATATTACCCACCGATTAGCATAAGACGGCATTCATTTTCCCATGGGAACCTTTGCGTATAGGAAGTTACCTTTTGGATTGAAAAATGCTGGAGCCACTTTCCATCGTGCTATGTCCTATGCATTTCACAATATGAAACATATTGTTGAACCGTACCTTGACGACCTCCCTGCTCACTCACAGCAACGAGAGGACCACCATGGTCATCTTAGAGATATTTTTCTGAGATGTTGTACTCATTATAATATACGTCTCAATCCGCATAAATGTGTTTTTTGCGTTGAGATGGGACATCTATTAGGTTTTGTGGTCTCTAAAGATGGCATTCGGATAGACCCTTTGAAAATTGCCACCATTTTAGCTCTACCAGCCCCAACTAATCTCCTTGAACTCCAAAGTTTGCAAGGGAAGGCAAAATTTCTCTGTCATTTCGTGTGCAATTTTGCAGAGAAAACGCACGGTTATATGCGTCTCCCCAAGAAGGACACTCTGTTCTTCTGGGATGACCAAGCCCAATGCGCCTTTGATAATCTCAAACATGCTTTGACTCATTCACCCATGATACACCCCACAGATTATTCAAAGGACTTTCTCTTGTATCTTGTTGCCTCTGCTACTACCATTGCTATGGTTTTGGTGCAAGAAAATCCCAACGGTCAGGAGCATGTGGTTTACTATGCTAGTAAGAATCTTATGGATTCTAAAACCCGATATTCATGCATGGAGAAGTTAGCATTGACCACGGTCATTGCTGTACAAAAATTTTGTCACTACATTTTGCTCCGCACAACCACTGTATTGGCAGACTAGAACCCTATGTATTACATCCTAACTCGTCAGGTGCTCAGGGGCAAGTACTCCCGATGGATAGTCATACTACAGGAGTTTGATCTGGAATTTTCCAAAGCCACATCAAAAAAATCCTTGGTTTTTGCCGAGCTCATGTGTGATCTTCCCTGTGCTGCGATGGAATCTAAGCCCAGTGATTCATTTCTCAATGAATTTCTATTCCTGATAAGCACTACTGACCCATGGTATGGAGATTTCCTTATTTACCTCCAAACACAACGATTTCAGCCAAATCTATCCTCTGACGATCACTGCCATCTCCGTCACCACGCGAAATACTACCTCATCCTGAATGATACCTTGTATAGACGTGGGATTGATTCTATTCTTCGGGGATGCCTCACCCATGAGGAACCTGAACATGTGTTGAATTATTGCCACTCTGGAGCATGTTGCAGTCATTTGTCTGGGATGGCTACAACCCAGAAAATACTTCACACTGGCTATTTCTGGCCTTCAGACTTCAAAGATTGTCATGAGGCTGTTAAGAAATGCCCACCTTGTCAACATTTTTATCCCAAAAAGTGCACTCATCTTGCTCCGCTACACCCGGTCATTGACATTGGCCCATTTGCCAAATGGGGGATTGATTTTCTGCAATGTAAGCCTACCTCAGCCCGAGGGCATTGTTACATCATCATAGCTGTTGACTTCTGGTTTCACACCTTTCCAGCTTGTCTATGAACTCGAAGTTGTCTTACCGATTCAATGTTAGATTCCATCTTTAAAACTTGCCGCCGAACTTCTCCCAGACACTTCCGCAGAGGAAGAAAGATTTTTGTACTTGAATAACCTTGACGAGACTCAGAGAGATGCTGCCTTGGCTAATGAGGCACATAAGAAATGCGTCAAGGCACAGTATGATAAATCCGTCCAACCTTGTGCCAATAATGAGGGTGACCTAGTTTTGACTTACGACCAGAGATACGACAAACTAGGGAAAGGAAAGTTCGATTCCATGTGGTACGGTCCTTTCATCATTTCTAATGTTTTAGAGAAAGGGGCCTACGAGCTCGTTGACTATGATGGAATCCCTTTAGGGAAACCTCGCAATGGGTCGTACCTGAAGAGGTACTATGCCTAGGTATTTCTTGGATAGTATCTTGTATATATGTATATTGCTTGACTTTCGGTGTGCTTTTAGTATTTTCAATATGGTTTTGAGTTTAGTGTCCGCATCTATTTATACCATGTTTTGGTCATGCAGAGGAGATGGCTTTCTACAGCTTCCCTGATGGTGCTTATCGCCACACCTTGAATCTCGCCTCAGCTTCTTGATTCCTCTATTCCCCAGCTAAAGATTTGGTCAGTTCAAGAGCGGTTTGTATCGGTCTTGCTACCAACAACATCGTTGAGTATCGAGCAATCATAGGTCTTCTGACTGAAGCTTCCTCCCAATATGTTTGCAATCTGGTAGTCTTGATGGACTCACAACTCGTGGTTTGTCATATAAACCATGTCTATACCATTATAAATCATGTACTTCTTCACCTCTTTTGGAGGCTATGCTTGTTAGAAAGGTCATTTGAAACCATTACTTATAGGAATATCCCTAGGGAACATAATGCAGTTGCTGACTCATTAGCTAATTACATCCTAGATTGGCATATTGCCCATTCATGACATTGAAATCAAACATGGTTCAATGTAAATAAACAATTAAAGACACATAAAATTCATGTAAAATACATTCACCATTTGAGACATATAAACACCAGGTAAAAGTCTGTATATATATATATATATGAACATGTTTACAAAAATAGGTCACGAGACCTCATCTGAAGCATGTAGGCTTTCAGGAAAAAATCACCATACAAAATCCTGAATCTATCAGCTTTCAGTAGATACATCATGCATACATCGTCTAGTGATGCTTGTGGTAACACATCACTGCCCGGGCTACTCTATGTAGCAGTCTACTAAACTGACCCAGTACTGCTATTGTAAGTCTCTGATACCTCAAATGGAGGTCATCAATGGAAGTGTCAGGGATTTCTAAGGTCAACCTCTCCAGGTTTTCCTCTAACTCCCCAGTCACATCATCGCCCTGCGGTACAAAGCGGGCTCCAGCTCATCTATCCAATGGGGAAGCTCCCCTAGGTCATGCTGCTCCAACATCTGCATGAAAAATTTCAGGTCTCGTTACTTAACATAAAAAATATAAAAAATTAAAAAACACAAAAACATTATTTCCATTTTAGGGTTTCTTGATTCTTACCGATGTCACCCCACTGTCCACCAGGTGGGAGTGGTAGGTCAGGGTCTCCACTGAATTCTGTACCCGCATAAGCATAATCTTCCACCATGAGGATCTGATCTCTGAGCCATCGGAAGAACGGGTCATCGAACTTCACCTTCCCCCTGCCTGCTCCAGTATGGGCCATAATCCGGACCCACCTCTGCATGCGGGGGTCCAATGCTCTCAGCTCTGTAAAGACCACCTGGGATCTCATATGTGGTACCCGCTCGAAGAAGAAGTAGGCTAGAATGGAACCAAAACCAAACTGCTTCAATTCCCCCTGTCGACACTTAGTCAGTTGATCCTTGAATATCGAAACCAATTGAATACTCTAGGTTCCATGGAATCTATGGAATATAGCATGTGTGCCCTAGAAGCCTGGTGCACTCCCTGGATTCTAGCCACTCTCTGAATCGTAAACAAGACATTCCATAGAGGTCCATCCATCACTGCCTCTATGGGGATTTTCTTCCCCGATGTCCTTGTCCCTGGGATACAGTGACGGTCTATCAACTCTTGTGTGGTAATATCCCCTCCTCGAGAACCTGTCAGCAAGATGGGGGCACCCCGTCTCGAAATTCCAGTCAAGAAGTAGATATCCTCTACCTCTACTGTCAGAATATGAGCCCCAACCTCAAAGTGTTGTTGCTATGGATTCCACATTCAGAGTATATGCTCAAGCAACCACTCGTGTGATACCATACTGGGAGTTTGAAAGAATTTTAGGAGTCCATAGTCTCGTAATGCGGCTATGCAACCCGCATTCCTTTCGACGAAAGCGTCATCGCTATCATGTTGTCTTTCCTTCCGTATCACCATTTTTTATCAGTAAAAGCTTGCCAAAAACAATCATAACACCTATTAGAATCATTCTTAATCATTTAAATCCAAAGAAATGATCTAGTTTTGCTTGTGTTAACAATTTTACATCTTCACGACCAGCACCACCTGTGCGCCATTGAAGACAGGCACCTTCTGTGCATTTTTTTTCCGGCGTGGTTCTAGTGAGGTACCGCGTATTTCGCAAGGGATAAGCATGGTTCCCATTCCCATTGTTTTAGGGCTTTCCATACAAGCCCAAAACACCATTTAAAATCAAAATTGAGACTATGAAAAGGAAGAGTAGGGTTTGAACTGTTACCTGGAACTAATGGCGCTCGAATCCGACGGTGGAAACTCCTGATATCAGCAACTGAAGATCTGAATAGGAAAGTGCTCCAAATGCTCTCCACTATGGGTAAATAGTAAAATGATTTGATTTTTCACTATTTACATGACTTTTATATACAATTTTGGGCTTGACATGCTATAGTTTTGATTTAAAATCGTTTATTATTCGAAGATTATCTATCATAATCCCTTAATGTTAGTTATTGGGGCATTTAACACTTGTTTTGAGTCATTGCAAAATAGAATAACAATAGCAGTAAAGTCTTGGGAGTTCGTTTTTTACTTTTTTGTACTACCATAAAACAAAAAATGTCGATGAGCGTTTGTTATGACACTTTGGTCACGCTCTTGAAACCTAGTATCAAAGGTCCAAGTCCGTTTCCGATTCTTTCTAGGCTCGTAAAAGCTAACATTGTGTAAAGAAAGCTCATGGAGTCCTCTTTAAACTCTTTTTAGGCTCCCTAAATACGAAAAAGATTGTCGAGCGATATTGTCTTCCTCACGCTCATTAAAGCATTTGAAGAGTCGTCTTTTCAATGGTAGGTTATCACTTTTTTAGTTCGGATGGACTATTTACGAAAAAGGAATACTCCAGCCAACCATGACTGGGAGAGTTCTCTGAGGTATGATTTTACACTTTTTTGGGCCTTAGGGACTAAATCATACGAAAAAGGACCCCTTTGGAGTCTTCTTCCGTAATCGTTCAGACTCTCTAAACATGAATGATACCGAGTTTTGTTTCATTGGACTCGTTAAATTAAACATTGAGAGACCCATTTTTGGGAACGAACCCCTCCTCTCTCGGGTTCGTAAAACATATGAGTTTGGACTTGTCATTGGACAAGCTATACCGAGTGTTTGTTACCCTCTTTGAACTCGTAAAACTGAAAAGAGGCACTCATCCATCATGATGGGGAAAACGAGAAGGGAATCATTTTTGCAAATAAATGGCAGTAGTTTGTAGTTACCTTTGAACATGGCACTTGTCTGCATATCATTTCAGTCAATTGGGTATTCGGCTGATCTCCATGACAATCCACTTTCATGATTCATGCCACTCCTTTAATTCTGTCAAAAGAATGCATTGTCCACTATCGCACTGTGTGTTTGTCCCATTTAGTCATGCTGCCAAGTCTTTTGTCGTGCCGCCCGATGTTCAAATGGAAGTTGAAGAAGTTTACCTCTACAGTCAAAACAGTCTCTGTGTCAGTATTTTTGAATCAGTATTATGGTTACTACATACACATCATTCTAGAATTATGTTTCAAGTTTCGTGTCGTCGATGTGGGACTCATCATGGACCTCCTTCGACGAGACTATTTCCATCGACATCAGCTCATCATCCAGGAAATAGTCTTAGATACAAAAAACATAGTACCTTGAGATCTGTATGCCTTAATGATAGATTCTCTCGCTCTCGACATAGGTTCACATCATTGACCTTTGATTGATAGAATCGACTGGGTGTTCGACATTAGGACATCTATTCACACTCAGTAGATTGTACTAGGGTACCTTGGGAATCATTGACATCAATGGTGATCTCCCTCGCACTTGTTAACGGTTCATATCATTGGCCGGTAAGCAAGTGGTTTCTACCATGCTTGACTTTAGATCATTGTAATCACATGGATAGAATCGTACTTTGCGGAAGACGAGACGAAGACCCTGGGTATTTGTTTAAAGTGCTCATTGCTTTTCCCCAAGTTGTGATGGATTTTTGTATATCTAGCATGGATCCACATTTGTATGGTCATGGCTATGCTCAAATTTGCATCTGTACGATATAGATCTACGTTGTATGTCTGGTAGCTATGTCCAAGTTTGAGTCCTCTATCACATGGATCTATGTTGTATTCTAGTAGCCATGCTTGTTTATTCCTCCCATGGATCCGCCTTGTATTGGTTTGCATCCATGAGTTGGTTACTTGCGTCTATGAGTCAAAAATATTGATGTACTACAAATGCTTATTGGACGACATTATCTGATCGAGCCGACATTTGCATCTTTGAGCGACAACTTGTTTTCTCAAAGCTCTCATTTATCATATCCCTCTAAGACTCACGCTTTGGGGGGCATCCTGTTATACCAAAATCCTATCACCACCATGTGATAAGACCTTTGACTTACATGTTTTCCCTTAATCCCAGTATTTATAGTGGAAACCCATGTTGTTTGTCAATTCTACATGAAAATACTTAGCACCGCACTTTCCCTGTGAACCATGATCAGTACCTTGCTCGCACTGCCTTCATCCTGTTTTCCATAAGCGGTGCCACCGCCTATGGCCTTTGATCCATAAGCGTTTCTCATCTAAACCGCTCTGTCATAAGAGGAGAAAAGCGGTACCCTGGGTAAAATGGGAAAAAGAGAAGTTTCTCGAGGCTTCTAGATCATGAGCCTTGTGTCCTCCCTTATCCCTATCATTGTGGGTCAGTTGAGCTCGAGATCCCCCATCATAGGATCTTAGAGGCCACCTCATCCACAAATCTCTCAACCATTCCTATCCATTGAGCCTTATAAATACAAGTTCATGTCCATGGTTAAGGGAGAGAACTATAGAGGTATTGTTATGCTGTTGGATTGACCACTTGGCCCAAGCCATTGGAGAGCATAGAGAGCAAAGTTGGAGCTTATGGAGATGAAGTGTTTGTCTCATGGAGATGCATGTCGACACTAAGGCTTAATTGGTTGTAAATTTCTCCATTCATCTTAATGAAAAGCTGATTTCTGTCCCACATTACTATTGTTTTGATTTCGCATGTACATGTTGTTAGATTCCTTAGTCATTGACATGGATAAGTAGATGATGTTCTAGTAGCATTGATGTGTTTGCATGTGTGATCTGGTTGCAGGTACACAGGTTCACTATCGAAGCAGCATTCCAGGTGTTTACGACATCTAGGGAGGGTCTTCATCCTTTGTCGTTCACTCATTTATTCTAGATCTGAACCATTCAGACCAGAGGAACAGCTTCTGTCCGCAGAAGGTGAAATATTCCTGGTTACAGACATAAAAGACATATTTCTTCCCCTGAAAAGGTCAGGCAGTTAATTGCATTTCAGCAACGAATTATTTCTACTTGTGTTATTAAGATTTCTCAACATGAGGTTTATGCCTTAAAAGGAATCAGGTATTGGTGGGAAGTTTCTTCCATATCCTTAAAGGCAAAGGATCTGTATTGTTTTGAGAAATTTAAATGTGCCTTGTCCCGAATACCAGGATATGTTAAATGCATGGAGACATGTGGGCCGATTTGGTTGGGGCTAAAGTTCATATTTCCACTCATTTGGTGTTCGGAAAGGAAATATAAGAGAATATACAGGCTAACCAAGAAGGGAGAGAGGGATTGTTGGGCTAACCTTATTGCAAGGGATGGTTTTTTATAGAGACGAGAAAGGCTTAAATCTTCCTTCAACCTCACTAATTTTCACTAAAAAGGTCTTGAGTCAGATTCAGATTCAGACTAGTTGGAGTTTTTTACATGAGGGCATGCAATTGGATAGCTGGGGGGAAATATTGGATGCCAGAAATGCCATTTTTTCCTAATCTTATTTACATTAAGGGAATTTTGAGGTCTAAAATGGGCCTCATAAGAGATATATTAAAATATTATGAGTTAGGAATTTTGTGGGGAAGGTCTATTGACAACTCATCTCTTACCCTATAACCAATGTAACTATGGTTAAGTTAAATTAAAAAGATGTCTAAAATAAACCAATAAAAAAATTACCTTTGATATGATTAAACGTAAAGTACTTTTGAGTACATCAATTACTTTTGAATATAATATGATGAATGTACTTGTAAAGTTACTTTTTCAATAATCAAAATATGTTTTTAAACCATGTATTTATAATTTTGAATTTTAAACATAAAGTTAAATTTAAATGAATAAATTGTTATATATATATATATATATATATATATATATATATATATATTAAAAATACAAATTAATTTTAAAATATAAATATAAAATTATAAATTAAAAAAAAAACATTTTTTATATTTATTTTTCATCTTTTTAATACACCTTAAAAACACGTGTAAACTCATTTTTAATAGTTTCTTATGACATATATTATGTATATCACATATCATTTTTAATGTAATAATTAATAACATTATTAAATAAATTTTAAAAAAAATGTTAATATTGGGATGTAGGAATAGTACATAAAAAAAAAGTTGAGTTAATATTAAGCAAATGAGATTATATGTAATAAACATTATTATTATATGTAATAAAATTTTAATAATATAATATATTATTATGCTATAATAGTTCATTCAAATTGCTACATTAAGGGTTTTATGTATGTATTTGGTTTTGTAACTTAAATGCACATGTTTAATTTATGTTGGTATAGATGCAGGTGTTTCAAAGATTAAAAGTTGATAATAAAATATGAACCTTAAATAATACCTAAATTTCAAAAAAATGGTATTAATATTAAATTCAACATGATTAATTTATTATAATATAATATTTTATTTTTATAAAATAAATAAATATATTTTTATATTTAAATAATAATTATAATAGATTATTATATATATATATAGTAAGTATTTGAAAAACAAAAATTATTAATCATCAAATTGTTTTTATTATAAGATGTTAAGTGATTTTGATTGCGCCGAGAGGCGCATTCTACAGCCCGGTATGAGGTAGAAGTGTAATTCCGTGCTCAACGTGGAAGTGACACGTGTCACAATGTCGGCTCATGATAAATATATATTTAAAGCTCCCACAATGTCGGCTCATAATAAATATATATTTGAAGCTCGCACAATGTCGGCTTAAAGATTAAACTAGGCTTAATATCTATACACAGCAAAGCGCGGCCATTGCTTCCTTGGCAGAAGAAATATGGTCTTTAGTGGACTAGCGTTCCTAAGGCTTTTCGGACTGATAAGCGAAGCTCTGAATCCCTGTAAACATGAAATCATTAAACTGCAATCCCACATTTTCCCTACCACGGAATGCGCCATTTCTTTACCCTACAGATAATAATTTCATTTAGAATATTTAAAGCTCCTTGCAGCTCCATGGATCATAGAATTGTTGCTCTCTGCATTTCCTTTTATCCTGACGAATTGAAATAAGTACCGAGTGATGCAGTTAAAGAATATATATTCTAGGGTTTGTCGAGGAAAGTAGACTAGGTCCACGTAGATGTGACTTTGAAATTGTATTCGCTTTCGTCATGTCCTGTATAGACAGTGCCTGGCCTCTTTTATCAGGTCCAGGCCCGCAGAATAATTTTAACTATTATTGGGCAATCTATTATTGGGAGCCCATTTATTTCAAATTAACCGTAAGCTCTGTTCGCGGGGTATTGGTAGCTTAACCAGATGTCGCTCTGCAACAAGAATATGGCAAAAAGTAAAAGGAAAAAACATACAAAATTTAAAATGCTTGCAGTTCCTAGAGTTTCTGAATCGGTTGAATGTGCCAACATGGAAAAGCAACCTTATCCTTGCATTAAGCCAACGAAATATGGTATAACTATCCGTCGTCGTGGTGTTAAGACACACTGGATTGCTTATTTTTAAAAAGGTGTGGTGTAGTCTTGGACTCTCTATTTGGATTTGGATACGAGTACAGTGAATATTTTGGGAAAAGGTTATTTTTTTAACAGAAATAGAGTAGTATTTTATCAATGCATAGGTATATGTTTGAATTCTTAACGAATCAAACATATATATTAAAATCAAATTAGTAAAAACTAAAATAATATTGCAGACAACTTCTTCAAACATGTACATCATTTTTCTCATAACACTTAACACATTATCTTATCTTCTATGGAGGAGGGGAGGATCTTAAGTTTTTATATATTCACGATATGAAACGCAGGGTAATTCAAATAGCAAGTTAGTAGGCTCTTTCCTGCTGGCACCCTTAAAGCAATCTGATTTTAGGTTTGTCAAGGGAATACTAGGGTTCTGAATAGTTGTGTTTGTTCCCAGAAAAATTGGTATTATGTTGAGTGACAATCGGCTTAGGCTTATGAAATTTCCATGATGTTGCAACTTAGGGTGTCTCTGTAATCTTTAACGAACTTAACTTAGCTTGGCGGCATCATTCTCTTACTGCAAGTCCCGGGATTTAGATATTGGCAGTGTTCCAACTATGGATAAAATCTTCACATTGAAGCCATTATACTACGCATTGCCAGACATATGCATGTAAACCATTGCTGCAAATACCTCCATGTAAATTCTTTTTTCACTATGTTGTTTGTAGATAGATACCTGAGGATTGCTGACCAAATGACACGGTGTCACAAAATAATTATCCAATCGAAACTGTCACCTAGGTAAAACGCTCAATTTTCATGTAATTCAAATCTGCTCATACTCATTTCAACATCCAGGCCTGTTCATTATAATTTTCATATGTCAGTTCATTGTAGTTCTTATAAACATCCATTTTCTATTTCATTCATAAGGTCACCAAATCTCTCTATTATTCCAATATGAAATTGAAATAGCTGTTAAAACAGTCAATGTAAAAAATGAATACCATCCATAACATTTTCTAGAGATAAAACTCATGTTTTCTTCCTGGCAGTTGCATATTATTATGAAAAGTAATCAAATCCATACAGATATCCGCAGTAATCTGACGATAAAATTTGTAGATTTAGCAAGCAAGTATTTAGGTTTATCAAGAAAAAACGGTAAAAACAATGTAAGAGATCGTTCTTCATCGCCCTATCTATGAATAAAATGATCACTCACACATTAAGTGGAAAAACGGTTAGACGATGTTCAATATTTTTCTTGATTAAGGTATGTCATGAATATGCCTGAATTAACTGAATGAAACCATAAATGACCGCATTTTCTTCTTCTATAAATTTTTTGAAAACCAATGCTCCATACGGCTTGTACGTTCAGGCCATTTAAATTCACCCTACCCGGTTCCTCAATTGGCACAATTTTGGTTGCAGGGAAAAGCTAATAAATGGAAACATCCAAACATCAAACTATTCTTCAATTCAAAATGTGAATGCTGCACTCGATGATTAGCATTTATCTCAATGCTAAAATTTATTAAACAAGATAAACGATGTGCGTGCTGCTGCAAGATGAAGGGAAGCGACCATGTAATATATATAAGTTTCTAATTCATGAACTTAGGGGGAGAGTAGCTTAGAAAATGATACAACGTAAAGGAAGATGAGAACGACTACAACTACAACGAATCCCTTGGATAGATTGCCTTCCCCGGATCCTCTAAATTTCATGCCCAAAATTGCTGCAATGGCTACCTCCAGAAAACAAAATTAAATTCCAGCATATTACAAGCCGATCCTAATTATATTCATACTCATAAATCATCAAAATCCCCTATTAATGGTACTGTAAATGTCAATAGGGAATCTATTAAATAAGAGTTGGGCTTAGACAGAGGTGGACAAACAGTGGATTGGCCATTTGACAAGGTGATGCGCTATTGCAGCAGGAAAAACTAGCTAAGCTTGGCTAAATCTGTAGGTGGAGTTGGTATCATAAAGTATCACGCCATGGTGTAAGAATTGTCATCGAACATCACTTAATATCTCTGCAATATTCAAATGCAGGATTGAAAGAGGATTCCTTTTTTCACGTATTATGCAGACATTTCCTAAGACGAATCATATTTAAATCCAATCCATGAATTATGGGTTCTTTCATTGGGATGCTAATCTGTGAAGGTCTTTCTTTAGTTAGGACAAAAGAAGAATGGTAGGTAA
>LPNX010424800.1:0-33105 GCA_001517045.1 Pseudotsuga menziesii
CATCAGCCTGATCGTTATGGTAGATTGGCTCAGTATACCGTTCCCCTTGTGAAGGATCCAGGGGCAAGATGACCCTGAAGTCTTTCCCTTCGAATACCATTTGTCTCTTTTTGAGGTTGATTACTACGGCATTTGCCATTGCCCATTCAATTCCTAATAGGGCCGGGTAAGGTTTGCTGTCGTCAATGATCTCAATTACTTCGAAGTCCGCGAAGGTACTAACTCCGTCAATATCTATTTGGAGATCCAGGAATCTTCCTAAGGGTACAATCTTTTGCTGGTTGGCCAGCCTCAACTGTATAGGAGACTAGGCAAGGGTAGGTTTCCCCATTTGTTCCCAGGTTTGTTTGGTTAGAACATTAACATCGGATCCCAAGTCCAGGATAACATCGGTCATATCATATGCCCCGATCTGAGCATTCAATCGCATTTCCCTGCCGGTCCGGCTGACTCGATGAACGGTTTTGTCCTGGACATCAGTTTGCAAAGATTCACAGGTAGTAAGGATGTTCTGTAGCTCATTCAGAGCAGATTGATTCCTTAAAAGTTTAAGGCAGCTGTGCAGAAAGGTAGATAGCACATTTTCTTTATCCATCGATGTGTCGTAGGGCGGTGAATGAAGCTGCGCAGGGACACTGGGTAGACTAGGGCCAGCAAAATCTTTCTTGGCCACCATGAATGTCTCTTTTTCTCTGAGGATGTCAAATGCAGGACTTTTTTCAGGGGCCTTGCGAATTAGAGCTTCGACAGGGTGGTTTGGTGGTTCCTGGATATGGGTCGTGAGTCCACTTCGAGTAACGACATTAATGGTCGCCACAGGGCGGGGCTCTACAGAAATCATCTGAAGGTTCGGAGTAGGGATAGTCTGTCGTGCCTGAATTTTAGCGATCAGCTGAGGGAACTGTTCGATCACATGATCGACGGCGCGGCAATACCGACACGTCGTAGTTGGGTTCCGACAGTCGCGAGCCAAATGCCCGGCTTGGTTACAATTATAACACACGATTTGGTTTCGGCCTCGCCCAGCCATGCCGCCACGCCCTCCAGAGGGACCTCAGCCAGAGGCACCCCCCTGGTAGCCATAACTGTCATTAGGTGGGCCTTCCGTGTGCACCCTATAGGCATCATAGGTGCGGCACTCCTCTTCATTATGACCGATAGATTTGCAAAATTTACAGTAGGAGTTCGCAGGTCCCTGCGCATACTTTTGTAGCAGATAACAGTGCTCCAGTCGGTGTTGGCCTGTCATTCTGCAAAGCTCACAATAAAGAACCTGTGGCGGAAAGGGGTTCGACGCACCGGTCTGCAGGTACTTGGTTATTAGAGGGCACCGTTCCCTGTCATGTCCTTCAGTCTGACATTGCGTACACCACCCTGCTTCGCCGTCAGACTTTCCCTTTTTCATCTCGCGGAGTTCCAGGGCCATCGCAGCTAACTGCGCTTGGATTTGAGCAATCCCAGACTCATCTCCGACAGGGGTAGTCTCTAGTTTCATTGCGATTTCTAGGGCCTCTTGTTGGTCAGCAACCTTCTGTTGCATGAGCGGCGTTCTGATATGTGGTAACAATGCAGCGATAAACCATTCCTTGTGCTGCGCAGGACTAATGGTAAAACTGACCTGGTCCAGTAGAACTTTGAATCTCTGATCAAACTCCCAGACTGATTCGCCGCGCCGCTGTTGAATCTCTTTGAGTTCGGTGATGCTCTGCGACTCCAATTTAGGTTTCTGAAATTCTTTGATTATGGCCGCCTTGATTTCACCTAACGTAGGGCTCTTGTTGCTAGAAAATTTCATGAACCAAGTCAGAGCCCTATCCCGAAAAGATGTAATCAGCTGCGCGGCGCGCACATCGGGATTGGTAATTTTTTTCGCGGTCCAGACCGCGTCACAGAGAAACCAGAACTGTTCTGGGTCTTCGGAGCCTGTGCCTTTAAAGGTGGGGATTTTAATATCATCAACGAGGTGGGCCATGGAATTTCGGGCGGTTTTGGGAAGGGGACTGGCGGTGGAAGGGGGGGGATTTGCACGGGCAGATTGGCCTGTGGCTGGAATACTCGAACCTGGTTGATTCTCAGGCTGCGGCGGAATGTCAGGGGTTGCGGGGTGGCGTTGCGGGGTAGCTGGCGGGTTTTCGACCTCAGGGTGGTGTGCGGAGTCCGATTCTTCAGGGTTTACCAGGGTGGACGTGGTGATCTGGCTTACGGAAGAGGGGCTAAAATTCTGCTTATACCTTTTCCCGTTTCGCAGCAACCCGTGTTGCTCGTCCGAGAGAGTGGCACTTGCAAACATATGTTAGTACGACTAAACTAATAATCGGAGTCAAATAGCAATATATCAATAGTATAAATTCAAAAACTTACCACGGGGATCTTTGAAAGACTGTCGTTCAGCGTCACGGAAAGAAGTACTTGTATCAATGGTAAACTCGTTGTAAACAGTCACTTGCGCTGCGACACGGGTTCGTAGTTTATTGCTGCGCAAATTGCAAACAGGTCGCAGCGAACCAATCACTGACGTCCTTCACCGAGGACCTCCAAAACATAGCCCTTGTGGTACAAGGTAAACCCCTCGCGAGCAGTTACTGAGTTCAGCCGGCAACGGAACCAATTTGTTGGGCACATGGGCAGACCCGGGTTAACGCTTTATATGTCGCACCAAGAAAAGACCCACTGTGTTGGCCCTTTCGGCAACAACCTGCGCGCAGGTTGCAGTCTCACCCGAAACAGCAATGGGGGGCCGCAGAATCAAGTTTCTGCATGAAGAGAGGGGTATTACTGTACCTTAGCCTTTCTAAATAATTACTAATCAACTTCTTGTTAACTTATCATTCATTCACATATAACTTCACAGCATAATAAACAAACCAAACTTGCATAACCCACTACCAGGAATTCACAGCGAAGCTTAGTATTAACAGAGATCTTATATTATCAGATATATTCAGTTTAATGCATGAAAATGACAGAAACAGGAATAACACAACAAAACCACAACACCAAATATAACGTGGTTCACCCCCAGTGTAGGGGCTACGTCCACAAACTGCGTTTTATTCCTCTTTCCTCAAAACCACAGTTTATCTGCGCACTCAGCTGCAAATTCCTTCAGCTTTTGACAGCCGCGCACACAGCAGCAGGCTTCTGCGCACACAGCTGCAGACCTTTCTTACTTTCTTACAAAAACCCTCTGCGCACATAGCTGCAGAGGTCGTCCACGCACACAGCTGGGACTTGTCCTTTCCTTGCCAAAAACCAACCCTACTTCACCTTATCTTTCTTACATCAAAAAGCCTAACCTATCCATTTTCCATAAGCGCTTATTTATACTGCGCAGCATTACAAAAACCATGGTCTTAAACCATGGGCACCCACAAAACCCTAAACCCTGGATTTAAACCATGGGCTTATTACAAAAAGAGAGGGTTTTGACTTACCCCGACACCCCTAAGACTATTTTGTCCCAACGCTCCGTTTACAAATTAACCGCGGAGTTACCCCCTATGGAGTATGCGCTCCAACACATCTGACCTACTCGTCAGAAGGGCATGCACTCACATCTAACCTGGCAGGAACTGAATCCTACACCCTCGTCAGAAAGGCCCCCAGTCCCAGACTGAGCTACCTGGTAACTGACCAGGCGCCTCCACTCTCCCGGAGAGTGGCAGTTGCCCTTACATCTGTCCTACTCGACAGAATGGCCAGCACTCACATCTGTCAATGGAGGAACTTAATCCTTTAGCCATGACCAGAATGGCTCAGCCCTTACATCTAACCTACTCGTCAGAATGGCTCTCTCAATCACTGACTGAGTGTTCCCGGTAACTGACCAGGTGCCTCCATTCCCAGAATGGTAGTCAACACTCATATTTGACATGGAAGGAACTGAATCCTCTCACCATGATAGAATGGCTCAGCCCTTACATCTTACCTGCTCGTCAGAATGGCTTTGGATCTCTAGCACTCATATCTGACATGGAAGGAACTGAATCCTCTCACCATGACAGAATGGCTCAGCCCTTACAACTGACCATGGAAGGAACCAATCCTCTCGCCATGTCAGAATGGCTATGGGTCTCATCACTTTCTCTGGGAGGAAGCCTCGATCTGGAGAACACCAAGTCTCTCTCTGAAGTACTCAAACTTCAGCCTAGCCAATGGCTTCGTCAAAACATCAGCTATGTGTTCCTCCGTCACAACATACAAGAGCTTCACTGCTCCTCTCTGCACCATATCCCTGATATAGTGATACTTGATCTCAATATGCTTCGAATTGTCATGGAACACTGGATTCTCTGACAACTTCACGCAACTCTGGTTGTCACAATGTATACAAGTAGCATCTAACTGGAGATCAAATATATCAGACAGTAGCTTCTGCAGCCATACTGCCTCACAACTAGCTGAACAAGCTGCGACATACTCTGCTTCAGCTGTACTCAGTGCTACACAGGATTGCTTCCTGCTAAACCAAGAGATCACACCTGATCCCATACTGAAGCAACATCCTGAAGTACTCTTCCTATCGATGGCACTGCCTGCCCAATCTGAATCAACATAACCCTCCAGGTTAATCTTCTGATTCACATCGTACTTGAGCCCATAATCAATTTTACCCTTGCATGATTTGCAACCATCAGGTGAACATGTCTCAAATGTCTTCACAGCAAAGCAAATATCTGGTCTCAAGTACATCAAGGACCTAATCATCGATACATCGTAGCATCAACCGTCTCTGATGAAGCATCACTTAACAGCTTCATGTTCGATGCCATAGGTGTGGTCATGCAGTCCATCATCCTGAACCTCTTCAGGATCTCTACTGCATACTTCCCGTGTCCAAGGAAGATTCCATCTGCACTCTGCCACACCTCCATACCTAGAAAATAGTGCATCGACACATAACAGGAGCATCACTGGTCTTTCACCTTCAACCTTAAAGCAAAGGTTGGAATCCACTTTACTCTCAGTAAAGCCTAAAGTCATCAGTAATCTGCCCATCCTGTCGTACCATGTCGAACCCCAAGATATTCTGTAGTCACTCCCTCTGAAGCAGAGCATCATACTCCCTCTGTATTCCATACTCTATGCACTGAAACATTCTGTACTGGAGTGACAAGTAGTATCCATCTAGGATCACTGGATACTAATATCCTCTATCTTGAACTTCTTCAAAAGTTCATCTTGCACCCATCTGTGAGCTTGTCATCCTCTATCAACCTTGTAGCAAAGGTTAAGATATTCATCAAGCTCATCATGTATGTGTTATCCCATGGGTGTCCTCTGAACTCGTACAAGGCCTTCTTTCATTTGCACACATGATTATGCATGTCATGTGACTTCACTTCTATTAGCTGTAAATGTTTCTTTGTAGACTATGCCTTCTCTTCATGAGAAGCCTCATGCTACGAATCTTGCTTTCTATCCCACGATGTTTCCATCTACTGCATGATGGAACTATGAACTTCTCTTCAGGTCTCGATACTACGCCCAGACATCATTCTTCTTGAACTGATCTTCCCTTTCTTCTTGGTGGCTGGAAGGTTCTGCATCAATGATGTCACTGCACTCGTCATATTATTCTTTGTCTTTGAACTATCGTCACTTGTTCTTCGGAACAAGTCTTCATTCTTATTTGCTTGTAGGCGGTTATGTATGCGATATTTCCTACAAGTCAAATGCAATTATATGGTTAGAAACATTTCATAAGGAATATTTATACTGGAAAAAACTTATGCATAAATATATGATCATGCAAATACTTTAGCCAATACAACATTCATCCATATCTCATTGAAACTTTCTAGATGCCTTCCATCTCTACCGGGACAACATTGAGATTGTGCACTAATCCAATATGTCAGCAAAGAGGTTTTATTCTAGATAAGTAGCAATGGAGAATTTGTATAGCCCCATGAGCTACTTACCCATCACATGCATATTAGTAGTATACTGTCATTAATGTAAACATCCTATCATGCATAATACAATAACTGAATGTAAACAAATGCATAACAAAAGAATATCATGAAATGACAATTGAATACTTATCTTTATTTGTTTCGAGGGTAGACTCCTTCTTGAGCCTTCAGCTTCATCGTCTTCTTCATTCATAATCGCATCGTTTCTTTTCCAAATGTTGAGTTGGATAAGAGGTTCTTCAAGATTTGATTTCTTCATATTCCTCATTGCTTGAGGGATCTTCTTTGGATGGTGAGAGATGGATCTTCAAATGCTCCCATCTTATCTTCTCTTCTTATGGGTAGAGCTTCTTCTTCTTCCCAAAGTTTGCTGAAAGTAATCACTTCCTTCTAGAATACATTCCTTGAATGAATGAATTCCACGATCCTAGGAGGCCATTCAAGGTGGCCATCACCCCTTCTGCATTCTTCACTTCTTCTTTAGGTCATATTCTGATTTTTGTTCTTCCCTTCAAATAGCTTGAAATTCTGGAATAGCTTTGCTTGCAATAGGTAGTGCTCTGTAGTGCACATGTGCAAGCCTTCTATGCCAAAGCTCATTTGGCTCTACCGTATCATGGATCAAGGCTTGTTCTGGATAGCCCTTCAATTTGTACAAGCCTCCTTCTTGTGAAAGGCTTCTAACCTCGTCTCCCTCTGAAACTGGAACCTCTATACTCATGTAGGTGTCCAATCCATTTTCTTCAGAGAGATCAAATACTTCTCTGTTTGGAATTTGTCAACTTCCCCAATCTTGTCACCAAGCTGATGTGATATATCATATTGAAATGAGAACCTCAAATAGAAATAGCAAAGGATTAGATCTTACCGATTTGAGGTGTCTGTCCTTGTCCCGGAGTTCACTGATCTAGGGTTTCTCACAGAAACCCTAATTTTCAAAACTTGGAATATTTCATATCTAATTGGATGAACAGATATATCTCTTCAAATGGAGCTGTCCAATGTACTCCTTTTCTGAAAACAATGGAGGGAAGCTCCCGGAATAGGAAGCCCTAATTTTCTGATTTCTTCTGTAGAAACGCCTGTTACTGTTTCTTTGATATGTCCGAAATTACTGCTCCTCTATGTCTAAAATTTCTCACTAAGGTAACCTCGCATGTCCCTGATCCAACACCATAGGTTTCATTAGAATTGCTTTCAACATTTGGGATTTATGATCCTTTTCCCAAGGTGACCTGTTACAGGAATGTTCAGAACAGCGAAGTTGTACGGCCTTCCACGTGTCACTGGTTCATCTTCTGAGTCTGATCTTTGGACCACATAAAGTACTATCCGTTCCCTTTCTGGAACATCTTTAGTAATTCCATTTTGACCTCTTTCGCCCAAGATATTGCAATTCTCCCCAGGTGTCCTGTTTGTGGATGATTTCTGGAAGAGGTTGGAGCCCTAACTTGGAGAGATCATATCTCCCAGAATATAGTGAATATGAGTCTTATTTTTGGACACAGTGTTCATCGGGATTTTATCTTCGGCCCCTGCAATTTTCAGCTTCTGATACTTCGCCAATCTCGAAATATAGCGACTGTACCAAAACTTAGCAGTTTTAGTATTTAGGGTTTCTCCTAGCTCAGGGTCAAACTAATCTTTGACTTTCCTGGAGTTTCACCCAACCAAATTTCTTGATCCAGGTCTCTAAAATTCGGTCTTGATGAGGAGAATAACCTTATGCTAGTCTCACTCAAAAATTCCTCTTCTGTAGAAAACCCTAATTTCCACATCGAAACTGAAAATGCTTGAAATTAAATTCCGCATCGACAGAAATATGCACCCTTCAATGGAGAGTCATCTTAGCATACTTTTGCTGAAAATCTATGGAGGAAGATCCACAAAATAGAAAGCCCTAGTTCCTGCAGCTGCACAATGTCTTCTTCTCAGGTTAGCTCTGATACCATGTTAGTTTTTCATCACATTAAGCTAGCATTATGATCTTATGATCTTTTCACTGAGAGAATAACAAGCACAGCAATAAAACATAAGCACATCACAAGAGACAAGAGACACAAAGAGATTTTCCTCTGGGAAACCATAAAGGAGAAAACCCCGCAACTTCCTCTAAGATAGAATCAGCACCAAAACAGTAAGAGATCTCCCAACAGCAGTGGCCTTCTAGTCCTAGTATATTTCCTCCTCCACAAGTGCGCCTCACTTAAGAGAGTGAATGATGTGTGTCACAATGTGTTAAATAGAGAGACTCTCACTCTCTATTTATATTCATTCGTTCACTTGAATTGCCTTTTCACACATAGGCTCAACCTAATAATTACTACTCGAGCCTACACCTTAATTAGTGTATAATAACCCAAGTGCCCCAAAACTGTCGGGACTTACCTAATGACTTGATATGACTTGATTACATTATTAATCGTCCCGATGGGAACATCAACACTCCCTCTTAACTAGGAAGGTATTCTTTCGACACAATTTTTAGCACTGGTCTTCTTCTCTGTATCAGCTGGATCATCTCATCTTCAAGTCATCTTCGTCCTGTTATGGGTTTACAGTTCATGAGTCCTGCTTCCATTATCAACATGGAATATACTAACTTAAAAGGTGCTACACACTATATGTGCAAATGTTGAGAAAATCCAATGAACCTATGAAATTCAGAAACAAATCCCAATTGAAATGAGCTAATCTAAAAGAACATTTAAAATTATAATCTAGGAAAACATGAAAATATATTTAACATAAGCATCTACTTAATGAAAGAAAGGTTGTGATTCAAATTACTAGATAAAACTAAGAAAGCTATAAATTATTAATTCAACAAAGCATGAAATATTGTTCTAAAAATATTTAATCTGACTTAATTGAAATTATTCTATGAAATCCAAAATACTCTAATATAAGAAATCATGAAAAGGAACTACTCTAGGGAAAAGGTTGGAATGGAAGATAACTGTCTAAACTACTCTAATGCGTGAAAATGTAAATTAGTTAAACTACCCTTGCAAAATGCATCTACATGACTACAAACACTATAAAATAACTACAAATTGAAGCAGGAAATTCCATAATTCTAACTACAACTGTAAACCTAAATGATGGTAAACTTTAATTGAACTGCAATCATCTACTTAATTAAAAACAGAAATACTTTTAAGCTAAATAAGGAATGAAAACAAAACTCCTCCTTAACGCAATGAGGGGGCTCACCTCAAAGCATGCAATCGAAGTCGAAATGAAACTATAAACTCACAGGTTACATAAAACACAATTCTAACATTATATGCTGCAAAAATTCATGGTTCCCATAATACAACTAAACTGCTACTGAAAATCCAAAATAAGTATGCTTACAAAAATGGTATGAAAATTACAACGTGTAGTGCCCCATTTTGTTAGACACTTTTATTACTAAACTATATTAATGTTTGAGGAAATTTTACCACAAATGACCCAGTTAAATTTTATAATCTGAAACAACATATATATATGCTTTGATTATGATGATGCATTTGGTTACTCACAGATAAATGGAATTTTATAATGCACCATTGAAGTGCTTCGTTTTGTCAGACCATTTCAGTGTTAAAAATATGTTATTGTTTGAGGGCATTTGAGTGCAAATGGCCCCGTTTAATACTATGAATTAAAACGACTTATATATGTTGATTGTTATGACACATTGGTTACTCATGAATGAATGGATTTTTGTAGATAGATTTATATGATGCGATATTATTGATGTTATAATGCATGAATGAAATATATAATTAATTTTTGTCACTTACAATGTATTGGTAGATGATTTGACAAAAGTTTCCAACGTGACAGGGACCCAATTGCGCAATGATACAAGGTGGTGTCAACGCCGCATGAATTCCAGTTTGAGTATAGATATGATATCAATGATATAATTTATTTAATTAATATTTCAATTAATTGTATAGTACAATTAATGCAGATGGATTTCATGTGTGTAGGAACATGATCATGATTTTCAATCGATCCACAAAAGGATGATGCGTTTCTATGGAAGAAAGTATCTACATGATTAGCACCTATTTTCCATGCGGCAGGTTGAAAAGCGAGAGAGGCTTTTACTTGCAAGAGGCATGTTTCTGTGATGCTAGGTTGCGGACTCAATCATTCACGAGGATTAACTGAGGGGCACTCAATGAGGTGTTGTCCTTATTCCTCAATAACCATGAGTCTCTCCACAACGTAGATCAGACTAATTTAGCATGCCCTCATCTATCGTACTAACTCCCCACCACAAAAAATGGGATATTTGAAGGGCTTGAAGATGGTCATGGCACCCTTGATATCCCCATGATAAACAAATGTAACTATTAAACTATAAAGTGCGAAATATTTAACTAAATAATAAATTCATGAGTTGGAATTAAATTAAAGGAAAGTGTGTCATTATGAAAAAAATCATATACAAAATAAAATAGAGAAAATAATCTCTAATTGGAAACACAAATGCACACACAAAACTAGGAGACAAAAGAAAAAATCAAGGAAACATGTAAATGAAATTTAGGAACAATTAAGGAAAGAAATTCTATATCAGCATTTAGAAAGGTTAAGAAAATAAAAGGGAAATTAGAAGAATTAAAGAAAGAAAGGCTAAAATCAACATTAGAAAGGTTAAGAAAGGGAAAAGGGAAATTGCATATATGCATATGAAAGGAAATCCATTGAAATGGAATAAAAATGAATTCAAAATAGAAATAAATAAATACGATTTTTCATTATAAAGAAAAACAAAAGAATCACAAAAAGGGGATATAAATAAATAAACAAGGTTTGGGAACACATGCAATGCTAGCCCTAATATTGGACGGATGAAATAATGTCGAAGTGAATTCGAAGGTGACTGTGGAGACTTTGGTTTATCAGTGTGTGAATGGGGTTGGGAGGCCCCTTAGAGAATATAAACACCCTGATCATGGTAAAGGTATTTCTTCTTGCAACCCCATTTCAACTCGGAGGTCTGTGGGGAAGGAGAGTACCCATTGGAATTGGTAGGGAGGTCAACCGGTGGAGCTCTTGTGATTAGGAATTGATCAACGTTCGTGGGAACTCGACGGAGATCGTGGTGCAGCATCCTCAGAAAGAGCTTGACACGAATATGCACAAGAAACTCAATTTTTTAATGCATCGTTAATTTGTTATTATAAATTCGTTTTTGAAGTGCATTTATTAAATATCAATGAATTAATATCTGCATTTTATTATAGATCTGATGTATATATGAAATTAATGAAATCTTAGTAATTCATTTTATTATAGATTAGTATTGTTTATATTATGGCTCAATAAAATTGGAATGGGTATTTAATTTTGTTGGTTTGTTGCGCAAACAATTGCAAAACAACAATTAAGTCACTTAAGCCTTCCAAAGTGGTAATCTTAAACAAGTCTACGCCTCCATCTTGTTTCATTTGTAAAAAAAACTAAAATGGAATTCATTACTAATATTTGTGATAAATTGTTTTGTCAGTTGTTTCTATAAACATCAAAATGTATGTAAATTATTCAGTGTATTCATTAAATTTGCATTCTGCACTAATAAAATCGTAAAGGATGCAAAGGAAAATAATAATGGTCAATCGTGATAATAATGAATATTTTTCTAACTTTTATCAATTTTATTAACAATCGTTTCAGTCTTAACAGTGTTGATTTGATTTCAGTCATCACAGTAGAGTCTAGACCATAGCTTGAAGACGCCTCAGTCGTTACCTCTTTTGATAGCTACTGTACAAAACTAAAAGAGAATTCATTACTAATATTTGTAATAATAACAGTTATTGTTTAATCAAGTTATATAATTATTTATTGTATTTATTAAATTTCCACTATTCTCTTATAAAATGTTAAGAGAAAATTTCCAATAGATATTTTAATCATAGTAAGTTACATATTTTAATTCCAAACGATATTTTAATCATTATAAGTTATTTGATTTAATTCCAAACGGATTTTTAATCATGGTAAGTTGTATAAATTAATTCCAAGAGAATTTTTTAATTATCGTAAGTCGCATAATTTATTTATTATTTATATTTATTAAACTTCAAGTATGCACTATTAACATGTTAATAACAAAGTTCCAAAGGATTGAGAGAGAGATAATAATGACAGTCCCGTCGGGATATTGATAATCCTTTAAATACGAACATTTTAGTGATTTTATTTAAGTGATGGAAGCGGTGCCATATTCAATTTCAAAGGATTGAAACGGTATTGGACGACTAAGGAGCTCCAAATTTTAAATAATAACAATTATTCCACAATATAATTCATTATTCAATTATTTATTAGCCTCACAAAACAACCCTATTCTATTTGATCCCAAAGACTGATTATTCTTATGAATGTGCAACTTCAAAATAACAAACAATTTCATTATTCATTATTTAGAAATCACATAAAAATTTATGTGGAGAGGCGCTTGGATTGAAATTGAAACGATGCATGCGTGAAATTGAAATCCAAAAATTCAATTGACCTGTTTAACCTATTAACAATTTCCATCCTGCAAAAGAATTACATTAGCAATGGCCCTTTCACTAGGTTGCCTAATGCTGCAATCTCATCCCACTGCCATCACTGTTGTGTTGGATCTGTCAGGCTGGTAAATTTCGGAGTTATTGGTGACATCTGAGAATGGAGAATCGACCTCTAGTCTTTATGTTTTAGATATTAAGCTCTTACAAATTCATGATAATCTCTGACAATAGAAAAATGACCCCCATTTCTATATATATGTATTATTTGTATTTCTGCCATATAAGAACGACAATTTCTGGAGGAAGAGAATTGACCCTTCATTTCTATGCATTGGCATATGCGATTTCCTTGAGTATTGTGAAAATTTTAAACCCATATTATTGTTGTGTTATAAATGGGAAGGTTACAATTATTAGTGTGTTAAAATTATTAAAGGTGTTTTAAAAAGGGGCATATGGTAATAACTCATAAATCATAAAACAAATATGTGTATTTTCCTTGTTTCTATACCTTGGGTTAATGGGGTGCTACACATGGTATCATAGCATGGTTCCAACTCCAGGACATTGGACTCATTGTTATTTAAGTTTTTTTTAATTACTATGTAGTGTTTGGAAACCGATGCATGACTTATTCACCCTGCAAACTCAGGAAGCATGGATGCTAGGGGAAGAATAGGAAGAAGAGGTAGAGGGGCTAGGGGACGTAGTGCACCACCTCCTTTGCATCCTTCACCTCCACGTTCTCCACCATCAGTGGAAGAACTGACCCATATACCTGCAGGTGAAGTAATGAATACGATGTGTTCATTCCAGTAGATGTCTGATGCATTAATTAGTTGACTAGACCGAGAGAATAGAGATCGCTCAGCACCTGCAAAAGGATTGCAACAACCACCGGAGGAAAGCGCTCAAGGGAACTTGAGAAAGTGAATTTTCCATAATTTTGAGGCACACCTGATGGCATTGCAGCTGAGGAATGGCTCGAGAACATGTCCATGTGCTTTACATTACGTCATTATACTTCAAACATGAAAGTGCGCATGGATATATTGAAACTTAAGGGGAGTGCATTGCTATGGTGGAAGACCTTGTTGCTGCAGGTTGGAATTGAAATAACAGAGTTCTCTTGGGAAATAATTGAAGAGCATTTTCGTGAACGTTACCTATCTGAAGAGTTTATTGACAAACAATTGAATGAATTCAATTCCTTGAGACAAGGAGGTCGATCAGTCCTAGAGTATGAATCTAAATTCATGGAAATATTGAGATATGATCCAGATTTGAGTACAAAGAATTTGTGAGTTAATAAATTTGTGTATGGACTTAACTTCAACATCAAGGAAAAAGTATGTATTTTAATTCCACGTACCTTCAAAGAAGCAGTGCAAAAATCTATCATAGCTAAGGAAGATCTTGTAGGAGGTGGGCAATCTTGACCACCTCGATATTCAAGAGCAGTGATACAAAGACCCAGAGTACAGTCAACTAGTGCTTTGTGATCAGCGACCAGATGTCGAGATTTACATAAGAGTCCCACAACAGGGAGTCAGAGACGTGCACCCGGTGGTCAGATACCACCATATATGCCACCAGCAATGCAATCACAATATCGTAGTGGAAATCCAGTAGTGCAACACCCCCAGTATAGTAGTGGATCTACTTTTACTCAATCGAGTCTTCAAAGGCAGGCCCCAAAAGGGAGGTGTTGGACTTGTGGAGAACCACATTTCCAGAGCGATTGTCCACAAGCCAAGCAATATTCTAGTCAGGGAAAGAGATAGACTACAGTTGGAGACTTGGGAAAGGAACACTAAATTCATGCCGCAGTCAACAACCGCCAAGAAGAACATCAATCCACCGTGCTAGAGACGATAGGTAAAATAAATGGTATGAACTTCTCTCTTTTAGTAGACCCAGGAGCAACTGAAAGTTTTATTTCTTATGAAGCATTGTCTAGATGTAAGATGATGTCAATCAAGCAAGATGATTTCAACGTAGTCGAAATGGCATCAGGTATTACTCAAAGAGTAGGAGAATTGGTCAAGGATTGTGAAGTAGACTTGTGCGTGTGCATTACAAGAGTATCCCTTTATGCTATGGCCTTAGGATCTTATGATGTTATCTTAGAGATGGACTGGTTAAAAACCCATTCAGCTGTGTTAGACTGTAAGGAGAAAAAAATAATGTTTATAGATGATTTCAGGCATAAGAGAATTCTAATAGGGACTCAAAGAAGTGTATCATTAAGGTTTATTTCAGCATTGCAATTGAAGAAAAATATGCGTAAGGGATGTGAGTTGTATGAAGTTGTAGTAATGAATAACAAGAAGTACATTGTCGATGTAAGTCAACATCCCATATTTTCCCAGTTCTATGATGTATTCCCTGAAGAATTACTAGGATTACCACCTAAGAGGGAGCTTGAGTTCACTATCGAACTTAAGCTAGGAACCGAACCTATATCTAGAGAACCCTATCTATGACAACACCAGAGTTACAAGAATTGCTGATACAACTCCAAGAGCTTTTAGATTTAGGTTTCATTCGCCCTAGTATATCACCTTGGGGAGAACCAGAGATATTCATGAAGAAGAAGGATGGTTCATGGAAACTTTGCATTGACTATCGTCAATTGAATAAAGAAACAATAAGGAATCAATATCCCTTACCAAGAATTGACAATCTATTTGATCAGATGAAATGGGCAACGATATTTTCAAAAATAGATCTAAGGTCGGGATATCATCAAATAAGAATTAGAGAAGAAGACGTACCAAAGACTACCTTTAAGACACGATATGGGCATTTTGAGTTTGCCGTAGTACCATTTGGGTTGACAAATGCACCTAGAGTTTTCATGAACTTGATGAACAGTGTACTCAGAGTGTACTTGGGTAAATTTGTGCAATTGCTTTTAGATGGTATCCTTATTTACTCAAGGACGCAAGAAGAGCATGAAGAGCATTTGAGACTTGTGTTTCAATGTTTGAGAGAGTGCAAGCTATAAGCTAAACTATCAAAGTGTTCCTTCTTCCAGTCAGAGATTCATTATTTAGGGCATGTTATAACTGGGGATGGAATTGTGGTGGATCTCACAAATATTGAGGCCATTCTTGATTTACTAACACCAACAAATGTGCACGAGGTGTGTAGTTTTATGGTATTAGCAGGGTATTATAGAATATTTGTAGAAGTATTCTCAAAAATTGTGAGCCCAATTATGGAGTTACAGAAGAAGAACAAGAAGTTCATATGGGAAGAACGATGTGAGGAGGCATTCGCAAAGCTTAAGCAGTTGTTGACGACAGCTCCAGTTCTTAAGGTACCAGATATGGATCAAGATTTCTTAGTGTGTACAGATGCATCGAAAGAAGGTCTAGGAGGATTTTTGATGCAAGAAGGTAGGGTGATAGCTTATTCTTCAAGGAAACTTAGACCTCATGAGGAGAGCTATGCAACTCATGATTTAGAGCTTGCTGCTGTAGTTTATGCTTTGCGTTTACGGAGACATTATCTGGTAGGAAGGAAATTTGAGTTGAAGATAGATCACCATGGGTTACAATATATTTTTACCCAAAGCGACCTCAAGGCTAGGCAAAGGAGGTGGTCTAAATTAATGATCGAATATGATTTTGAAATACCGTACATCAAGGGGACGATGAATAAGGTGGCATATGCTCTAAGTCGAAGGCCCCATATATTTTCCATAGTGCCCTTAGAGACAAATTTACAGGAAAAGATAGTGAAATTACAATTGGAAGATGAGTGGTATAGATAGGTTAAGACTGAGTTAGAAAATGAGGTAACGAAGATCCCAAAGTATGAAGGGTATGTGTTTGAGGAAGATGGACTATTGCGGTATAACAAGAGAATTTATGTACCGTCCAATGAAGAAGTTAGAGATTTGATCTTGTCATAGGCTCATAGGGATGTGTATATGGCTCATCCTAGGGTTAAGAATATGTATGCAAATTTGAAACCGTTATTTTATTGGAGTGGAATGAAGAAAGATGTAGTTAGCTTTGTGGAAAGGTTCCTAGAATGTCAATTGGTCAAGGCTAAGCATAGGCATCCAGCAGGATTAATACAACCACGTGTAATCTCAGAGTCAAAATGGGAAGTTATATCAATGGATTTTATAGTTGGGTTACTAATGACAGCAAGAAGACATGACTCTATTTTTGTAGTCGTAGATACTTTAAAGACTACCTATCAAGCACCAGAGATTGAAAAAGTATTTATAAATGAAGTTGTGAGGTTACATGGTGTACCCAGCAAGATAATTTCAGATAGAGGGTCAGTGTTTACTGGAATATTTTGGACAAGTTTCCAAGAAGCTTTGGGGACACAACTAAATTTTAGTACATCATATCACCCTAAGATGAATGGCCAGACAAAAAGGGTGAGCCAGAACTTGGAACACATGTTACGTATGTATGTGATGGATCAACAAAAGCGTTGGGAGGAATATCTACCATAGATTGAGTTTGCTTACAACAGTAGTTATCAAAGATCTATTAACATGGCACCGTTTGAATTTTTATATGGGAGGCCGTGTAGAACCTCATTGATTTGGGATCGTCTAGAAGATGGAGTCCTTGTAGGACCATAATTGATTCAAGAGATGGAAGAACAGATGGAAACTATTCATGCACGGTTAAAGCAAGCACAAGATAGATAAAAGATCTATGCAGATGCACATAGAAGCAATCGAAGTTATGAAGTAGGTGATAAAGTATTTCTACAGGTCATGCCACAAAAGAACTCAATTAAATTTGGGAAAGGAGATAAATTATCACCACGATTTGTAGGACCATTTGTGATACTCGAGAATTTCGGACCGGTTTCCTATCGTCTTTCATTGCCATCATCATTGAGTCGTATGCATAATGTTTTTCATGTTTCTATTTTACATCATTATATTTCAGTTCCTTCTCATGTTATAAATTTGAGTAACTTGCAGATATCGGGCGATGGGGTCTTGATGGCCGAACCAATCAGTATACTGGACCGACAAACTCGACAGCTTCAGCGTCTTTTAGTTGACCAAGTAAAAGTCCAGTGGGATAGTTATAGTTACAACTCAGCTACTTGGGAGGATGCATCCGAAATGCACCATCAGTTTCCTTACGTTTTTTGAAAACTTCAGGACAAAGTTTCTTGAAGAGGGGGTTGAGGGAATTTTGCCACAAATGACTCGGTTAAATTTTATAATTTGAAACAACATATATATATATACTTTGATTATGATGATGCATTTGGTTACTCACAGATAAATGGAATTTTATAATGCACCATTGTAGTGCCTTGTTTTGCCAGACCATTTCAGTGTTAAAAATATGTTATTGTTTGAGGGCATTTGAGTGCAAATGACCTCGTTTAATACTATAAATTAAAACGACTTATATATATATATATATATATATATATATATATTGATTGATTGTTATGTCACATTGGTTACTCGTGAATGAATGGATTTTTGTAGATCGATTTATATGATGCAATATTATTGATTTTATAATGCATGAATGAAAGATATAAGTAATTTTTGTTACTTACAATATATTGGTAGATGCTTTAAAAAAAATTCAGTGTGATGAAGGCCCAAATGCGCAATGATACAAGGTGGTGTCAATGCCGCATGAATTCCAGTTTGAGTATAGATATGATATCAAGTGATGTAATTTATTTAATTGATATTTCGATTAATTGTATAGTACAATTAATGCACATGGATTTCACAATCAATCCACAAAAGGTTGATGGAGTTGTATGGAAGAAAGTACCTACATGATTAGCACCTATTTACCATGCGGCAAGTTGAAAAGCAATAGAGGATTTTACTTGCAAGAGGCATGTTGCCGTGAGGGTAGGTCATGGACTCGGTCACTCATGAGGATTAACTGAGGGGTGCGCAATGAGGGTTTGGCCTTATTCCTCAGTAACCGTGAGTCTCTCCACAACGTAGATCGGACTAAGTTAACATGGTCTCATCCATGAACATGGTCATGGCACCCTTGATATCACCATGATAAACGAATTTAATTATTAAACTATAAAGTGGGAAATATTTAACTGGATAATAAACTCGTGAGTTGGAATTGCAAACACAAATGCATACACAAAACTAGGAGACAAAAGCAAAAATCAAGAAAGCATGTAAACACAAATGCATACACAAAACTAGGAGACAAAAGAAAAAATCAAGGAAGCATGTAAATGAAATTTAGGATCAATTAAGGAAAGAAATTCTAAATCAGAAATTAGAAAGGTTAAGAAAAGAAAAGGGGAAATTAGAAGAATTAAGGAAATAAATGCTAAAATCAACATTAAAAAGGTTAACAAAGGGAAAAGGGAAATTGCATATATGCATATGAAAGGAAATCCATTGAAATGGAATAAAAAAGAATTCAAAACAGATATAAATAAATATGATTTTTCATTATAAAGAAAAACAAAAGAATCTCAAAAAAGGGATATAAATAAATGAAGGAGGTTTGGGCACACACACAATGCTAGCCCTAATATTGGATGGATGAAATAATGTCGAAGTGAATTCGAAGGTGACTATAGAGAGTTTGGTTTATCAATGTGTGAACGGCGTTGGGAGACCCCTTAGAGAATCTACACACCATGATCGTGCTAAAGGCATTTCTTTCTGCAACCCCATTTCAGCGTGGGGGTCCTTATGCAAAGAGAGTACCCATTGGAATTGGTAATGAGGTCAACTAGTGGATCTCTTGTGATTGAGAATCAATCAACGTTCGTGGGAACCCGACGGAGATCGTAGTGCGGCATCCTTGGAAAGAGCTTGGCACGAATCTGCACAAGAAGCTCAAGTTTGTATGCATTGTCAATTTTTATTATAAATTCATTGTTGAAATGCATTTATTAAAGATCAATGAATTAGTAAATACATTTTATTATAGATCTCATGTATATATGAAATTAATGAAATCTTAGTAATGCATTTTATTATAGATTAGTACTATTTATATTGCATCTCAATAAAATTGGAAAGGGTATTTAATTTTGTTGGTTTGTTGCGCAAACAATTGCAAAACAACAATTAAGGCACTTAAGACTTTCGGAGTGATAATATTAAGCAGCTTTATGCCTCCATACTGCTTCTTTTTCCGGCTGCTGTAAAAAAAAACTAAAATGAAATTCATTACTAATATTTGTGATAAATGTTTTGTCAATTGTTTCTATAAACATCAAAATGTATGTAAATTATTCAGTCTATTCATTAAATTTCCATTCTACACTAATAAGATCGTAAGGGATGCAGAGGCAAATAATAATGGTTGATCATGATATAATGAATCTTTTTCTAACTTTTATCAATTGTATTAACAATTGTTTCAGTCTTAACAGTGTTGATTTGATTTCAGTCATCACGGTAGAGTCTAGACCATAGCTTGAATACGCTTCAGTCGCTACCTCTTTTGATAGCTATTGTACAAAACTAAAAGAGAATTCATTACTAATATTTGTAATAATAACAATTATTGTTTAATTGAGTTAAATAACTATTTATTGTACTTATTAAATTTCCACGATGCCCTTATAAAATGTTAATGGAAATTCTCCAATGGATATTTTAATCATAGTAAGTTATATATTTTAATTCCAAAAGATATTTTAATCATTATAAATTGTTTAATTTAAATCCAAAGGAATTTTAATCATGGTAAGTTGTATAAATTAATTCCAAGAGATTTTTTAATTATTGTATGTTGTATAATTTATTTATTATTTATATTCATTGAACTTCCAATATACACTATTAACATGTTAATAACAAAGTCCCAAAGGATTGATTTAAGTGATGGAAGCAGTTCCATATTCAATTGCAAAGGATTGAAACGGTACCGAACGACTCAGAAGCTCCAAACCTAGAATAATAACAATTGTTCCAGAATATAATTCAATATTCAATTATTTATTAGTGTCACAAAATAACCCTATTCTATTTGATCCCAAAGACTGATTATTCTTATGAATGTGCAACTTCAAAATAACAAACAGTTTCATTATTTATTATTTAGAAATCACATAAAAAATTCTATGGAGAGATGCTTGGATTGAAATTGAAACGATGCATGCGTGAACCTGAAATCCAACGATTGAGTTAACTCATTTAACCTACTAACAATTTCCAACCTGGAAAAAGATTTACATCAGAAATGGACCTTTCACTAGGTTGTCTAATGTTGCGATCTCATCCCACTGACCATCACTGAGGTGTTGGATCTGTTAGGATGGTAAATTTCAGAGTTATATGGGAATGGAGAATCGACCTCTAGTCTTTATACTTTAGATATTAATCTCTTACATAGCCACGATAATATCTCACAGTATAAAATTGACTCCCATCTCTCTCTATATGTATTATTTGTATTTGTGCCATACAAGAATGACAATTTCTAGAGGAAGAGAATTGACCCTTGATTTTTATGTATTGGGATATGCGATTTCCTTGAGTATTGTGAAAATTTTATCGTGTATCCATACTATTGTTGTGTTATAAATGGGAAGGTTACAATTATTAGTGTGTTAAAATTATTAAAGGTCTTTTAAAAAGGGGCATATGGTAATAACTTATAAATCATAAAAAAAAAATATGTGTATTTTCCTTGTTTCTCCTTGGGTTAATGGGGTGTTACACAACTAACTCTTGCATGAGGTGCGAGTCTCTACTTATTACAAGTTTTCAAAAGACATTTTCCTATAATATCTACGATAGTGGTCTAGATATTTAATTACTTTATGATCTCCACTATCTGAAAAGAACGAGAGACTTGTAGTCTCATAAAAGGATCTTCGATCTTCATTCCCCTTTTATGCAGAAAATTGTAATTGTCCTCACTTACGGTTAGCTCCATAGAGAATGTGATTAGTTGGTTTTCTCCACTAACCTCCATTTAACCACATAGTATACTAAACCACTTGTTAGCTCATTAAAAAGTGCAATAAGCAGGGAAATATCATCATATTCCAACATTACTTAGAAATCGACTACAATCATAGCTTAGCCTACAAAAAAGGGTGATCTTATATTCAGTTGTTGCTCCATAAAATTAGAAAAGGGATCCAATCGTTGTAATTAATAGCTATATTGTGGCCCTATCATCTCCCTCGAACTTGAATATGTTACACATCCTTGTGTAACCCATCCCCTTGGCCTGGTGGATTCTTCTATTGTTCAATAGATTCTCTAATGTCCCATGCAACAATCCTGGGTAATCTTGTGTGCTGGTAATATCCCATGCTATGTTCTTCTTTGTCCCAATTTATCCTTTCTTCTTCATCATCCATGTTTTCCTTGATTTTCAAGGGAAGGAAAAATGGTGAGTTCATTTCCATTTCAGTTTATTTCTCTATAAAGATTCCATGTACATACTTGCACTGAACAAAGTGACATCCAACCTCTTTGGAGAGTGTGGCTCTCTCTTCTTTAAGTCTATTGAAAATAGTTTCCACCTATCCCTTATGGCTCCCTCTACATCCTCAAGGGGACTTTAAATGGTTGTCAAAGTGTTCAATAGTCTCCTGTTGCTTCTCCTCAAGGATGGGAAATTAAGTCATCATGAGCTGCTAAAGCATCATGATTGTCGATCATTATTCCTAGGTGAGATGCTTCCTATCTAACCCACAATGCATTCACCCATTTTTATGACTAATATAAGTGGCCATCCTGTGCTCTTTCTATTTCATGGTTCATCCAGGAACAAAGTTCTCTCAACTGGAAATCATCAATGTAGATGTTAGGTGACCAGTTATACGAATGAGGCACAACCAAGTTATGAAGGTATAATTCACACAGGTGATCTTTTCAAGGCATGTTTTATCTAACGAAGCATCCACAAAATATTTTGGGTTAGGGAATTCCAAAGGAAAATTATTATTCAACCTTTGAAGTTGAGACCGACACCACTTCTCTCTGAGATATACAGTATAAATTCTGGAAGGGGGCCTATAACCCACAATTTCTTCATATAGTTTGGTAGTTTGTTCCAGGGTAGTCTCCAACTTCAGTATCTGTTCATATTTTTCTGCTAGCCTTTCTTGAACCTTCTCCAATTCTTCCTATAATGCATGATTTTGCTACTCTAAGCATTTTTGTTGGTATGCATGTTTCATCTTCAAAATCTAAATTTTCTCATGAGTAATGGGGGTCTCTAAAACCTTGCCACTCACCTTTGTGGACATAGGGGAATGTGTTGCAATCTTTAGAGTTGTCGATTCTTCTTTAACCCTAGATAGTTTTGATAATGTATCTGCCATATGAGGTTCATGTTTCTCTGGCGTTACTTCTTTCTTTTATGTATTACCTTTGACTAGTGTATTATATTTTGCAGAATTGGAAGGTCATTCTTCTTACATCTCATAATCTTCTCGGTCTCCTAGGTATAGAGGTGATTTCCTAGAATCCTCTTCATTTTCTGTCTTCTCTCCATATTCCTTCTCTTTCTCCTCCCTAATTTTTGCTTCCTTCTTATGTCATCTACTCTGTCGTTTGAACTCATAAGAATTAGAGGATTATACTAGTTTTTTATGAACATAGCCTTCCTTAGAATTATTTATCTTAACCAGGTTGTTAGCTTCAATATTGTTGTCGTCTATTTCCAACTCAATTTTCCTTTTGTCCCCCGATTGAGTGTACAACCTCTTCTTTGAGTATAAACCCTTGTTTTTTTGTCCTGCAACAGGGTTTGATTTTGAACCTGGAGTTCCCCTCATTCTTTGGACATCGTCAGTAGAAATTTGTATAAATTCTTCCCAGGAAAGCTTAGAAAATATAGGCTGACAGTTCCTTGCATACGATCAACTTAATCAAACCATTATGCACCAGGGCACTCATATTTCCCTTGTAACACCTTCTGACTCATCTCCCACATAGACTATAGTAAGTAAAAATGAATGTTGATGTTGTTGTTTGGTTTTATGTGACCTCGATTTCTCAAAAGGTCCATCATTCTGAAGTGAAATGTGAGTCAATAATTGAGTATCCTAGTATAGGTGATGTATTTCAAAATGATAGTTTTGATTTCATACCAAGGTCTTGGTATCGTTTCCCTTTTAACATCATTTGTATCTTATTCATACCTCTCTCCTTCTACAAAGAAATTATTTTTGGATTTTATAGAACTCTCTTTATCATCCTTTCCCTAGTATAATCCTTGCAGAATACCAACTATGCTGATAACTTTTCTTCATTTACATGAATATGAAGCCCTTTTACTCCTGTCACATACTCTTCCTCCTTAATGTGTTTGAGGTTCTTATAAAACCCCAGGGCTACATCCAATTCATAGCCATTTAGAATAGTGATAAAATTCGTCCACCCTGTTGTGCGGAGGATTGTTAAAACCTCTGGGTTATCATATATGGGGGAAGGATCCACTGGTTCACTCTTTTTAAAACCAGCAGTCATTTTAGAGACATCATGTTTGAATTACCTTGAACAAATAACGGAATGATGAACTGAGGGTAACTTACTTGTGTCTTTGACTAGATCAAACACTTGATTTCCTTGATTTGTTTCTTGGATGTCTGCATATGCCCCTGTGTTCTCTGCACCCTCTTTGTTCTCTACTACTGACTTTATTTCAAAAGAATGCAATCCAAAAACAGTCATTAAAACTCATGCAACTATCTTTGTTCTTCCTCATTGTAACGCCCCATATTTTAACTAGGCATGTTTATCAGTCAGACATATTGCATTGTATTTATCTATTATCTATTGGACTCAGCGAGATTGAATAAACTATGTTTTCGCCATGTTAGACCTGATTATAGGTTTATGATGTTACTATGCTTATGTTGATACTATGATTATGATGTTATGATTATGTTTATGCGATTACTATGTTGTAGTTATTATGAGATTCATTTATTTCATAACGAAAATGTATGTTTAATGGTCGTCCTTGATGAAATGTGATATATATGATGTGATACATGGATACCAACCCATGATGTGATCTATTCAATGATTTTACGTGATGAAAGGAAATGATAGTTATAAATGTATGTTTTCTAAGTACTAATCCGCAGGACATAGGAGCTATGTAATAGTTAGATACTTGATATGAATTGTGGTGTAGTACATATTTTGCAGAGATCTTTAATCACCAAAGTGATGATACGATGACACATTCCAATAATATCGATAGCAACAGAGTATGGTTTTGATAAGGTATAGACCCAGGATATTGAGAGGGATGGATGTATGTTCCACCCTATGTTTCTATAATACCTGAGGTCATGGGAGGTTCATGCTGAGACATGCTCCCCAATTTGTTGTGATGACGACGGTCAGATTCTTGCTAGGAGAGGCTAAGTCCGCCAGTTAGCTGACTCTACCACTCTCAGGTTCTATGTGGTCAGGTCAATATAGCTGGAATCCACTTTTTGACTAGCATAGGAAGGATAGGGAGGATGCATACGTAGATTAGGATGGGAGGATATGTTAGTTAGTGTTGTTGAGGGTTAGGTATTCTTTGATCTTTAGTTAGTGGTAGTAGGTAGTGTTCCTTAATTTTGATTGATTAAACTTATATAAACATAAAGATAAGGATATGAATCTTAAAGGGTTAACTGTTAAAATAACTGAAGATGCTAAAATAATTATGTTATATTTATGTGTGTTCTAATTGCATGAATGGTTATTATTATTTATCAGGTATGCATAGGAGAGATGATGTTTTCTTACAGTACATTTCTAGCTTGTGCATACGATGGTCACACATACACACTTTGCACATGTATGCTTGTATCGATATACAAATACGTAACATGTTGAATAATCGTATAAGTTGTACTAGGAAAATATGTTTTTTTCCCAAAGAAAAAAAGATGAATGTAGTAGGAAACTATGTTAATTACGCATTGATCAAATTCAGATAATGAATGTTTAGTTGTCGTATATGTGTAGAATAAGTCCATTAAGTTATTCACTAATTGCATGTAAACATTGTAATAAGAAATTAACAGAACTGTTGTCAATATGAAGTATCGTTGATAAACATTAACTTTTGAAAGTTGTATTATTGAACTATTAATCATGATTAATTAAACCATGAAATGTACCTTGATTATTAATAAAAGTGTACTAGATTAATGCTAGGGTACACTTAGCAATTAAACAAATAAATATTGATATTATTATTTGCCTTCAATTATTATTATTATTATTATTATTATAAGTAGTAGTTGATATTATTACTATTATTATGTCTCTGATAGGGGATATATATGATTAGCGTATGTAGATTAATTCAGGAGGTAGGTTCAAATTTTTGGGTTTTTAAATGTTTTTGCTATAGTTTGGAAAAAAAAATTGACATTTTTTGAATTTTGATTTAACTTGGCTCTTATTCGTTCTGTGTAGGTGACGTTAGCATGGGATTTTGTGTCCCAAGACCCGGCGGCGAACTAATGTAAGAAAACATTGTGATAATTATTATTCCATGCAGGGAATTATGTATTAGACAGAGTTTTAACATTCATGCCATCTTATTTGTAGTTTTTTATGCTATTGTTTTACAAGTAAATTAAACCATTTTCTTATGTTTTTTTCATCCACCCTCTTACTATGGATTTACCTTCATGTGACAATACACACAGACAATACACGCAGAAACCTGCTCACTTTGGCAACGCCTGACAATTTTTTGGTACATGCACTCGAGATGCATGCAATCCATTACTCTACCAAGGATTTTGTAACTCATGTCCAGCTGCATGCAATCAATGTGCATGCAACACTCCACCTGGTTAAGGCCATGGCAGCACCAGTGAAGCTCCCTTTCTTCATTTTTTATTTCCTCTATGCAATATAGAACACTTATAGTGATGCATATGTTAATGGAAACGAAAACGGGATTTACCACAATGATTGAAATCGTGCTCAATGTCGCTGCTTTTGGTATTAAGAAGAAATTGAATACAATCTTCACTAGATTTCAGGAGGTTTAACTGCATAACCTAGAACCAAACCGAGGTCATAATAGTGAAGCATAAAAAAGAAGTAACAGCTAACCAGATCTCAAAAGGTAGAGACACCATGAGGTTCATTGTAAATCAGGTATAAACGAGACCAATGAAACTTCCCTTTTGCCTATATTAGCTTAAGACCCTATATCCCACACCAAATAACTACGGAGTGATCCTTAATTCCTTAAATTGAAAGTGAACTTCTTCTGTAATTCTGGTACAGCAATAGGTATTTCGGTTAGAGATCGCGGTATGCATAAATAAATAGGAGACAGATCAACTGCTCCTGTATGGTTACATAATATGAACCTGTGGTATATCTCATGGACGGTTATGACTCCAGCGAATTAATTTACTTTATGTATGCAGGTCACAGATTCCTCAGGCAGTTGATGCATGATATTCATTGAAAGTGAATGGTAAGCAGTGGCAAATTTCAGAGAGGGTGTAGCAAGCGACGTAATGCTCAGTGTAATTTCCATCCCTTTCCCATTTTTAGAAACTCACATGATTCAAAAATCCTATATATAATTATATATAAGTAGGGTTTGCAAATGCCAAATTAAATCATACCATTTCTCTTTGTGTCATTTTTTCCCTCTATTAGCACAACTCTAAAATGAATATTCTAACCAGGTTTTGTTACCGTTGATTTTTGCATCGTAGAGATTTCTGAGCTTGAACGTGGGTATATATATATATATATATATATATAAACAAGTACCTGTTTTCACTAAATAATGAATATTACTGTCTTCGCAGCATTATTCATACCAAAGTGAGCAAATACCAGGATATAGTGTTGCTCGATACAAAACCATTCGGTAAGGTAAATATAGGAAGTACACTATCAAGAAATATATAAAATAAAGATTGTGAACTATCTTTTCTTTGAACGTCAATAAACCTTTCTTGCTCTTGCTGACAGGCGCTGCAAAGCGCAAAAGTGGACGAGTTTAACTATCACAAATTACTAGTGTGGACAAGCTTTTCTATCACAAATTACTAATACATCAGGCGTTAGTCTGTCACCTAAAGTAAGTAATTAAGTAATTTGTTATTGTCAACAAGGAAATTTATTCTCTTGTCCAATGATGCGATCCTTTTCCTGACATCCAATGATGGTTGCTGTCAATGATGGTTAAGCTGGAAATAAAAGAAAAAATTTTGAAATATAGTTTCAACAATATTTTTATTCTTTTCACTGTAAATTAATTTTTTTTATCTTAAAATTAGACTCTACAGGGTTCATAGGGGCATCTAAGTTTGCATTTCTTTGACTAGGACTTCTACATATGTCTCCTTCGCTAGGTTCTCATATTGGGACAATTAAATGTACAAGATGTCCAATGGCAGTTCCACTATCTTGTCGGTTTCTAGTGCTTTTAGCTCTCTGCGAAAGTCATCAGAATGTGAATCTGTCATGATCTCTTGCACCTCAATAAACACAGATGTGGTAAAATGTGGTATGGAGGGAATATAAAAAACCCTCTTGGTTGCAGATATTCTATAGGATATTTTTAGGTACCTTGCCTCTTTCGACCACATTATCCTACGACTTGTAGTTGGAGAGACTGTTGCAGTTTCAATATTGATGACTTCGTCTGCCCACTTTGTTGGACTAAAGAAAATTAATGTTTAAAGGTGGAATTTTCATAAAACTGTCATTAAAAAATTATGATAAAATCCATTAGAAAAAGTAACACCAATAAGAACCCCAGTCTCTTAAAGTTGAAGTTTCTACCTTACTTGATTCATGGAAGACATTTTTTTGCATCATATCTTATGAATATTATTAATGAATGAGACATTCATCCTATTCATTCAATATTTTCTATTACGACAAATAAAAGAGAAAGTGAGTTTGAGCCTTAGGTTTTTGGAATTAAGATGGTAAATAAAAACCCAGTGTGAACGATAATCATGAGCACTGGTATACAATGCCTAGCGTTTTGTCTAAACTTTTTATTCTTTTTATAAAATCTAAGGAACAAAAATATAGTGCGAGATATTTTGTAGAATTACTCTTATTTTGTAGAATTACTCTTTTATCGTTTTACAATTATAACCTAAAATATAAGGAACAAATATAGTTTTACAATTATAACCTAAAATCTAAGGAACAAATATAGTTTTACAATTATCATTTTATTCTTTTTATAAAATCTAAGAAACAAAAAGATAGTGCGGGATATTTTGTAAATTTACTCTTTTATTGTTTTACAATTATAACCTCAACTTATTTCATAAGATCTTTAAATCTGTCATTTTGGGCGAGTGCATGACAGTGACATTCATACTACTTGCCTAGTGGACACTACAGAATGATCACTATAATGACAAGGATATGTAAGCGTTGGACAGACTTTCTATGGCATATAGCTCTCATATTAGGTTATCCATTGATCCACTAAATCCAAAATGAGGAAGATTTTCTACAATTTGTATTTATCTTTAAACTTTCCAAATTATGTTAATGTATGGAGATGCATTTCATGAAAATTGTGTTGATATGTATCATCAAATATATGTAAACGCACTATATAAAAGTGTGAAACGTACACAACATGGTAGCATAAATACTCACCATATTGCTTCACATTCAGGTGATAACTTTCACATTAATTTCATCTAATTTCACCATATTGCTTCACATTCAAGTGATAATTTTCACATTCATGTCATATAATTTTGATTGCAAAATTACAGTTTTAAACAATCTACAATCTCAACTTTCAAAAGCTATAAACTTGAATTCAATCAATTTTACATTTTTACATAATTAAATTTATTTGAAATTATAAATACAATTTTATTTGAATTTTTTTATCAAAAGTCATATACAACATGGTAACCATAGGTCATCATGTGAAAGAAACAATACAATAGACAACATACAAAAAAAGGTTTGAAATTGGATTTAAAGTTGTTTGCAAGATATGTTATTGATTTTTGCCACAAATACCTTGTTGTGAACAGAGAAGCGTTCTGCAGTTCTCGCCTTGAGCTCATTATCAATGATGTGAGGAAGTAAATTTGTAATGCTTCATTTTCTCAAACTATAATTTATATTTCTTAGGTTCTTGCTAAAGTTTAAAGCTTTAATCCAAATTCTTCGACGCAAGGCTGAGGTCGAGAACATAGATTCAACATCATAATAGGATCCCTCTTGGATCCTATGGAAGGGGGTCCTTGTTATCAAACGTAAACAAAATACTTCTATGAGATTGTTCTAAAGCCAAAGCTAATCCATAGAGGAGTGTTCGATGATCAGTTATAACATCACAATAAAAGCACTCAAATTATTATAGAAACTATTTCTTGACATTTGTCTTTTGATGGGTCACGACGTGCATCAATTAACAAGATAAAGAATAAGTTGATAATAATAAGGTATGCTTCTCCTAGTACTTCAGTTCGAGGCTTGAGTTTCATAGACAGTTCTATTCATTTAGTTTAAAGTTCTTAAAAATATCAAGTTAGAGGAGCAGTTGATCTCACTCACTGAAGTTTTTGAAATCGGAGTTGCCCGGCCAATAGTGTCATAGAAGGTGAAATTTGTTAGAATTCGACATAGCTAGTGCTGAGAAGCTTCTTGATTTTGACAGTTTTTCTTTTAAATTTAAAATCAAATCCGTGAAATCGCCTTCAAATTTCTGGAGAAAAAAAATCAATATAAATATCTAGAAGCTTAGGGAGAATGTTTGCATGAAAGAGATTCCATCCAAATTTAACAAGAATTATTTTCTAAGCTTTGCTTAATCTATCAGCATCTGCCATGATTGTTCCAATTAGATAATTCTTAATTCAACTACTGATATCCCTCTGGATGGATTGTGACAAGTTGGACCCGCGAGCATCTTAACGCACGCAGAGGTATTTTTTTTTAACTGAAACTATAAAAAGGTTTGGTATTAAACAGCCTGTGCATAGCCATACATTACAAAAAAACTGCATCTGAGTAGTTCTTGCTGATCTGAAATAGAAAAGGCAAAACTAAGCCAAAGAATTGACCTTAATATGCCGAACATAGTTCTTACATAACTATTAAAGACAAAGGTAGTATATACCCGAATAAACTGTTGATTAAGAAGTAAACAAAAAAACATAAGCTGATTATCAAACTCATTAAGGGTTGCCTAGATGCCCCAAGGGCTGAGTAACCGATTCCTTCTCCATGTGCTAAGCTACCCCTGGAGGGTTTTCATTTGCTTAACTTCCTTGATTCATTTGAACTAGACGTTGGAGGTCCTCCTGAATGCGATCCACTTTCCCCATTGTTATAGCGGATTTCACCACTCTAGGTGAATCACACTTTGTATGGCCTTCCCCTGTCCCGCTGCAGACTCTTTAGACCCCATGGACCATATTTTACCCTTTGATGTTACCTAGATCATCCCTAAAAACTATATAAAAGATGATATACGCGGCTTTTTCCCCAATAACCGCATACATACACGGGTTTGACTCCTATAACCGCGTACATCGGGATGTGTGCATAAGTCCAAATCATTTTGGAGTTTTCCTTGACTTGGATCCAACTCATTCGACTCCTGGCCTTCCATATGCCTTGAGATCGCTCGAATTTGACCCTTCATTATCCCTTGTGAAGCTATATAAGGAACCTCTTGGTACATTGAAGGCATATAGAGAGATTGAAGCAACGAAACTATAGTCCATTGTTGCCAGAACTATACTTGAGTTTGCATCCCTTTGTCCCTTTGGAGCACTGTTTTGTTCTTCCCAAGCTTGCCTTTGCTAGTGAGCTTGCTATCGAGAGATGGAGGATTGAGGTGGTGGAGGCCCAAGTGGGGGATTCAGTTTCTCCGATTCACAGACGTGCCGTCAGAGGTTGTATCTATCTTGTAATCTCTGATTTATATTAATAAGAACTATCTTTCCTTGTCCAATGATGTGTATTTGATTGAATATTGTATCCATTGGAATATGTCAAATGCATTTACATTATTGATTATATATGCTAGAATAGATCTAACACCATGATATATAGTATGCTTGTATTGTTTACTTGTTGTTGAGGAAGTATTATATCAATTCAAGCTGAATATTGGAAAGCTCAGCGAGGATCTACTTCAACCGTCCGGAATAAGGTACGAGGTCTGATCCTTTAGTGTTAGACATTTTATTTCTATTGCATATTGGGAAAGATTGATTTCTGGAGTCAAGTCTGTCTGTTGTGGTACCCCAAGCCATAGGAATTTCTCTCCGTAACACCCATGATTTCCTTTAAATTCATCTTAGTATCATCAATCATGGCATCATGGTTGCTAATCTGATAGGATGTGTAACCAACCACATCAACAAGATTTTTAATTTTTTTAGTTGTCTCTCTACTGTCCATGATTCCAATGGCCACCATTTCATAAAGACGCCTTAGGTTTGCCTTTAGGTCTGCAAGACCTGCGTTTTCACCTGCATGGTCCATTATTTCGTGGCTAGAATTGGGGTTAGCGAGATTAAGGCTAGAAAAACTGTAGAGGAAATCCCTATCAGAACCTGTAAACTTGTGATCCTGCCCAAAGCATATAAAACTAAGACTAAAAGGAAGATTACCGAAAGCTGAGATGAGAGTAGTAATTTATTGCTGAAGAATGTCGCAATTCTTCCTGCTACGGCAAGAGAGAGTTCCAAACGCTCCTTCCTTCCACCTAGAACAGTTGCACCCAAATATCAAAGTGTTGCCTCCAAGGAGAAAATGCCCGTCTGTGAGAGCACTGGACACAGAGCCTAAGACTGAACACCGCGAAGGACCAGCAGCTCGCGAAGAACAGATGCAGTTCAAAAACGCAGTGAAAGCTAGCCTTTCCTTAATGAAGGCCCTAATCAGAGGCAAGGAATCCCAAGGGATCCCCTGAGCATAGCCTTATCAACACCTGAGAATATAGGGAGCAAAGCTTTTTCCAGAAAGATTGCAAAGAAATGAGAAAGGTTGAAAGGTTTGGGCTAACATAAGGAGAGGGGGGGTGAACGAAACTTTGGAATGAAGCCATTGCATAGAGAATGATGAGACCTGCAGCGTGCGTTCTGAATGAGCCATTACTCCGAAGGGGATGGTTCATTAAGGCGAGCAGGATCGAGAACGAGCTGGAGGTGAGTGGAGACCACGCGTTGCCAAGGCAAGGTGCATGTATAAAACCATAGACTATGACCATTGTTCCAACAAGAAGTGAGGTGGGTGGGTTAGTAGGGGGGGATGTGACCATAGAAACATTAGGGTATGGGTTTGAGGCTTATGCCTAAGCCATTTAGACAAAAGTGACCTTGGGGAAAGGAGGCCCCAATGTTAGCCAAGGCATCTGCAGAGGCATTATTTGCTCGAAGAATGTGATAAAACTCATAATTGTCCGAAAGGAGAGGAGTGATTGTGTCATATAGCCTTCTGCACTTGATGGAACCTATGTTGTATCCATTGATCATTTTGTATATGACTTGCCTTGAGTCACCAAATATTGCTATCCTATAGGAATCTATGGTGTCCAAAAGTTCTAGACCCTGCAAGAGAGCCATCCACTCAGATTCATTGTTCGTCTTGTGGCCCACAACCCCAAGCAAAGGTTTTTTCAGTTTGTCCTCCAAGATCCAATAAGATCCCCCCCCCCCCCCCCCCCCCCCCCCCCCCCCCCCCCCCC
>LPNX010424800.1:33185-69921 GCA_001517045.1 Pseudotsuga menziesii
CCTCCTCTATTTGTTTTTTCTTCAATTTTCTCGCATATTAACCATACTTCATAGAAAATGATCAAATCAAATCAAATGTGTGATTGAACAGATGTGGTGCCTTCCTACACTTGTCACATTATGTCCTTCACCGACACGTGGGATGGGTTATGGTTCTGGCATCTTCTTTATCTTAATTTTTCTTTTCTTTCTGTTTTAATTGAAACTTTGCAGTCACTAAGACCTTTAAAATTATATAATGGAAAATGTAGTTAGTTAGCATAGAGGCTCATCAACCAAAGCCGGACACAACGTATGCATTCTCTTTGGGAATGTAAAGCGTCTGGCTTACTAATGAAACTGCAATACTCAATTAGCTTGACTGCTCTTTTCATGAGGACGGATCGATCGTTACGCATCGAGCTGCAAAATACTCCAATTCTTTCTTTTTCGATTATCATGGATTATAATATCTCCACTGAATTGTACAAGTGGGTCTACCCTTTTACCAAAATGATAGAACTAGACTTAGTTTATCTACTAGAGCCTTTCTTAGCATCCTTATATTTCATTATATAAAGTTATACTGAACACCGAACAAAAAAATCCCAAAGCTAAGGTTATATTTACAATTGATTTAGAGTCAACAAATGACTCCACAGCTCATGCAAAGGTGGTAGTAATTGGATATCTAGATGTAATAGATCCAACAAAAAAATATAGTCTCTATTTTTATTATGATTACAATGTTTAATAGATAATATAGTGTTTACAATTATAATTGTTATTTATAATTTGCATAGCATATATATAGCATTGTTACTACCCCTTGTTAAAAAATGGTTTGTTTATATGTACTGACAATAGTATACTACCCTAATGTAGTGCATTAACTCTAGGTAATTATTATCACTACGGATTTGTGTCTAAAGATAATGAAACACATTAAATGTCTATCACTTTGTAGACCACGCCTTAGAACAACTTTGAAATCTGATCAAGAAAAGAAGGATGATTCAGGGTTGCGAAGTGCTTGTTGGCGGCACCTTCAAAAAAATTTACTTCTGACAAATTCGATCGAATATTTCCAACCTCCAAACCTGCAAGGTTATTAAGTGCTCTATTAACTATTTTACATGAACAAAACCGAAATAATTCATGGCTTTTGTGGTGTGATGTTTCCTACTTTTGAAAGATGCATAATGCTAAGTGGTGGTTTACAAGCGTCTTGAAAATTCAACCTCTACCAAATTTCATCTACACGCATCTTTAAAAAGTTCACTGCTACTAAATTTCATAGAAATTTTCCCACAAAATCCAACCTGCAATTCTTATAAAGAGAGGCTAGCGAAAATACATGATATGTTTTGTTCACTCCTCATGTCTGTTGATAAAGACAGAATCCCAAATCAACAAGATAAATTTATCAAGACTTGGCCATTTCTGAAATAGCCAACCACCCATCAGGGTACACCTAGGTGAATTTTTGTGTATAAGCTATTAGACAAAATTTTCTAGTGTTCCTTACCTTGCGAGATCATTATTTCCGTATATTTCTTCTTAACACTCAACCAATCTAACCCAGGGATGAAGATTGTCTCTTTCCATCGACTATTCATTCAATAAATTAATTTTGGGAATGGTTTTTTCTAAATACAGTAAAATGCAGTATACTATCTGAGTTTTAGTGTGTATCTTCCAATTTTTCAGTGTAACAAGAACTGTCTAGAAGAGAAACACTGACCCGCAAGTGTTGGATATCTCATATAACACATTTTGCTATAAAAAAATTTGAAATCTTATGTATATATCAAGCGTGTCTGTATATCTCTTCTGCATTTTAAAATTTTGATATGGGCTCGATCAAGTGTGTCTGTATATACCTTCTAAAGAAGTGTTTGAAATCTCATATCGATAGTGCTCTAAAGCATCGTGTTACTCTTTGCACAACTTGCACGCTTGCGGCCAATATGTATTTTATGTTTCAAATCGTCAATGATCAGAGATTATATCATCCATTCTAATATCGTGGCGTAACTTGCACGCTCGTTTCCAATATGTATTTTCTGTTTCAAATTGTCAATGATCAAAGCTTATATCATCCATTCTAAATATTGTGTGTTTCTTTCTAGGGTTGACATCCTGATTATTAATTGTACATACACAATCTCTAATCATCTAGTGAAGCTTCTTCAATCTTTCACCAAGGAATGGACGACCTGTGAGCAAGCCATGGCTACAACAGGTAGTAGCAGTGAAGTGGAAGAGGAAGAGGAAGGCGAGGATGGAGAAATGACTGCTGGAATGGAAGTGGAGATAGAGCATGATTCTAAAATGATTTAATCCTTTGGGACTTGATAGATTTGAAGTTAAATATACAAATGACTAAAATACTAACTTTTGTAAATGTGTAATCAAAATATGTAATGTCGAAATGTATTTTATAAAAATAAATATTATTCTCATTATTATAAAATAATAATTAAAATTAATCAAATAAAAATACTATCAAATGACGCAAGCCTTGAACTTTGGCGTCAAAATTCACATATACGTCAACGAGTTCATATCACTAGTACGAAGCAGTTGATGTTGGTTGTTCTTTTGTACCAGGCATATTCATTTCATTTACGTGACATTCTCTACTTTGTGGTTGATGAGTTCTTAAGCAGTTACTATTCATTTCAATTAATTTCAATCGTCCATCTTTTAAATGTTTTCCATCTTCTGAGTGATATCAAGTGCCAAATGTTTCAACTTTGTTTGCATGGTTTGCAGGTGTTTCATTGGGGATTTGAAGGAAATAGACCATTTTCTTTGCAACCAAGGGTCCTATAGTTCAGAGCGTTTAGTATTGTATTCATATCAATGTTTAACTAATTTTTCATCTATGTCAGTTTAAATAATTTATGGCCATAATACAATATTTGCATGACATTTGCAGTAGGCAAATTCATTTGTAAAGAAATATATGCCTATTTTGTTTTTTGGAAGAAATCAAGAACTCGTTGAGAAATCTCGAGGATCAAGAGTTTGGATATGAATGGAGAAGACAGCACTGAGCTACAGAGAGATGAAGCTTGATGTGCTGTCTACAATTGGTGCGATAGAAGATAGTATGGAAAGTGGGAATCTTGATGAATCCATGGTACCTGCAGAGAGTGAGGATAGATGGAGAAATGAATTAAAGAATGCTTGTGATCGCAAGCACACAATTAAAGTTGTTGTTCGTCCATTTATGTGCAAGAATCTCCTCAGAAAAATTGTTCTCCTATGACAAGCTCCAGTTGAACATAGAGCAGATACCTGTGAACTATTAAAGCTTGTCGATGCAAAGGGTTAGGTATGTTTCTAAATGCGCAATACAATATCTTCATATGTCCCATCACATGTAGCATAAGTAGGTCAACTGTAGGAAGAGCCTTTTTTAATTGTAAAAATACCAATCCATAGAGAGTTCTCTTATGAGTTCTTTTACAGAGTATGTCAGGAAGATATTTGTAAACTAACATCAACTCTTTGAAATATTCATTACTGTCTAAACTATGAAGATAAGATTTTCTGTGAAGATAAGATTTATATTTGAAGACAACACCCAAAGAGATTGGGATTCATCTCACACTCGATCTCAACATTTTTCTCTAGCTAGGTTTACATCCTTTCACTATGTTTACATTACTCATATTGCATTAACGTCTTAATGTCAAGTTACATTTTTTAGTCTTTATGGGTTCTTTTTTTACACTATTTTCAGTCCCATTGATCTACATGGACATTCCTGGACAATACAATTTATTTCTTCCTTCCTTTTCATGACATTGGAGTTCAATTCTTAATGTAATTCTCAACCAAAATGCACAACTAACAATATTATGAGATAAATTCTATTCATTTGGAAACCAAGTGCAAAATATTTTTAATAATTCAGTTATCTTAATAATTTTTAGCAACTAAATATGATATACACAGTGTTCCACGAGGACGCATCTCCCAAAATTGGGGTGCCCCCTGCGCTTACCACACTTCCCACACTCTAGGGGTTGGGAGGATCCATGGAAAACTTCTCCCAACGAATTCCAATTCCAATGTGTTATAATTATGATCCATTTAAGCCTATGTGTCTTCTATTTTAATCAGTTTAAACTATAGGGTACAGGAGTTGTATTCTTCTAGGCATGTCAAAGCGTATAGTTTTTTAATTTTCAAGAAAATATAATTAATAAAATCAATTAATTTTTATATTAATAAAAAACAAAAAAACAAACAATTAATTTTTATATTAATAAAAAAACAAAAAAAAAAACAAATGTTAAACGATTATTCAAATTGAAGTTATTTCTACTATTAAAAATATTATGTTTATTTTTTGCCAACCTAACTAAAATGCATATAGAACTATTGTTTGTTTATTGCGTTAATAAAATTATTTGTCAAACAGGTCTAAGTTATCTCATGTCATGAAGATTTGATGGTCCGATTTTAAGTTTTAAACTATTATTATTTAGCTTCATATCAAGTGGAAAAAAACAACTCCTTCAATAAGTGTTTTCATTGAAAAAACATTTCTTCATAGCAGTCACAAAGCTAGTAGCAATGTCGAGGACACTGCCACCACGTGGCTCTTGTTATTATTATGTTTCATTAAACTAAAATAATCTGTCTATTACAAAATTCATAAACAAATATGTCAAAATGTTCAATTACGAAGTTAAATATTATGAAGGTGATTAATCATAAGGTATTATTAATTTATCAAAATTATTATTAACTTATTAATTTATAAAGGTATTATGAATTTACTGAATGTACCAAGTAAGTTAAGATAAGACTTATTAAAATTATATATATTAATAAAGTATTGCTATCTCAGACAAATTATCTAAATTAAATAGTAATCATGTCGACTCTTACAAATCTGAAGAGATGGTTTGATTAAATTATAAAATATGGTTGACTTAAAGCTATCATATTCTATTTATTAATTTTGTAAACCTTAATTGTGTATCATAACATCATTTGTCGAATATGACTTGATTGATTAATAAATACATAAGCATCATCATCATTATTCAAGTCAATCTTTCTATTTTATCCTAAAAAAAATTAAAGAAGAAGCAGTGGGTAATTTTATAGTATTTAACTTGCCTTGTAAGTGAATAAGACAAGTCATTACTTTCTTGCATTAAAATAACCAAAAGAAAGTCAAATCGAAATGTGAAAACTTAAATGAGCAATTAACCATTTGACTACCCGAGAGAACGGGAAATCCTAGGATTAATATTACAGTTATTTTATCCTTGTTTAGTGTGATTTTATTAATTGTTTAGAATCCCAAAAGATAGGGGGCTAATGCGGTAGAGTAAAAGCCGAAAGGATAAGGAAGGTGGGTATATAGGCAAGAGTTTGGGGATTATTGAGGGGTTGGTTTTTCTTGGGAGGATATTATGTTAGTTAGGATGATTTTTGAAAAGGAGGGAATTAGAGGAGGGGGATAACTCGAAGCTTTGAGGAGGTGGGAAACTCAAATATTGAGGAGTTAACTGAAAGAAATTGGTTTGGTGAGACTGCACTATTGATCTATGGAAAATACTACTAAGGAAAGATGCTCTCAAGATTATCAGTTTGTGGGATTGAGGGCTAGGAAACTCGTTGGTTTCCTAGGGCCAACATGATAAGAGCTAGTTGACAGGGTGGTTCTATCAGTTTGCTTACTAAGGCTCGATAAAAATGAAATACGAGAGCTACATGAACTACCTACAACTCTATGTTATCCAGGTCTTCTACTTGTACAAATATGATTATTCAATTACATTTATAAATGTTAATGCAGAAATAAACCATGAGTGAAACAGTGCATATGAAACACAATTTCTAGATTTGCTAAAAATGTTTCATTATGGAAATTTTAGAATACTATGATATGAATGCAAATAGAAAATAGACAGAAACTGTAACAAAAATTTGATGGAAAACAATACTTGAATTATTATTAAACCATGCTCTAAATGAGTTGTTGTACATCGAAATTGACTTAGTAATTGATTTACTGCCCTTAGAGAAGGTAGAGAATTACACTCATCACTTCATTATTCTCCACTTCTATAACTCATCTGAAGTCAAGATCATGGAGAGATATGACACACATGTCCTAATTATGCCTTTCAAACATCTCTTCCGCCAACCCAAAATGTTGTTTCTGTTTTCAATGCGCAATGATTATTGGTTATGGATAAACAACCATTTTTTGAATTATGTGTTGCCTCCTTTATTCTAAATGTGGACCTATCCTCATCTCGGTGGTGGGAAATTATGAGTTTGTAGTTAGGCTAGATTGTAATGATTTAAAAGAATAACATTTGTAATTACCTTTCAATGTTTAGCGTAGCTTGGAGAGTTGACATGGTGTGTTGATGTGATATACAAGTCTTTGATGTTTTCTTTCTGTAGTTGAGTTGTGCTTGGGTTGTAGTAAGTTTGTACCCGTCTGTAGTTTCTCACAGAAATTGGTCATTAGCTCACTTGATTTTGTTGTTGGCTCGCTTGAATTTGTTGCTAGTTCACATGATTTTGTTGCTGGTAGGTTTATTTTGTTTTGTTTTTTTTTGTTGTTGTTGTTTTTTCTCTCTTTTTTTTATCTTTATTTTTTCTCTTTTTCATTTTTTTCTCTTTTTTTATCCTTTTTTTCAATAAGAACTTAGCTTAATTGGACAACATCATTGTCCTCAATAAGTATGAGATGTTTCTTGTACAATTTTTTGATAAATTGTTCTTTAAAGAATGGCCTCTTATATAGTTTTAGTCTATGTCCATTAACCATCATTGCAAACCGATTATCATCTATTGTTTAGATCTTGACCTCTCCATTATCATAAATGGTGCATATTTAGCATGGTCCTAGCCACCCGGTTGTCAACTTGCCTTTGAACTTCTGGAATCTTGAATCATATAACAATGCCCAGTCTTCTTTGAATTTATTTGTTCTTATGTTCTTATCATGCCATATTTTCCTATGTTGATGCACTATCTCAATCTGTGATAAAACATGTTGTTTTTATTTATCTAGTTCATTTAATTTGAGGACTCGTTCATTTTTAATTTCAAACAATTCCATGTTTAGTTCAGTTGTTGTTTTGAGTGTCTTAATTTCAAATTCAATGGGTAACATAACTTTCTTTCTGTATACCAACTCATAGGGAGTAAATCCAGTTGTTGTCTTCCAGGTTATGTCATAGGCCCAACCTGCTTCATTCAATCTATCTTCTCAATCTCTCTTATGTAGTTGAATCATCTTGGTTAAAATTGTATCTAATTCTCTGTTTGTGACTTCCACCTACCCATTTGCTTATGGGTGATAGGAAGAAGACCGCCTGTTTTTTATTTTGTCCCTCTCCAACAGATCTTCAATCAGATTGGATTCAAGCTGACTCAGGGACAAGTTCTCTGGAGACCCCAAATCTAGTAATATTTGCTCTGTGAAAAAAAAGATTACACCGCTTTCATCAGCTTTGGCAAGAGCTTTAACTTTTTTCCCACTTGGTGAGATAGTCTATACATACAAGGATATATTTATTTTCATTGGAAGGTGGCTTAATTGGTCCTACAAAGTCGAATCTCCACTTATCAAATGGTTCCAATGATACTTGAGGCTGAAGGGGCATTTCATCTGTTTGCATGGGTTCATTAGAGGAAATTTCAACTCAAAATGGGCCTCCTAAAAAGAATTAATAAAATAATAGTTAAAATAATAAAATAATATTTATTAATTTTGGAGGAAGAAAAGAAAAAAACTACTTTTTTGTTTGTATTTTCGACATATATCCCCGTGTTTTTACTCAAATTTCAATCCGGAGAGCTCGTTTAATTCCGCATCCAACGAGTACCCACTTGGAATACTTTTGACGGACCCCGCTACCCAAAAAACAAGAAATACCTGAAAAAACGTGATGATGACATCATCATCACGTTTTTTCAAGTATTTCTTGTTTTTTGGGTAGCGGGGTCTGTCAAAAATATGCCGAGTGGGTACTTGTTAATTCCGCATCCAACGAGCTCTCCCGGTCGAAATTTGAGTAAAAACACGGGGAGATATGTCGAAAATACAAACAAACAAAAAGTAGTTTTTTTTATGATACCTATCCCCAAATTTATATTTAAAAAATGTTTAAGACCTATACGGTATTTCAAATTTAAAGCAATTTAATTGGCTAACACATGATGACATGGAATTTGAATCAAAATTAAAAGGCCCATTTTGAGTTGAAATTTCCTTTGATGTACCCATTCTCTGGCAGTCATCACAACATGATACATACTCTTGAGCATTTTTATGAAGTGTAGGCCAATAGTACCATGGTTGGATTATCTTATAGGTTGTTCTTTTGTATGCATAACGGCCTCCACACGGTTCATTTTGAGTAGCATGGAGTATATCATGAACTTCGTCTTCTCTTACACATCTTCTCAAGATTTGGTCCAACCCTCTCTTAAAAATGAAACCTTGAATCCAAAACTGTAGTTTGCACTTTGCCTGATTATTTTGCATCTTTCTTTATAGTCATAGTGTTGTGGAAATTTTCCAGAGATCAAGTAGTTGGCAATGTCAACAAACCATGGGTTTTCCACTAATATTACAAAAAGATGCTCATATGGGAAAGTATCTTCTACCAATTATTTATCTTGAACATGGGTTAGTCTTGATAGAAAATTTGCCACTACATTTTGTTTTCCTAATTTATATAGAATTGTCAATCAAATTCTTGTAAAAGAAGCAGTCATCTTATAACTCTAGAACTAGTGTGAGGTTTGTTCATTAAGTACCTTATTGTTGAGTGGTCGGTGAGCACAAAAACTGGATATATTGTTCTGTAGTGCCAAAATTTATTGATGGCATGGAAAAAAGCTAATAATCATTTTTTTCTCAGTGACTGTGTAGTTGAGTTATGTTCCTGCTAAGTTCTTGTTGATATAACGCTGGATATAATGTTATGTAGTGCCAAAATTTATTGATGGCATGGACAACGGCTAAGAATTCTTTCGCAGTGACTGTGTAGTTGAGTTCTACTCCTGCTAAGTTCTTACCGATATAATAGATGGCATAAGGCTTCTTCTCCTCTTATTTTCCTAAAACCGCCCCAAGAGTTGTCAGAAGCATTAGAGTGGATGTGGAATGGTAAATTCCAATTTGTGCCTTGGGGAATAGGGGCAGTAATAGTTTTCTCCTTTAGTTGTTAAAAAACTACCATGCATTGAATATTCCATTTAAAATTTACATCTTTGTTCAGTAATGAAAACATAGGGGCTGCTATTCTATTGAATCCTTCTATAAATATCCTGTAGTAGCCTATTTGTCCTAAGAAGTTGTGCACATCCTTCTGCTTTACCAGTGGGGGAAAGGTTTTAATGACAACTACTTTTTCTTGATCAACTTCAATTCCTCTTTCTAATATGTGATGTCTCAGCACTATGCCTTCCTCCATCATCATCTTACATTTTTCATTTCTTAGACAGAGACTCATCTCTATGCATTTATTCAAAACAACTTCCACGTTATTCAATGTCTGTTGGAAGTCTTGTCCATGGGGTGTGAAATAATCCATATATACCTCCATCCGATCATTGATGAAATTTGCAAAGATACTCAAGATAACCCTCTGAAAAGTTGCAGGGGCATTGCAAATCCCAAATGGCAGTACTATGTATGGAAATGTCCCCATGGACATGTAAATGTGGTTTTATCTTGATCAGTTGGGTGGATTTGAATCTCATTGTATCCAGTGAAACCGTCCAAAAATGAAAAGAATTTGTTCTTGGCAAGAGTGTCCAATACTTGGTTAATGAATGGTGAGGGAAAGTGATATTATTTTGTTTCCTTGTTGAGTTCTCTGTAGTCCACACAGATTCTCCAACTTTCCCCTTTATTGGGAACTGCCACTAGGTGTGACACCCACTCATTGTCAGAGATAGGATAGATGAAGCCTGCATCAAGTAACTTCTATAACTCTTGTTTGAATATATCATTTAATGTTGTTCATCGTTCTTTGTGGTTTCCTGATTGGGATAACATCTTCATTAATGTAGATATGAAGCTGCAAATATCAGGATGTATTCCTTTCATATCTGAGTATGTCCATGCAAAAGTTGTGCTATGCTCTGTAAGTACTTTAATTAAGAGTGGTTCTTGGTCTGGCTTCATATTGTTGTTGATGTTCATAGTCTTTCCAGGAAGGATTTCCACTACCTTTATTGTCGTGGGTTCTTGTTTCACAGAGAATACTCACTGCCACGTTGTGTCAGGATCCTCGGATGAAGCTCCATTCATCTGTTCTTGTTCACTTGCTACAAAAATTTATTCAAGCACATCATTGTCAAGATAAACTTTTTGAAGGAAATTAGCTAAATAAATATCTTCATCCTCATCTTGAAGTGTTAAGGTAGTTTTTATGTTGAGGATTGGTTGCACTACTTGATCACAAATGTCACCATAATCATCTAACCAAATAGGATTCTCTGTACCCATAGAAACATTGGCAGGGGGTAAATAGTGATCTTCTTTTTGGATTACCCACTTGTTATGGTCATGTCTCCAGATCGACAACCTATATAGGCATCTACAGTAGCCATCCACGGTCTTCCGAGGATGGAGGGATATCCACTAATTTTACTTTTGACCTCTATGATTACAAAGTTTGCAATATATTCCCAAGATTCAATGCTGATAATGATATCTTAAAGTAAACCCTTTGGTCGAACAGTCAATGTATCTGTTAGTTGTAACAAAGTAGTTGTTGGCCTTATGAAGGATTGTAGGTTTAGGGATAACATAGTATATTTGTCATTACATTGATTGTAGCTCCTAGGTCAATGAGGCTAATTGGTATTGGATTCTTGTTGATGCTTACATTGACTACAGGGTTTCCTGGGTCTAGATACTTAGGGTTGATAACCCTCCCCAACATAAGGTCTGTAAGCTACCCTATAATGTTAATGGTGGGAGGATCATTTTTCTCCCTTCCTATTCTCTTTATGCAAGTTTCTCTTATGAATTTGTTGGGGACATCTTTGATAGTCTGAAGCAAGGGAATTTGTATGTTCAACAGTCTCAATTGATTAATAATACCATTTTATATTTCTACTTGACCCTATACTTTTAGTTTGTTAGGAAATTGAGGATCATATTAGTAGATTCTTGTGGCTTTTATTCATTTTTCTCTTCTTCAAGAAGGTCTACAATTATAGGTTGTTGGTATTGAACGTTTTCTTGTTCAATTTGCACAAGTAGCAAAGGGCCTAGTACAACTTTTCCTGATCTCAAGTTTACCTCATTTAAATTGAATGTTTCCACAACATAAGTTGGGAATTGCATTACCTCACTGTTGTAAACTTGATGGTTTGGTTGGTTGTTATTTGGGTTTGGAATGGTTTGAGATGAATTGGAGGTGGCCTTGGTGGTTTTTTATTTTGTGGTGGTGGAAGCATAATGACAGCCTGTTGTGGTTGAGGTCTCCAATTCGAGGAAGATGGATTTCCAAAATTTATTTGTGGTTGCTGGACAGATGGAGGGTATTGCTGGTATGGTTGATGGTATGGGTTTTGGTTTTGTTGCCATTGAGTCAGGATTGTCTACATAGACATGAAGGTGGTATTATTGGATTCAAATCAGGTGCTTGGTAAGGATTTCCTTGATTGAATTAGGCCTTATTATTGACTTAGAATGGCCTAGAAAAATTATTTTGACGTTGGTTGAAAAAACAGAGTTGTTTTACAGGTTTTTTGTATCCTAAATCTTGCATTGTTTCTTTGCAAGAAGGAAGTAAAGGAAATTTGTCTATAGCATGGTTTTCAATGCATAATCCACATACTTCGATCACATTCAACAATCATTTCCCTTTCTCATGTTTCTTCCTACACTTTGGACAAAACACAGCTATTGCCTGGTTGATTTCATCCTTCTTTATTTTGAGTTGATGTGCATCAAGTTGCATTGCCAATGACTAAAGCATGTCGGTTTTCATATCATATAGGAGGTTACCTAAATCATATTTGGTCAGAGTTCGAATTGGAAAGGATGATCCTCCTGCTGGTGAAGTTATACCTCTTACTCCAACCTTCCCTTTCTTAGACCTAGAATAATTTTTTAATATTTGTAAGATATGTTCAAAGGATTTCTGGAGGATATCCCCATCCCCTAATAGGTTTAGGATTTCAATGTTTTCATCCATGATTCCTCTAAGAAGTACCAATTTGAAAGACTCTTCATCCAGTGTACAATTAAAAGCTCTTTTGTAGTTGAGTTGAAATCATTGTGTGTAATCCTTCAAAGATTTTTTCTCTCCCTGTTGCATCATAAACATCGTCTCTTGTATCTTTGGCCTTGCATTAATCCCAATATTTGTCCAAGAAGGCTTGTTTCATTTGATCCCATGTGAAAATGTTGTTTCCTTCTAACCTCATGAACCATCATAGTGCTTGGTATTTTTAGAGTTGAAGGGAAGAGTCTTAGTTTTTTAGCATCAACAATGTAACCAAATGATCTACAGATTACTTTGAATTCGAACAGAAGGTATCAGGGTCTTCTGAGGTCAATCCATGAAACTTTGGGAGATTAGCAAGATTGTTGTTTTCCATTCGAGAATGCCCTTGGGGCACACTAATAGGAAAAGTAAAGAGATCCATGGGTTCTTCTTCTTCATTAGCCATAGTGGTGTTTAAATTAGAATTGGCAAAGAAACTATTTCGATCAAAATTCTAACTGGAATCAGCTTCCTCAAATCTGGGAAAGAGTTCAAAGTCAAAGCTTCCTTAGCTAGTTCCACTCATAGGATTTTTAGGTAGAAAATGCCCAAATGTGTCCCTCCTTCATTGAGGCATTCACGGTAAACACGATTTAGGTTGTGAATCTTTGTTTTGTTAGTTATTTTTTCCATTTTTTCTTTTATTTAAGATTTATTTTCTTCTCTTAGAGTTTTAGTACCTCCCTGGCAATGGTGCCAAAAAGTGGTGGTCTACTGATATGGTTACCTTTTTACGGGTTTACAATTCAGGATTCCTACTTTAATTATCAACCAGCGAACATACAAACTTGAGAGGTGTTAGGAACTGTATGTACAACTGCTGAAAGAATCCAATTAACCTATAAAATTCATAAACAAATCCCAAATCATAAATGAGTTAATCTAGAAGAACATTTAGACTTCAGATCTATGAAAACATGAAAATCTATTTAACATAAGCATATACTTAATGAAATAAAGGCTCTGATACAAATTACTATCTAAAACTAAGAAAGTTGGAAATGATTAATTCAACAAAGCATGAAAGACTGTTCTAGAAACATTCAATCTAAATTAGTGGAAATTACTTTATGAAATCCAAAATGATCTAATCTAAGAAATCATGAAAATGAACTACTCTAGAGAAAATGTAACACCCAAGTTTTGACCCGGTTTGCATTAAAAAAGTATATGATGTATATATTGTAATTAATCATGGTGAGGAGCTAAAGTAAAAGGGCCCACCATCAATTTAGTGTTTTATGTTTCAGCGATTAAAATCGTTGTCAATGGTATTTCGTGCTAGCCAGGCACATTATAATTTTTGGCATCATGTAAATATGCAACTAAATTAAAATACCCACAACTATGTCAATGCAACACTAAAAGAGATGGGGGCATGATTTCCTAAGGATAAGGGTATTCAAACCTTGAGTCAATGGGGAAAATCCAAATGTCAAGGGAAAAACCCATCAAGTTGTCAACCACCTTTCTTGTCTTACTCACACAATCATTTATTTCTGCCAGAAATTGGTTGAGGTAGTTATTGCATGGGGATGGGAAGAGTATGGCAGTCCAAATTCGAATTGGAGAAGCCATCAGTTTTTGGGAAACGTGGTTTTGACTTTTGGAGCAAGTTAACACCCAAAAATGCATTCCCATTTGGTTGTTTACCCACGTTCTCCATTTCCTCACGCAGTCGAATCTTGGAGAGTTTTTTCCTTCACGTTTTGTCTGTTATGTGTGTTTTCTTTCACATTGGTGGGGGGGGGGGTTTCTTTATTTCTCCCCATGGCTGGGAAGTTGTTTTGGTAATACCCAGTGCTGGGCTCTTTCATTCACTATTTGTTGTCGTTTTCCTCATTGTGCATGCCAAGAAATCCATTTTGGTGTTGTGGAGTGAATGGCCAACAAAGAATTACGATTTTGGGGTTTGTAGCAGTCGATTTTGCTCATGCAATGCCTAGAATCGTTGTTGAATTTGAATTTCTCATTTTGGGTTGTTTTTCCCCATTCTACTAAACCGTTTTTGGTTGCAAAACGTTTTTCCTCGACCCAAAATTTTGTATCTTGTTGTGCGTGCATATTTTTCTTGATTTGAACTGGTTGGGAGTGGAATTGGGTCTTAACTGGCTTGATAAACCTAGTGTGTGAAGGAACCTCACAGAAAAATCTAGAGGGGTTGGTTTTCTTCCTTGCACACCCTGAATAGCATTGGAATGAAAGGCATAGCCTGAGGGACTGTGTAGCAGAGAAGGGGATGCTTCCTTGTGTTGGGTGTATAGATGTTTAGAAGTCAAGCCAGATCTGGTGCAGGTGTCCATAGCTCTATGGTTGAGCTCACTAGCTTAGCAATTCAGCCTTCCACCTCCCTAGTAGCCTAATAAACCCAACTGTGTTTGGCTTGGCTGAATTTTGATATACCTTTGGCTATGTGTGAGCCTGCTAGTGTTCCCTTATTCCTTGTGGGAATCATGCCCAGCTTGAGGGTGGCAGTGTTGCTGAGAGATTGATGAGCACACAGGCCTATGGTTGGGTGGAACGTTGCAGTGACATAGCTGGTTGTGGGACAAGTTTCTTTCAAGATAAGTATCTCTTGTGTTAATCTTTGCATTGTATTTTCTTGATGAAATATGATGAACATGTCTAATGCGTTGAATGCTTAAATGAAATTTAATTGCTTCCATTGTATGTTAATGATTTATGCATCTGTGCATGTTGTTAGTTCAATACATTTCATTTTGTGTTCATGGGGCTAGCTTTCCTGGATGTAGCAGTAAAATCGCGTCCTCTCTCTGATAAAGGGGTGGGGATGTGACAGTGTGGTATCAGAGCCCATGTTGCAGCTTTGGGCCTCAATGGGCCATGAAGAATCAACCTCTGTGTTCAACAGAAAGAAGCTAACAGCAGAAAAATTCCAAATTTTTTCCAAATTTTTCTAAGTGTTGGAGAGAATTATCCTTTGTCGGACGAGATGACTAAAGTCGCAGCAACAGTGTCGGTTGCGAAAGCTAAAGACGAGCCGACAGTGGCGGCTGGGTTGGCATATTCGAGCCGACGATGTTGTAGTGACCGTATCGACGTGAAGGGAGAAACCAAGCCGATATGTCGATTGCGTTGTCTGAGGAAGCCGACGGGGGGCGATCGTGACGGTGTCGATGAAGAGAAACGAATGGAGCCAACAGGGATCGCAGCCGATGGCGTCGGCAGGAAAGGCAAAATTTTGTTGACGGAAGAAGAAAAAATATTTTCGAAAATTTTCTCAATATGGGAAAATCAAAAGAAAAGTCGGAAAGTTTTCCGATGCAGCGGAAGGATCCGTCGAAAGAAACCTTGGAAGTTTTCTAACGCAGCGGATGGAAGTAAGAAAGTTTTCCGACATGGCGGAGGGCTTAGCTGGGTCAAACTTGGAAATTTTTTCGATGCAGCGAAAAGACGGATCGAATGAAAGTCGGAAAGTTTTACAATGCAGCGAACAGTTCGATCGAAAGGAATCGGGCGAAGTTTTCGATGCGTGTCGGGAAAATTTGGAGAATTTTATCGATACGTCGAAGGAAAAAGGGTGAATTCGTCGATCAGGCGGAATAGCTAAATTGCTCCAAAACAGGGAAATTCAGGAGGTTTTCAGTGGGATTGCAGGGGCCAGAAAGATGAAGAATGGCAGTGAGTTTATGTGTCAGATTGCGCAAAAATGAAATATTTACAAAAAAAAAATGAGGGCGTTGCCCTCAACCCGCCCTGCAGAGATGCAAAGTTACAGGGCATATAATGAAAGATTGGTTAAGGCTCAAGAGGAGCAGAATCAACTAAATGCAGCCATGCTGCAGAGTTTGACAGACATCGAGAGGAAGATGAGCCCTGGGCATCATGCAGTACAACCAAAACATAGTAAGAGCAGCGCCCGAAGAAGAAAAAGACCTCCTACTGAGTCATCTGACTCTGAAGGATCCACTGAAGATTCAAGTTATTCATCTCACGGAAGTAAGAGAAAGATGTGTTATCAGACCCGTTCACATGATGAATTTAAGAAGGCAAGGTCGCCTACCTTCAATGGTGAGATAAAAAATGGTTAAAAACCAAAAGCTTGGCTTCTTGGGATGAGAAAATATTTCCAAGTCCAAGACTACTCTAGAAATATGAAGGCTAGGGTAGCCATTTTCAATTTGACTGGAAGAGCATCCATATAGTGAGAGCACTTCAGAAAAGTGAAGAAGATCAATGAAAGGAAGATTGTGTGAAAGCAGTTCCAGAAGTATTTCAAGCAGAAGTACCCTATCCGACAGGTACTATGATGATAAGATTAAAGAGTTCCATGAGCTGAGATTAGGATAGCAGACTATGGAAGAGTATGCAAACAAGTTCCTAGAACTTTTGAGGTATGTCAGGTACATCAAATATGAGAGAGTAAAAATCCAGCGTTTCCGGAGTGGATTGCCTCAGTCTCACAAAGACAGAATTAAGTTTTATGAACCTAGAACTATGGAAGAAGCAATAAGGAAAGCTAAGTATTGCTTTGAGCAAAGCAAAGGAAAACATGATTATCATAAGACATGGAAGGACAAAAAGAATGAGAAATATGACGAAAGGAAGAAAGGTTTCAAACCTTCTAACTTCAGGTATCAACAGAAACAACCATCACAAGCTGCGAGTAAGCCAGCTAAAGTGGTAGGAGAAAAGTTGAAAGATCCACAATATAACAGAGAACCACTCCAATGTTGGAAATGTGGAGGACCCCACATGCGCAGTAATTGTCCACTTGAGGATGGGAATGCAAGGCCAACTTACAACATTCAAGAGGCAGAAACAGTGGGTCAAGTAGCAAGGGTCGTCCCTAGGATTTATGTAGCACTGGAGGACCGCTAGATAGATCACCAGTGAACTGTGGTTGAAGTTGCAGGTAAGATTGTTGAGCAATATGTTACTGTTTTGATTGACCTACAGTTACATTACTCCTAGAGTAGTCGATATTTGTGCTTTGAAGAAGTTAAAGCATAGCAAATCGTGGTTAGTTCAGCTAGCCACTAGAACTAAGAGAAAGGTTAATGAAATGGTAGAGAAATGTCCATTGGTTATGAATGGATTGGTCACTTGTGTAGATCTGAATGTTCCACCTCTTGATTCCTATGATGTTCTCATTGGAATGGATTGGTTAGAAGCTCACCGGGTAAAGTTTGACTGTTATAATAAGACTTTTGAATGCATGGATAAAAAAGGGAACCCAAGAGTTGTGAGAGTCATTTCAAAGGTGATTTCTGTGAGGCATATTTCAGCAATGCAGCTGAAGAAGTTCTGTAGGAAAGGTTGCCACTTGTATGCAACTCATATTTTGGAGGCAACAGAGAATGAAACTCCTAGGTTGGAGGAATTTCATGTGTTGCAGAAATTCAGGGATGTGTTTCCTGATGAGACTCCAGGGCTTCCTCCAAAGAGAGACATTGATTTCACAATTGGACTTGTGCCTAGAGCAGCAGCAGTGTCCAAGACACCCTACAGAATGAGTACACCGAAAATGCTAGAGCTGAAGATGTAACTACAAGAGTTGTTGGAGAAGAAGTATATCAGGTCGAGTGTGTCTCGTTGGGGAGCACCCATTCTGTTTGTGAAGAAGAAAGATGGTACACTCAGGTTGTGTATTGATTACAGACAGTTGAACAAAGTCATTGTGAAGAACAAATACTTGTTCCCTGGAATTGATGACCTCTTTGATCAAATGAGAGGAGCAAAGGTATTTTCCAAGATTGACTTGAGGACTGGTTACCATCAAGTGAGAATCAAGGATGAAGACATTCATAAGACAGCATTCAAAACAAGGTATGGACATTATGAGTTTGTAGTGGTACCATTTGGTCTCACAAATGCACCAGCTACATTTATGTGCCTTATGAATAGTGTCTTCAACAGGTATTTGGACAAGTTTGTTCTTGTTTTCCTTGATGACATTCTTATTTATTCTAAGAATGAGGAAGAGCATGAAGAACATCTGAGATTGACATTGCAATTGCTCAGGGAGCATAAGTTGTATGCAAAGTTGAGCAAGTGTGCTTCTATAAAGATAGGATTCATTATTTGGGCCACATTATCTCAGATGAGGACATATTTGTAGACCCTAAGAAGATTGAGGCCATTATGAATTGGCCTAATCCAAGAAATGTAACAGATGTAAGACCTTTTATGGGACTTGCAGGATACTACAGGAGATTCATTGAAGGATTCTCCAAGTTTGCACACACAGTCACTTCTTTGCAAAAGAAGGGAATAAAGTTTGAATGGATACCGAGGTGTGAAGAAAGCATCTAGCGATTGAAGAATTTTCTCACAAGTGCACCAGTATTAAAGATTGCAAACCCAAAAATAGATTTTTTGGTGTGTACTGATGCATGCAGTCAAGGGCTAGGAGGAATCCTTATGAAAGACAACCACGTGATATGTTATGAGTCAAGAAAATTGAAGGAGCGTGAGAAGAATTATGCCACTCATGATCTAGAACCTGCAGCCATAGTACATACTCTCAAGATGTGGAGGCATTACTTGATGGGCAAAAGATTTGAGCTAAGGACGGACCATTATGGTCTGAAGTATTTATTTGATCAGTCTACTCTAAATGCTAGGCAAGCTAGATAGCTGGAGTTTTTATGTGAATTTGATTTTGAAATCAAGCACATAAAAGGAAAAGAGAGTAAAGTAGTTGATGCACTCAGCAGGAAGATGCAAGAAATGCATGTGGCATCTCCCGAGTATTTTCCAATCAGAGTTGAGACAGTAGATTGTTAGTCATACTGTTGGACATGAATTGTATGAACAGGTCAAGGACAAGCTACAGGAGCAAAGCCTTGAAAATAAGTATGAGAGATATAAATTGGAAAAAGATGGACTTCTTACCTATAAGAACAGAATTCATATTCCAAATGTAGCAGATTTGAGGAGAGTTGTTATGGATGAGATCCATCAAGCTCCATATTCTGGTCACCCAAGATATCAAAAGACAATTGCTACAGCCAGAAAGCAGAATTTTTGGCCAGGAATAAAAAAAGGCATGGCCGAGTATATTTCAAGGTGCATAAAATGTTAGCAGGTAAAGGTTGAGCATCAACACCCGACATGTTTGTTGTAGCCTTTGCCAATTCCAAAATGGAAATGGGAAGTTATTTCCATGGATTTTATTTCAGAATTGCCAATGACTTGGAGACAACATGATTCCATCATGGTTGTGGTGGACAAGTTGAAAAAGGCAGGGCATTTTATACCAGTTAAGTCCACACATAACACTGATGACATTGCAAAAATATTCATGAAGGAGATTTTCAAACTGCATGGATTGCCTAAGGAAATAGTCTCTGATAGAGATGTCAAGTTCACTTCCAATTTCTAGAAGGGTTTCCAGATTTAGGTACCAAGTTGAACTTCAGCACTGCCTATCGTCCTCAGACTAATGGGAAGACAGAGAGAGTTAACTAGGTGCTTGAAGACATGCTTCGCATGTATGTGATGGATAAACCATCCAAGTGGGAGGATTATTTGCACTTGGTAGAATTTGTGTATAACAATGGACAGCAAGCATCCTTGGGGATCAAGGTTGGAATTTCAAATGAAGGACACCCATTAAAATTGCCAGTAACAATCAAAATCTAAAACGTTTTCTGTATTTTAAGCCAGATTTTGACGGTCTCGTTAAAATTTTAGCTGTATTTGACAGGTAAATAGACCCATGACGGGCATTTACCCGTCAAATTCCATCCCTATTGGGGATGACTCCATCTGAAGCTTTGTATGGCAGGAGGTGTAGGACATCAGTGACTTGGGATAATCTAGTGAACAGGTTGTGCTTGGTCCAAAATTGCTCAAGGAGATGGAGTAAGAGGTTGTAAAGATCAAGCAAAATCTGAAAGCAACCCAGGACAGACAAAAAAGATATGCAGATAAGCATAGGGTGAACAAAGAGTTCGGTGTTGGGGATCATGTTTACCCCAGAGTGAGGGAAAAGAAGAGTTCATTGAAGCTTGGAAATTGTGCCAAGTTGTCATCTAGATATTGTGGGTCGTTTGAAGTGCTTGAAAGAATGAAGCGAGTTGCATATAGACTTGTATTGTCTGCGAGCACTAGGGATCATAATGTTTTTCATGTTTCTTTTCTTAAGAAGTATGTACATGATCCTAACCATGTGATAAATTGGGATATGATTCAGGTGGAACCTGAGGGAGAGTTCCAAATCGAGCCAATGTGCATCCTCGACAGGAAGGTCACAATGCTTCGGAACTGAGCCATAGGACAAGTAAAGGTGTAATGGGAGCACTACGATCCTAAGGAGGCTACATGGGAGCTGGTCATGCGATTGGCACATCCATTTTTGTTCAATTCTGTGGAGCACTGAGGGCGATGCCAATGTAGCATTTTGTTCAATTTTGTAAAGCATTGAAAACAGCGCTGTTGTAAGGGGGAGGGGAATGTGACACCCCAGTTTTGACCCTATTTGAATTAAAAATGTATATGATGTATATATTGTAATTAATCATGGTGAGGAGCTAAAAAAAAAAGATCCACCATCGATTTAGTGTTTTATGTTTCGGCGATTAAAATCGTTGTCGATGATATTTCGTGTTAGCCAGGCACATTATAATTTTTGACATCATGTAAATATGCAATTAAATTAAAATACCCACAACCAACTATGTCAATGCAACATTGAAAGAAATGGGGGCATGGTTTCCTAAGGATAGGGGGGGGATATTCAAACCTTGAGCCAATGGGGAAAATCCAAATGTCAAGAGGAAAATCCATCAAGCTGTCAACCACCTTTCTTGTCTTACTCACCCAATCATTTATTTCTACCAGAAATTGGTTGAGGTAGTTATTACATGGGGATGGGAATAGTACAGCAGTCCAAATTCGAATTGGAGAAGCCATCAGTTTTTGGGAAACGCAGTTTTGACTTTTGGGGCAAGTTAACACCCAAAGATGCATGCCCATTTGGTTGTTCACCCATGTTCTCCATTTCCTCATGCAATGGAAGCTTGGAGAGTTGTTTTCCTTCACGTTTTTGTCTGCTATATGTGTTTTCCTTCACATTGGGGGGCATATTTCTTCATTTCTCCCCATGGCTAAGACGTTGTTTTGGTAATACTCAGTGTTTGGCTCTTTCATTCACGATTTGTTGTCGTATTCCTCATTGTGCATGCCAGGAAATCCGTTTTTTGTTGCAAAACATTTTTACTCCACCCATAATTTTGTATCTTGTTGTGTGTGCATATTTTGCTTAATCTGAACTGGTTGGGAGTGGAATTGGGTTTTAACTGGCTTGATAAAGCTAGTGTATGAAGGAACCTCACAGAAAGATTTAGAGGGGTTGGTTTTCTTCCTTGCACACCCTAAATAGCACTGGAATGGAAGGCATATCCTGAGGGACTGTGTAGCAGAGAAGGGAATGCTTCCTTGTGTTGGGTGTGTAGATGTTTAGAAGTCAAGCCAGATCTGGCGCATGTGTCCATAAATCTGTGGTTGATCTCACTAGCTTAGCAATGCAGCCTTCCACCTCCATAGTAGCCTAATAAACCCAACTTTGTTTGGCTTGGCTGAATTTTGATATACATTTGGCTATGTGTGAGCCTGTTAGTGTCACCCTTATTCCTTGTGGGAATCATGCCCAACTCGGGGGTGGCAGTGTTACTGAGAGATTGATGAGCACACAGGCCTATCGTTGGGTGGAACGTTGCAGCAACATAGCTGGTTGCGGGACAAGCTTCTTTCAAGATAAGTATCTCTTGTGTTAATCTCTGCATTGTATTTGCTTGATGAAATATGATGAACATGTCTAATGTGTTGAATGCTTGAACGAATTGTAATTGCTTCCGTTGTATGTTAATGATTTATGCATCTGTGCATGTTGTTAGTTCAATGCATTTCATTTTGTGTTCATGGGGCTAGCTTTCCCAGATATGATAGCAGTAAAGTCGCGTCCTCTCTCTGGTAGAGGGGTGGGGACGTGACAGAAAAAGTTGGAATGGAAGATAACTGACTAAACTACTCTAATGCGTGAAAATGTAAATCTGTTAAACTACCCCTGCGGAATGCATCTACAGGACTACATACACTATATAAAATAACTACAAACATTGTTCTGTGCATCTACAGATGGAAGCAAGAAATTCCATATTTCTAACTACAACTGTAAATCGAAATGATGGTAAACTTTAATTGAACTGCAATCATCTATTTAATTAAAACCAGAAATACCTTTAAGCTAAATAAGGAATGAACATAAAACTCCAACTTAATGCAATGAGGGGGGCCACCTCAAAGCGTGCGACAAGAGACAAAATGAAACTATAAACTCACAGGTTGCATGAAATGCAATTCTGACATTATCTGTTGGTTCCCATGATACAACTGAACTACTACTGAAAATCCAAAATAAGTTTGCTTACAAAAGTTGTATGAAAATTACAACTAACTCTTATTACAAGTTTTCAAAAGACATTGTCCTAGAATATCTACAATAGTGGTCTCCAGATTTAATTGCTTGATGATCTCCACTATCCAAATAGAAGGAGAGACTTGTAGTCTCATAAATGGATCTTCGAGCTTCATTCCCCTTTTATGTAGATACATGGAATCGAGCTCACTTATTGTTAGCTCCAAAGTTAATGTGATCAACTAGTTTGTCCCACTAACCTTCATTTAACCACATAGCATACTAAACCACTTGTTGGCTCATTAAAAAGCACATTAAGCAAGGAAAGATCATCACATTCCTACATTACTTAGAAATCGAATACAATCATAGTCTATCCTACATAAAAGGGTGATCTTATGCTCAGTTGTTGCTCCATAACATTAGAAAAGGGATTTGATGGTTGTAATTAATACCTATATTGTGGCCCTATCACACATATATCTATTGTTCTATTTATTTTCCCTTCTCTCTTATTATTTGAATATGCGTAAATATACAACAATAACATTGCTAACATCTATATCAATAACTAAAATCTAACCATTTTTTATAAATCTAGTTTCAAAATAACATCCAACACTCTTGATGTGGAAGTGCATCCAAATGTGATAAAAGACAATGATGAGATTATTGAAAAAAGAAGTGATGATGTCATGAATTTTGACAAAATAGGAAGAATAAAATGAGGTGGGTTGTAGAAACCACTACAAGCATCATGAAGTAGCAAGGGAGAAACCAATGTGGATAAAGAGACTAGCGCCATTTAATTTATCTCAAATCTATAGATATAATTCCAAATTCGAATATCTGGGTTTGCACAATATAGTAAATGGTAATGAACAACAAAATGGATAATTATGTGTAGTGTCTCCAACTTTAGGTAAAAATATGCATAATGAAAATGGAAAATAAACTCTCCACAAAAGATGAAAGAATGGTGGAAAATACATCTGACGCAACTTTTGATTATGGAATGGAAGACTCTTACAACAGTCATAGAAGTATATTCACCCCATTCTTTCATAACTACATGAGAATACTTTCCTCGCCAACCTCACACATGCATTCAATGATTGGCTAAAACATAAAAATAGAATTAATTGGCTCATTTAAAGCACATGGCATCAAATGGATGAGTTCTAAGGTTGACGCTTGGCAATAGAGGATTTAATCTCCCATAGGCCCTCCTTTCCTCTTTCCCTTTAGTGGAACCATATCCCCTCTAGTGCTCTTTACACAACCACCTTGGACCAATTTATAATTTCCAACATAATATTTCATAGCATTCGAATTGGACTGATAATCCAACCACACGGTCCATAAGAAAAATTTGCATCATAGATCGCCTATATATTCACTAGTCAAGCATTGGCCTTGAGCTATGCACTAAGATTCCATATTATCATATTTACATCATTTACATGATTTGATTTTATCTTCCGATTCAAAACTAGGGGTATTCTAATCCCCTCCCCCTTAGAATAACATTGTCCTCAATGTTTACTCAAAATCGAATAAAAAAATGGGTATGTCTCTCTCATGGCATCCTCCAGCGCCCATGTAGCCTCATTGGGAGTAAAGTGCTTACATTGCACCTTTACCTATGCAATGGCTCAGTTTTAGAGCAATGTTACCTTCTTGTTGATGATGCAGAGTGGTTCTTTTTCGAACTCTCCCTCAAGTTCCACCTAAGTTAGTCCTAATAAATCATATGGTTAAGATCATGTACATATTTCTTAAGAAAAATAACTTGAAACACATTATGAGCTCTAGTGTTAGAAGGTGATGCAATTCTATATGCAAATGGATCTATCCTCTCAAGCACTTCAAACGGCCCACAATATCTTGCTAACAGCTTGGCTCAACTTCCAAGCTTCAAGGAAATTTTCATTGGCCTCACTCTGAGGTAAACATGATCCCCAGCATGAAATTCCCCATGCACTATGTTCTTATCTGCATAGATGTTCTATCTATCTTGGGATGATCTTAAATTTTTCCTCATTCTTGCAACCTCTTTCCCAAGTACAATTCTACTTATTAGATTATCCCAATTCATTGGTATACTACACTTTTTCCATATAAAGCTTCAAATAGACTCATTCCCAACAATGCTTGTTAACCATTGTTATATGCAAACTCTACCATGTGCAGATAATATTCCCACTTGGATGGTTTGCCCATCACATACATGCGTAGCAAGTCTTCAAGCACATGATTTCCTCTTTATGTTTTCCCATTTGTTTGTGGATGGTATGCAGTACTATAATTCAGTTGTGTACCCAAATCTACAAAGAGACTTTTCTAGAAATTAGAAGTGAACTTGGTACCCTGTCTAAAATTATTTCCTTAAGAAACCCATGCAACATAAAGATCTCGTTCATGAAAATCTTTGCAATGGCATCAATTTTATATGTGTACTTAATTGTAATAAAATGGGTTTCCTTAGTTAACTTGTCCACTACCACCATGATCGAGTCATGATGTCTCATTATTGGAAAACTTGTAATAAAATCCATGGAAATCACTTCTCATTTCCATTCTAGAATCAGAAATGGTTGCAATAAACATGTAGGTGTTGATGCTTGAACTTCACTTGTTAGCATTGCATACATTTAAAAATCGCCCAGTAATGTGTTTCTTCATTCCTAGACAAAAATATTGCTTCTTAGTTGTTGCCATTGTTTTATGGTATCCTAAGTGACCATTGTTTTATGATATCCTAAGTGACCAGAATTTGGCATTTTATGGATTTCATCCATAACAATTCTCTTCAAATCCGTCACATTTGATGTACATTCAATTTTTATAGGTAAGAAGTCCAGCATCCTCCAACCGATAACCTTCATACCTCTTTCTAAATTATGTTTTCGTAATTCCTCTTTTATTTGTACATATTGCTCATCTCCAGCAAGAGAGCCAACAATCAACTTCATCTAATGATTGTCAGATACATTACATTGCATGCACTTTTTTGTTAAGTGCATCAATCGCTTTATTTTCTTTCCATTTTATGTATTTGATCTCAAAATCAAATTCACATAAAAAAATCTAGCTATCTAGCTTGCCTAGCATTTAACGTTGGATGCTCAAATAAATATTTCAGATCATAGTGGTATGTTCTAAGCTCAAATTTCCTACCCATTACATAGTGCCTCCACATTTTTTATGTGTGCACTACGACAACGAGTTCTAAATCATGGGTAGCATAATTTTATGCATGCTCTTTCATTTTTCTTGACTCATAACATACCAAATGATTTTCTTGCATAATAAATCCTCCAACTCCATGTTTACATGCATCATTACACACTACAAAATCATTTTTTGGGGATGCAATTTTTAGAATTGGGGCACTTATGAGAAGATCCTGCAATAGTTGGAAGCTTCTTTCACATTTTGGTGTCCATTCAAATATCATTCCCTTCTTTTGCAAAGAGGTAATGGGGTGTGCAACCTTGGAGAATCCCTCGGTAAGTATCCTATAATAACCAGTAAGACCCATAAAAGATCTCACATCTATCACATTCTTCAAAGTCAGCCAATCCATGATGGCTTCAATATTCTCGGGGTCCACTAATATTCATTTCTTTGAAATAATATGACCCAAATAATGAATTTCATGTTTATATAAATCACACTTAGTTAGTTTTGGGTACATATGATGCTTTCTTAGCACTTGCAAATGCAGTCTCAAATGCTCTTCATGCTCCTCTTCATTCTTATAGAATAAAAAAGAATGTCATTTAAAAACACCAACACAAATTTATTCAAATACTGGCTAAACATGTTGTTCATGACGCACATGAAAGTAGTCAACGCATTAGTGAGACCAAATGATACAACTTTAAACTCATAACGCATGTATTGTGTTCTAAATGTTGGCTTATCGAAGTCTTCTTCTTTAATCCGGACATGATGGTACCCATACCTTAAGTAAATCTTTGAGAATACTTTTTCCCATCTCATTTGATCAAAGAGATCATCAATTCGAGTAAATGAGTACTTGTTCTGTACTGTTACTTTGTTCAATTTCCTACAATCACTACACATCCTAAGTGTGTCGTCTTTCTTTTCACAAATTAAAAAGTGTTCCCCATGAGGAAACACCTGGCTTGATGTATTTGTTTCCTAACATCTCTTGCAAATGCATGTTCAACTCTAGCAATTCGGGTATATACTCATTATGTAAGGTGTCTTAGACACTAGTGTAGCTCCTAGCACAAGATCAATTGTGAAATCAATGTCACTCTTTAGAGGGAGTCCGGTCACCTCATCTTGAAATACATCCCTGAATTCTTTTAAGACTGAATTCTTTTAAGACTTAATAATCCCCCAACATCAAAACTTCATTTTTGCTTATACCATGTACATGGGCTATGTACAATTGGCATCCTTTTCTAGAGAACTTCTTTAGTTGCATGACTAAAATTTGTCTAATATAAATTACCTTTGGAAGTCTCTTCACTACCCTTGGGTTTCTTTCTTCAACCATGCATTCAGATATATTGTGATAGAGATCAAATTTCACTTTGTGCACTTCCAACTAGTCCATCCCAATGAGAACATCATATTAACTACGTGTACCAACTAGCAACAAAGCTAGTGAAAAATATGAAAACATATCCAAGTCTTCAATCTTATTGATATATATCATTGTGTTCTGAAGTGAATTCCAGTGATGTATTTGAATTGTTCTTTTTTCTTGGTTTCAAATGCAAATACTTCCACTTGCATTTTTTACTTGATATCTACATATAACATATTATGATTAAGCAATCATCCACTCAATACTACAATAGGACTAAGAGAAATGTAACAAAGTAAACTATCCATTGGAATTCATATAGAGTATATTATCACATTATAAGCCATTTGGCTGACATCTTGTGAACGTGTGATGGCTTCAACTGCATTATTGTTGATGTTTCATTACACCCTCACGTTTAGATTTATTCAACTACTACATTGCAAACAATTCACCATGATTCATCTTGAGCTTTTCTCAAAATCATTTTTCTTAGATAGTTTTGCATACTCTCCTTAAATTGACTTGAAAACATTTGATTGAAACCATCATCATTTGTTTCTGAATGTTGTGCACTATGGAGGGCTTCTTCAAGTCGAGGGTTGAGTACTAAGACCCCACTTTGCTTCTTGATTCAATCTTGTGTGACAAACCATTCTTGTTCAAGTTTCTAGTCAATTCTTCTTAAGATTTTATTTAAAGATTCATGAGTCTATTATCACTCTTCTTGTCTCCATTTTCTACATACGTTTTTCATATGTTACCTAGTGTTATACAAAAATGTGGAAAGAAATCAACTCCTTTAGTATTCCAAAATCCAAATGATTTCACAAACAAAACAATGCATTTTAAGGCCTTCATGGTCAGCAAAAAGAGTTATAGTCGTTTTAGCCTCATAGGGTAAAAATGTGTATGCTTAGACTTTCAACTTTCTTTTTGTTCTTGCTTTTCTAGAATGTTTGGTTGAAAATTTGCAACTTCTCCAATCTTTTTTACTTCAACTCCACCTAAAAGTCATTGAGTCAATCTAGCAAGCTTTGTCAAAACATTGTTTCACAATAGTTATTATCAAAAGTATATAACAGCTTCATTCCAATTAGTGTTGGTTGAGCATACTTCCTCGTCTTTTTAAACTTTGTTCCTTCCCAATCCAACACGGAGTGACTTGAAATTCATAAAGTGGAATTATTATGGCATACATCTCATTAAATGATAAAATGAACTGTTGATATAAAGTCAATTGTTGGAACTTCAAACTGGGTAATCTACTAATCTCAGCCACTCCTTATGTCAATGCCCATTGGGAACCAAGTCCAAGAACATGTCTATAATATTTCATGTGCCTTGACTCAACCACAAAACCTTTCCAGCTTTATCAATGGTGGTTTGTTGGGAAAAGCAAGTTGCTAATATGGCACCATCTCGCATTTCCACTCTCTTGTTTACTCAATCATCCTTCTCGACAACTTGGATCTTTGTATGATCAACAACATAATCAATAGTACCTTTACATAAATGAGTCAAATTGGGAGACAACCAAGTCATCTAGTCAATATGCTCAACCATATACAAGAGATGGTGCCAAAATGGAAAGCATTATTTAAGTGGTGGAAATACTGAGTAGGTAAGATGCTTTAGAGTGCTACAAGCCTTTACTCTAATCCAACATTCATATGAGTTGTTTATAACCTCTTTCTCCATTTGATCTCTAATAAACAATTTCCAACTCTAGGTGCAATGAGATTTATCTTTAATAGCTTTATGAAGCAAACTACCAAGGATCAATAGGCACGGGAACAACATTTTATCCATATCCACAACTCAAATAAATTGCAATTATACCATCTTACAAGAAAATAAGAAACGAGTTTACTAAAGTCTAACAACTAACCTACTTTTGATTATTTACCCTAGATGCAAAGGGGAAGAGCAAAACTCAAGACATGCAATTGGCAATTACTGACAGGTAATCACTAGATGTGCCCCTTGAAAAGTGCAACTAAGGTTGTTAAAACAGAACAAGCACAACCTCTAGTGGGCCAGCTATGATCTAAGGAAAGACTTGGGGATAAGCTTATGGACGTCATTTAATTGTTTTCCTTACTTTGAAAAGTACAATATGAATTCAATAATATCCTAAAATACCAATGAGCTAGTTGCATCAAAGTAAGTTGTGTTAGGGAATGTTGAATACAAATATTATGGGTATTTTATTACTAGACAATTTGTTTTGTTATGCAGCAATTATAGTCTGAAAGAGCTCTACAACTGGTTGGCTGCAACCAATCTGCTCTGTGATTTTCTACAAAAATGACATCTATGATTGTTCCGGTGATTTTCCTCATTGAATGACTATATAGACATCAACAATATTGTCACGTTCCATTTCTTCTTTCAAGGGTTTCCTGAAGCATTTCAAGGTTGTTTCAGCAATTTTTCAAATTCATTATGTTTCCAGGGGAAGACATAAAAATGCATTTTTTTACTATTTACTAATCTAGTTTAACATTATCCTATACAGAACCTATCGTAATTGTCCTTAACAATAGTATTGTCTGAGATATAACAACATGTGTCCTTTTATCCATCCTACGAATATTCTAAATTTGAAACCTATATGTTGTAGTGTCGTTCTCTTGTGATGTATAACAGCCATACCAGCTGGTACAAAGCCATAAGAATCAGATAGCTAACAGATAAAGAAATCACAAGAGGAGAAACAATAGACAAGCTTTAGTCCACATCAATAAGTGGAGATGCACTTCGCTACCTTGAAAGTAACTGCATAACAATGTGGAAATAACAAGGAAGACTCACTCTGTAGTACTACGGTTTTCAAAATGCTGTTTACAATGTCATTGAAAAAGCTTTGTCGAAAGAATGGAAGGAACCATCAATCCTGATTCCTGGCAAGATGAGAACGAGGAAACTTATAATTGCAGCAGTAGACCCAACAGAAAGAAGTTGACAAACCTACAAGTATTCAGAAATCTTCTAATGCCTAGTCCATGGTAATAGAACAATTGAAAGTTGAAACTGTACCAAGGATTCTAATTTAGGTCCAACGCATGAAAATTTTTGGTCATCTGTTGTAAGATTAGCCTACAGATAAGTGCTCAAGCAACAAGTTGCAAGGTAATTGAGCTTGTATCAACATTGAGACCTGAGTACAAGAACCCAAGTAGCTGTGTATGAGGCCAGGTGCAAGTCCTGGGTGGTTTTGACGGCATAGAAACAGTCTCGTAGCATGGGCACTTAACCTAAGGGCAGCTGTAACCAGCATTTACAACAAAGAAAAATTACTAAAACACTAATTTAGATCCACAGCTATGGTTCTAGAACACTAATTTAGATTCACACAAATAAAATAAGGAATACATAACAACATGACAGATAAAAATCTAGAGTTCTGGGCAAAGGAAATAATAACTAGCAATAAAAGGGTGGCGGCAACAGGGGAAGTCCTTATTGACCCAGATGGAAGAAAATTGTCCTATTCATGGGATATAGGAGTTACCATGAATAACCAGGCAGAGATTTATGCATTATATATGGGAACATAGCTTCTCAAATCACATCACATAAATAATGTGATGATCTTCGGTGACTCCCTATTACTGATTAAGCACGTGTGGAAAAAGAGTCTCAAGGAAGGGATTATTCAAAGCAGACAATTTTAAAGAATTTCCTGGGACCTCAGCATCCTGGATGAGGTCAAAGTATTCCATGTCAAGTGGGCCAATAACTCCTCTATCAATCGCCAAGGCAATGCAAAAAAGTCTCTCAACAAGGGGGACCTGGTTAAAAATGCAAAACCCGCTGAAAAAAAGTGGCTCCCTTAGCTTTTTAATGAGAGCAATTAACACTAAGTTTCTCGACATCCTGGATGAGTTCAAAGTATTCCATGTCAAGTGGGCCAATAACTCCTCTATCAATCACCAAGTCAATGCAAAAAAGTTTCTCGACAAGGGGGACCTGGTTAAAAATGCAAACCCCGCTGAAAAAAAGTGGCTCCCCTTAGCTTTTTAATGAGAGCAATCAACACTAAGAAGATTATTAATCCACTATCAAATCACTTTGTATTAGGAGCAACACGATCCACTTACCTCTACCGAATTGAATAAAGGCATGCAAGTCTTATTTAAAGACGCACCAAGGGGCCATGACACTCCCTTGTGCCATAGGCTCCCTCCATCCCTTGCTTGAAGCTCGCAGTGTATCTTCCATTGTGGAACTCCTACACGGAGTTAGTTGTAGAGGTGGGATAATTGATGGGTGTTTAGAGGCTTATGAGGTTCATTCCATCGATGAAGAGGGGGTTTCAGTCAGTTTTGATTGCCAGCAACCATTGGAGAGGACTTTCATGCGCTTTCAAGTTTCTGGTGATTGACAGAGGTAAGCCAATCCTCTTAGTTCTGTTTGGATGCAAAGTATTGAATCTTGGGGCTTGGCTGTCACACTCAGGACAGCAAATTGTTGGAATTTCCAACGTTTTTAGAGGGTGGGGGCGGTGTTTGTCACGGCTTCGGCCTACCCCATCATGTGTTATTTTAGCTGTGCCAGGCTTTGTTGGAGGCTTACGTAAACTGTGGTTTGCATTTAAGTTTTTCCTCCTTCATTTTTCTGCTGAAAATGGCCAACATCCCAAATCCTAATCCATTTGAAGGAGAAGGGGCAGGGGAAATCAAGAAAGATCTTAAGGCATATGAACAATCCAGAGAAGGAGAAGGGGAAATCAAGAAAGATCTTAAGTTTTTCCTCCTTCATTTTTCTGCTGGAAATGGCCAACATCCCATATCCTAATTCATTTAAAGGAGAAGTGGCAGGGGAAATCAAGAAAGATCTTAAGGCATATGAAAAATCCAAAGAAGGGGCAGGGATAATCAAGAAAATTCTTAAGGCATATGAACAATCCAAAGAAGGGGCAGGGGAAATCAAGAAAGATCTTAAGGCATATGAACAATCAGCTTGGGGGTATCCATCCAACTATTGAAGACCTTTGTATCCATCTGGAGAAACAAGAGAATAGACAGAATTGATGTAGAGAAATCTAAAGGAACAGGGCAAGAAACTTGACAAACTGTCTTCCGAATTCGGAGATTTGATCATGGCTCTCATTCTGATACAGGTCAGCCTCAGATTTCCACTGGATCCAAGCGCATTGAGAAGGAAATGGTGCAACAAACTGCCATGGCCATGATAGATCAGACCCATTCTCTGGGTACTCAAGGACCTGATCAAGACTCGAGAGAACCAATTCATGGAGGAAGACCACAGCAGCCATTGTTTCAGTTAAACCCATCTTTTTTATGTATTTTACTTGTGTTTTGTTGCTTGGTCAGTTCGTAAGACACTATACTTTAAGGTTCTCCAGGAAAGTAATTTATTCGATACTGTTTGAACAAGCTGTGGAAGAATTGTGCTTGTAAACTCAGCTTAAAAGAGCAATTTTGATTTGGATCTCAATTGTCTGTATCATTTGGATGTTTGGTCTTCCACGCCCCTCTTTTAATATAAAATTATACCCGCTCTTGTAAAAATGAAAACTAGCATTAAGAACAGGAACACAATCTTCAAAAATTAATCAAAATTAATAGAATCTATAAAGTGAAAAAGAAACTCAATTGATCTAAACATGCCATGGAAGAAATGGTGTATAAACAATTATAATGCATAGGCGCACATGCAGGTCAAATGTAAGGCCTTCAAATAACATCTACATTGAATTCGCAAATGTCTGAAACTATCTGTAGCGAGGCTTATTAGAAACAAGCAATCTGTTATTATCATCCTCTGCCTGGTCTTTCACAAAGCTGACATTCCATAAAACCTAAAGCAGAAAGTTATTGATTCAGTAGAAATACCAGATTTGTTAATGGAATACATTGCAGTAAAAAAACAGAAAAATTGAAAGATAAAACAACAGATGATATGGCACAAACGAATGCTTTAGAAGAGAGAAAAGAGAAATACTACCTATATCAAAATTATACAGAACCAACTCCACCATACCATCTGGATAGAATGCTAAGTTGAACAATGAAAAATGTAAGTCAAAAATACAAAAACCGGCATGTGTAACTAGTAGGGAGTCACACGTAAAACAGACAACACTGGCTATCCTCAGTGAAAGTATTTTGAGTCAGCTATGTAACAAGAATGCAACAGAGGATGAGCAACACACATTTTTTAAATGTTTGCTCACAGTGGAATTCGACTTAAAAATTAAATTGAGAATAACCATAAGAGATTGACGATAACCACTCGATGTTCAATAAAGACTAACAGAGATTCTCGATAGGAGGGTAGTACTTCATAGAAATTCCCAAACCATATTACAATAAACCTATCTAATCTGATAATCTGAGTAGATGATAAATTTGATCCCAAAAAAGCATACTATGCTGGAGTAATTATTATAAATTTGACATGAAGCACAAAAGAAGGATAACCTTACAGCATATTGTTCATTAACGCAAATTTCCGGCGCTAAAACATCATATCAGCGAATGCAGTGTGAAATTGCCGTACGCAATAATTCGAATCACGTAATTCATAAAGAATCAATGGTTATAGGCCCTTGAATGCCAAACTAAAACCCCCAAAATTCCAAAAGAATAAAAACATATCCAAGGGTGCAAAAATTTTACTCGTTTAACTGTGAAAGCTCTGCTTTAAGCTGTTCCATCTTCAATCCCATAGACCTCTGTACAGCCCCTCTTTCGGCTTCGGGCAATTTAGCCAAAAGGGCATCGAACATTTCTAGGGTTTGTTTCACAGCATCTCTGGCAGTCTCGGCTTCCTCGTCGAAATAAATGGTTTCCTTAGACTCCATTGCCATTTCAAGCTCTTCTCTCGCCTCTGCAAACTTTGCATTGATCTCGTCTACTTCCTTACTGTAATCCAAACTGCTTGAGTCTACGCTGAACTGTCTCCTATCAATCTCAAACGGGGATCCCAAAGTACCTATTTCCGTGCCCCGAGTTCGTATCCGTCCGCTGTTTTTGAGAGTTCCGTTGAAGTGATATATTGAGGATCCCTTCGAAGTTAGGGTTTCCTGCTGTTCAAAAAGCGAATTTAGGGTTGATCTGATGGGATTTTTCTGCGGGCTTGAGGATCGTAGGTTAAGGGTTGGATGAGAGGACTCCCGCTTAAACGTAATGGGCTTAGTGCAGATCTGTCGCAGAAGCCGAGCCATCGCGGGGTGTAACCCTGCTGCTCCTAAAACCCTGAAACCCTGTTATCTTCGAGAGCTGATTGTGCGTATAACAGGGCTTTTTAATTACGGGCAGTGTGCCACAGTAAGCTTATGGCCGTTCAGTGATTTTATAAGATTGACCTATTTAACCGACCATTTGCACTCTGAACGTGGGATGTGATAAGATTGACCTATTTAACCGACCATTTGCACTCTGAACGTGGGATGATGTGACCGCTCATGCCCAATCGATGCAAATGGTTGGTTAAGTAGTTTACTCCGATTTGATATGCTTACATAAATAGTAGTTTCTTTTAGAATAAATGCATTCTTTCTTTTAGAATAAATGCATTCTGAAATGTTTAATGCAGAAATCTGCCTCTTGCCACTTGTGGCCAGGCCCATGCCTAGGTTCCTCTTGTTGGTCCTTACCTCCAGGATGTAGGGACTATATAAATTGTTTTGTCTTGATTTTCTATCTTTGCAACTAATAGAATCATAGATGTGTTTAATATTTATTATAGCCAAAGGGTTTTAAGTTGAAATTCGATTGAACATTTTTTATTAATGAATCACATTACCATTTTACCCTTTTATTAATTAAATTAAACAATTTTTGTTAACAAAATGTTATTGAACATTATTTGAAGAAAAAATAACAATGATTCAAATATTATCTTTTTGGAGTGTTTACAAACCCTTGATATGTTTATTGTGCTCTAATCCAAATCATATACACATGTGAAATAGCATTTTGATCTTTCATAATTGGTATGTGTAAATTAGCTCAGAATTGGCTTTAACAAAAACTTTTTCATTCAATCTATGAGTCAATTTATGTATCACCATCCATGAAAGAGTTGATTTGGCATATGATCTTTGTGTTTGAGATTAATGAAGCATTCATTGAAGCATGAATCGGTTATGTAGTGGTTTCAAGAGAGACAAAGTCAACTTACTCTACTAAAGGACTCTTGCACATCACATCTCGAATCAAGACCTGACAAAGTGATGTTGTCTTCCTTTTTCTTTATGTTATTAGTGGGAAATATAACATAATGTTGTATAGAGATTGGGGACCCTTATCGTGGGGATTATCTAATATCCAACTCTATATTATTCATTATTCACTAAGAGAAAGATTTCAATGTCCATATTCATAGCTTCCAATAGTGTATCTTGAAACACATGTTGCAAAGATCAAAGCAAGGAAAGCATCTAAGCCATAAGCATCTATTTAAGCATGCTAATTTTTTTAGAGCTTATAAACTGATTGTAATTTCCAATAAAATAAATAACTCAAAATGCATGCAAGCACGGAATCCAATAAAGCCTTAGATATTATTTTATGAATGGCAATACATAAGCTCGATAACTCTGATAACATGTGCAACAAAACAAGAAACTAATCACACCATAAACATAATTTTTTACCCTAGAAACCCAATTGGGAAAAACTAGCAAAACAAAGCTTTCTTGAAAAACATGCCAAAAAAGAAACAGGAAATTATTATAGCAGAAAATTCACAGATAAAGGAACCTAGTGCCTTGGGATCCATGACAAATCTCTTGGCTAATCCCACACAGCAAAAATAGTTGCAATTAATGCACCTTGGGAGGTGTGCCTTAACCCACACATGTCACTTCAATTCGTACTTATGTCTCAGAATTCGTGCACCCTCTCTTATTGTTGAAAAATGGGGAAAATTTTAAGGATCCATAATTTTCTCAAAGTGTAGAAACATATGCGGATCTTACTAATTCTTGAATTTGTAACCATTAAATGTATAGCAATTTTTACAAAAAAAATATTCAAAATTCTAAGGACTTTTTTTCGTGTGGTTCACAGCCTCGGCAATTGTGGAAAAGGCTCACTACATCCTATAGCGTCCCCGACCCTCCGACCGGCAAAGAGGATGCTACCATGGCATTAACCATCCGAGCAACCGCCCCATGAACATGTATGTACATAAAATGTTGAAATAAAATGCTTTGAACTAGATCATGCATACATGAATATTTATCATATAGCGGAAGCAAACATACGTTCATACAAGCATTCAACATGTTCACCATATTCATTAAACAATAAATATAAATACAGAGATGAAATGTTCAAGATTACTTATCTTATAAAGAACTCGTTCTGCAACCAGCTACGTCACTGCAACGTTCCACCCAACCATAGGCTAGCATGCTCCTAAATCTCTCAACAATGTTGCCACCCCCGAGCTGGGCATGATTCCCCAAGGAATAAGGAACAAGCAGGCTTACACATAGCCAAGGATACACAAAACATAGCCAAGCCAACACAGTTG